>CAWUFW010000251.1:27444-304944 GCA_963921515.1 Calotriton arnoldi | reverse complement strand
GGGCCCGAGGCCCAGCATGGGCAGGCGGGAGCCCTCCTGCAAAGGCTCGGGCGGGCAGATTGGCGTCCTTCGGGCCCGGCCATCTGGTCGCGCCTTCCCCCTCGTCCATCTGGTCACGCGCAATGCTTTCCAATGGGGCGACCAGATGGCCGGGCTGCCCTGGAAGTCCCGATGAGGGCTCGTTTGCCTCCCCGATCCCAGCCAGGGCTCCAGGAGGTCGGGCGCGTCCGCACCTTGGGAGCCCTCAGTCTCGCGGTGCGCACGGGTTACCACAAAGGGGGGTACCCTTCCTCCGGATTACTAGGGACAGGGTACTCCAAAACCCCTCTTGGCCTAGCGGTCCTCAGCCGACAGCCGGACGGGCCAGGACGCCCCCCCCCCAGCCCGGGGCTCCTTACCCCGGCCCAACGTGTGGCGTGGTGCCCAGGATGGGGGACCGCAGGCCTGGCAAGGCCTCACCTCTGCCTGGGAGCCCCGATAGGGTGCAGGGGCCCCAGGCTCAGCCTCCTGGCCTGCTGCTCTGCCAGGGGCCCGAGACGGTGTTCCGCCGGGCCCGGGGAGCCTCCCCCTGCTTGGCTGGGTTCAGGAGCTCCAGCCGGGGCCCTGAGGAGGGCGGCCTGGAATTGTCTGCCATTGTCGCTTAGACAGGTCCAGGATCTGCTTACTTTCAGGAAGCAGCTAAAAACTTGGCTTTTCCAGCAATAACCTTCTGTTTTTCTTTCTGACATAGTGCTGGTGCCTGTCTTGGGGTCCTTGAGCGCCGGGACACTCTGTGGAGTAGCTGTGCGCTTTATAAGTACCTATTTACATTACATTACATTACATTACATTACAGGGGAGGCTACGCCATCCCTCAGAAGAAAGGCCTCAATGAAATTGACCCTTGCCTTCCCTGATGAATGTGGGAATGGGTACAACATAAACGTCCATTCGAATGATTTGACATTCATGTTCACTGTTCCAGTGATTGTTGTTTTGCCTTTCTTCCGTTAATGAGATCAGCCTACTTTATTTGCATTTACATTTTGATATTTGACTAATTATATGATGGCACCACATTTGCTTAACATTTTGTACTGTGACGTGATACTTAAATTAATCTTTCCTATTTGTTGGATTTTTATACCAATCAACGTATAAGAATAGAAACTGGGTGGCTGTCAACAAAGCCAATCAAAACAATACTCTTTGCAAAAGGTTTTTGGGAAATGAATCTGATCCACCAATGTTTTATCAGAGCACTTCTGGGGTCACACTACATACAGTGCTCAGCAGTGCAGCAGGAATGTGCACCTGCTTTCTGGGCCCTGGGGCACTTTGTTATTACAGAAGGAGCCAAAGACGCTAGCACACTCGAGGTCTGAAATTCAAATGCATGTATCAGTAACAACTTCAGAGAGGGAGACACGGCCCATTAACCCTGTCTACTCCAATCTTCTTGCCAGTAAACATATTCAAAACATTTGTAGCTGACTGGCTTGCATAACACATGCCCCTCACTGCACATCTGCTTTGGCCAGATGTTCTCAAGTCAGTATTTAGTATTAGGTACTTTAAGGCATCGTTTCTGTTCATTGTAAAATTCAGAGTTGTCCCTTAATGTGTACACTCTACACAAAATAAAATGTCTGCAATATCTAATTTTGTTAGCACTCACAGTATCGGATGAGCAAATTAGTAAAGGATGCTAAAATGTTTCTTACTGTGTTTCTTTTTTTGCTTGGTCTATTTTCTCGATGAATATACCGGACCGGACTCCACCTAACCTACTCTACTCCCCCATCAGTTTACTGTTTTTTCTTATTTAATATTTTTTCTGGCAGTTATCATGTACTGCTCTTCCCTCTGCACCTGTTAGTTTAATTTGGACTTTTTGTTCATTTCACTGCTCTTGACTTTCTGCCGAACAATCTGATTTTTAGAGTGCAATATATTACAGGTGAAAACTAGGCATGGGTGAAGTTTTAATTGCACCTGCCAAATTCCCGAGTTTGGTATTATGTGAAATTAATGATATTTCTCAAAATGCGTGTAATTTTTGCTGCTCGGAAACTAGTGCATGCAGAAGTCTCTCAAAGAGAATGATTTTCTGCTCAAAACATCCTCTTTCTTGTATCAGAAAATGTTAGATACTCGCAAATGTCATTTTGCTCTGAAAGCTTAATTTCATGTAATTTTGTGAAACTTGCCTATAATTGTGTGAAATTTCACAAAAAATATATGCAGTTTCACATACGCCTAATGAAAAATGTTTAAATATTTGTATTATACTTGCAATACGTTTTGTCTATTGTGATCATTCCTTAATATACACAGGTGAAAAAAATACATTCTAGAAGTCGCTATTTTCATTCATTGGTGTATTTGAGTAGGATCCCTTTAGACACTCTATAAAGCTTGTAATATTTTATAATTGCACGTTAAATTTATACCTTTCTATGGGGCATATTAACAAGGGGGCGATATGAAATTATCGCCGCTTTTGCGTCCGTTTTCGGGCGAAAAGCGGCGATAATTTCATCGCCTTATCAGCAAAGACACGCTATCGCGTGTTTTGCTGACTTAGCGCCCATTCCCAGCACGCCTAACTTTGCATCGCTAATGAGATGCAAAGTAGGCGTGGCTGTGAAACCAAACAGGGATAATATCGCGAAGGCAGCTTCGCGATATTATCAAGGAGGGTTAGCGATCTTTTAAATCGCGTTAAGTATGCTCTTAACGCAGGAATTTAACGTCTGTTAAATTCCTGACTAAGGCATACTTAACATGGGGGGTGGATTCTGTGGCTAAGACCACAGGCCTATCATCTAGGATATCGCCGTTTTCCACCATGGAAAACGGCGATATCCACGCTATCTCTGGAATTTTATCGCCTCGGCGATGCACGTTGTTGATAACGCGCTAACCGGGCGATAAATTACAGAGATAGCCGGCGATAAATATGCAAGCGCTAAGTGCGCTTTGCGATATTTATCGCCGGGCCTTGTTAATATGCCCCCATATTCTTAAGAGTTACTGCATTCAGTGGCGTAACGCAAAATTATGGGCCCCCTCTGCGAAATGTAATGAGGGGACCCTGAGTCTCCCATATCGCACAGATATTCTTTGACCTTGGACTCTTGAAGGGTTGGACCCCCCTGGCTTGCAGGAACTGCAGGAGCCTCGTTACACTCCTGACTCCATTTTGTTTTCAGTTTTTGGAGATCTGATCCATATGATCGCATCTACGATCCGAACACTAGGTAAATGCGTCTTTCAATATCGTTAACACATTCACGCATAACCATAGCCCTAAAACAGGTTGAATTGTTAAACAAACAGATATTTTGATTCATTTCATGTTGTTGCCCTTTACAACATTAAGCGTATTACACATTTAGAACCTTTTGAATATGTGTATCATTGTCGAATTGTTTTGAATTTCTTAAATGTATGTGAGTAGGTACCGTGCTTCACGATATGATGACACCTTTTTTATTAATTTCTCCTGAAAATATGGTTTGTACTGGGTCAATAACAGCGTTTATTTATTTTTTTGACACGATTAAATGCTTGTATTTGTACATGCTGTTAAATTAAGTATTTATTATGCGGCTGCCTATGAAGTGGGCCTTGGAGCATGCGATGGTGATAGATTTATTACTGTTTCTAATGCTTTTTGTGGAACTTTCTATATTTAAAATTAACTGCCCAATCTATTAAAAGTGCAGCTGAATACTCGCTATTTGTAGGCTGCAATTTTCAAGCTGCCCTCCGTTATGCTGCACCTTTTTAGCATTATGCTGCATCTCTATTTTTAGGTCGAGCATCAGCGATGACCTGTTGCATCTCTCTGTGTGGCTGTGGCAAAACTGCCCATTGCTATTGGCTGTTAGCTGCAGCATTCAGAAATGCTGGCTTTTTATTTGTGCATTTCTGTAAAAGTCCCTCCTTTATGTGCTTAGCTCTATCCCCGGCGATTTCACTCGGAGAACATTTTGGTTGGCCATCACACTGTACAGCGTGTGATGGCCCCTCCTCCGTTGTGGCTATTTGTAGGTGAGGGCTGAACCGAGCGCTTTTAGGCATTTATACGCGTGCTGCCGATTTTGCAGACTGACTATTACATTGATTTTTGTTTCGCTTGCTCCGTATTGCTTTTTTTAACAGAAAGCAAAGAAACTGCTGTACCGACTAAAGCTGTTGCTTGTTTTAACTGTTGACTACCCTGGAGTATTGCGGGGGAACAAGCAGTGACGCGCACGCAATCCCTGCCTTTCGATTTCCAGGGCAGAGCGTGTCTTCGGAATTGCTATCTTGTAGCATGCAGTTTACAGTGCCCCGGGGGCACAAGCAGGGACCGACTAGAGTGCTCCTGTATTAGCACGCAGTCTACGGTCCCCCCGGGGCACAAGCAGGCATCCACTCCGGCGTGCCTTTCTTCTTAAAACAGGAACACAAAAAAAGCGAGGACAGCAGACGTGGACACCAGTAAGGTTGATAAGCTATGTGGTTAGTCGAAATGTGTCGCCCAAGGCTGCAGCTCGATATGAATGTATTAAATAAAATATCTGGGTTAAATAACGTGTTTTCATCGTGTTTGGCCCTCGCGTTAATTTTTAGAATTAATTGGTCCTCTAGAATGGCAAAACTCATTTTGGGGGGTACAGCAGGTTCAGCAGACGGGGACTGGCTGCGTAAAGCATCAAACGCTCTGGTAAATATGAAATGTGAAGAGAAGAGCGATGCTTCCAAGTTTACCCCTGAACACGAAGAGCAGCGCGGTCCAGGGTAGGAGCGGCTCCGAGACGGCTATGGCACCGCTCAGCCTCGGAGGGAGAATAGCAGGGCTCCCCGCTGGAGAGAGCCGTGGCTTTCTGGGAGCAAGATATGCCCTGTGCGCTTCCCAGTCACTCAATGCACCCTGTGCATCTGAAGAGCTGCCACCAATTAGCTTAACCCTCAAAAATAAAGCAGCTTCGCGTGTTTTTTGTGCAGTCTTTGATAACACAAAAAAAACAATGAATGCATTTTCCCGTGCTGACTTCCGAAAGAACCTCTGTGCATAAAGATCACACAATTTTAAACGCATTTGTCACACGCTATCAGAATAAGCAGCAGGGTGATTTGCATATGCCATGTAGCTCTGATAAACAACCTGCTCCCTGGCAGAAGGTATACAAGTTTGCTTGTTATGTTTTTAGTGAGGAGCCCTGCCTGTCAGTATTGCAAGACAGTGGTTCGTTCCGAGCTTTAGGACTCAAACTACACCTTGCTGATGAGGCCCGGCACGCCAAAACCAGTTTGTTCCTGTTGAAAGAGAACAGAGTCTGTCAGTTTGGGTCGTGACTCGCGCTGTTCCTTTTGCGACAGAAGAGGTGCCACAAGGCTGAAGCCAATTTAGGATTGATTTTGTTCCTATTCAGAGAAGACGTCGCCAGCCAGGTCGAGCTGTCAGCTCGGAGCTGAACTGCTTCTAATTTGGGCAGGGCCAAGGCTGAGGTGCATGACGCTGGCCCTTGTCTGTTGTGGTATATTAAGCTAAAAATATGGACTGGAATGTGGCTGACTGCCTAAGAATAATTTAAGGTTTCCACTCATCACCTTTTTTGTTTTTGTTTCTCATAATATATATATTATGCACACGTATGTCACACTTACCTGCAACATTTGACTTTTGAAAATCACATGTGACGTACGCTTTCACTCGCTCCAAGCTTAAGTTTGGTTTATACCAAGAAAAACCTTTGCCATTGGTGTTCATTAAAAGACAGCACTAGCGTATCTGTGTTTTAAACCAATGCCTTTTTTTCACTCTGAGAGGAAACTGACAGCAGTAAACAATTTTTTATTAATATAGCACCACAGAACGGATTTACGGTTAGAATAATCAATACAAGGATGTAGAAATCATCGGCTTAGAGGGGGCACAGGCCTAACTGGATTTCGGAATGTAAAATAGGGATTTGCATTGATTACATTTACATAGTGAGAATGATTTGCATCGTATGTTATCTTAAAATTGTGAGTGATTGATGATTTAAGAGCATCTTGCATTTGTAAGTCAACCTAAGCCCATACTGTGGTATTACAAGAGGTTTCAGTCGCACAATAAAGAAAGTTTTCAGAACTTTTATTTAAAAAGAAATATATGGCAACACATGGTAGACTTGCAGTCAGTATGCCAGAAGAGTTTTAAATTGTAATGTTCAACAACCACGTAAGGCTCCTATTCAGAATATGCATTTGCCAGAAATAGTCACAAGCCATTATTGTGTTGACTCAACATAGTAAGAAAGAGGGTCTGTATCGAGAGGGACGGGAATTGTTTGGTATAAACATGGCTTAATGTTCCCTGTTTTGCTGAGTACTTCTTAAAACAAACCATGATTCATGTATATAAATGCGTTAACACATTTTTAATTTAAATACCCTTATCTTCATATTACCTGGCGTTCAGTACCTCTCCTGTGTGGGTTCTGTTGCAGGCTGTGCCTGCCGACTCAAACGGCATCTGCGTCAGAGGTTGCTTGCTGTACTTGGAATACACTAACCCCCGGCTAGCCGTTCAGTCTTAACAGATAATTTGGGACAATTTTAAGACTGATTTGCAGATGGTGGGTCCTCTTCTCTAATGCCACAAATTAGTAAAGAAATATTACATGAAAATTTACCTAGAGTGTGGAATAAAAAGCCTTTTTAGGGGCTCACTGATGCACCTGGTCCTTAAACCAACAAAGAAGAGATTGGCACGGAAGCTGTAATATTAAAGAGACTACATTTATTAACCTCACATGAGGGAGACTACGTCAATACAGTACCCTCAGGCCACTGTATGAGGTAGTCCATGGAGTAAAGAAACCATGGGTCTTTTATGGCCAGTTTATAGCTGAGTAAGCATGAAGACTCAAAAAGAGGCGGTACAAGTATACACTTGAATAGCTATTTTACATATATGCACTAACAGAAAATACTTAGTCAACAAAGTAGGAGGAGTAACAGAGTTGCTGACATTAGTTAAAATAGCCTGACAGTTACTCTAAGAGCAGGTGCATTCTAGCAGCTACAGGCCTTTCTGAGCATGTGCAGTGCTCTGGCTCAATGCTGAAGGAGTTAACTGTAACTGATGACTCAAGCACAATACAAGGGCAGGCAACAGTGAAGAGGGGAGAAGCACATGGCGAGCACATGGCTAACTAAAATGGCTGCCACAAACAAAATGGCTTCAGCTGATGCTAACAGCGATTTCAGCTAGTTTCCACAGATGGCCGTTTTAGCATTAGCTGAAGACATCCGCTATGAATTAATAGAAGCATGGAAGTTATCCTGCACATCTATCCTCATAAATCCATTAATATCCTGATCCATTGCTAGGTGGGCATTTACATTTTGAACATTGTTTAACTGGTGAGATACAAGTAGAAATACATGGGGAACAGAGCATTGGGTCATAATGAACACACAAATAGCAGGAGAAAATAATGGCTATTATTACAAACAGAACTATCAATATTTTCCAACCCCAAGCAGAAAGTAAATCCCAAAACCATCCAGTCCAATTCTAAGTTTCAGGGCTCTGATGTATTTCAGTGACCATCTATTTCAACTTCAGAATAGCCAACAGCACATATCTAATATAATATCTTAATAAAAAACATTTTTTAATAGACCTTTCCAGTGTTCTTTTTATGAGGGCTAGAGTACCAATTGATATGCTCAGGAGGAGGGCAGAGTATTATTTATCAAACTGTTCGCAAAACGTTTCTCTTGCAGAATAAACATTCCTACAAATACTAGTATTAAAGAGAACACACAGATTATCACAAAAACAATTTTCACTTCAGGGGACCAGGAGGACCAAACGGGGCCATGGGAATTAGGACGAGGAGCCGCAAAGGGCTGCTCCTCCTCAAAAATGGGACGACCAAAGGGGTACATTGCTAAAAAGTACTTGAAGAATAGAAGCCGCTGTACAACCAGCCTGAGGGGAGTCTTCTCCCTGTGTCCGTCTGAGCCTCACAGGCAGGCTCCTATCGTTCATCAAAAGTTCTTTTCCAACGGTGGAGCTGCCCAACTTGCAACTTAAACAGACAATCAGGGCCCAAAGTTTCTTTTTTCTTTCAGGATAGGGCACCCACCCTCCGGGGCAAATGCTCTCAGCGATCCTGTCCAGTGTCTCAGGCAGTGCACCAGTATTCTTCACTTTAATCTAACAGGCACCAAAGGCACAGCACCTGTACCCTGAACTCAAGTCCTTCCCTAACTCCTGTGTTGCTCCGCTGGCGCACTGCTCTTTTGTCGGGGCCACAGATTGTACCCAGTATGCCCAGGCACCTCTTGATCAACAAACAGAGGTGCAGACTTGCATTCACTTAGGGACCAGGACTCAGAGGCCTGATGCTGGAGTATCTGAAGCACCCCTTGTTTCAAAGGGGGTCACCTCAAGCAAAAGCCGCCTTGCCGTCCTTGTCGGTCTGTGACTCTCTCAGCAGGGCATCAAAAACTGGACCCACGCAAAGAATTCTCCGTCCTGATTGGTGACCCCGTCTTTCGTCCAAGACAGTAGCAGGGGTACACAATTCACCGTTTTGTTACTGGGCCCAGTGCTTCCGGCCTTCTACCTTCACTGTGGTCCTAGTTGCCAGCAACACCTATGCTGGTTCCCTTTACCTCGACTCCAAGCTGGATCGGCGCTGACTCCCCAGGCTGGATCTGATGTCCGGGCCCCTCTGGCAATGGTTGTAGGGCAGCAGATATCTATTGGTGGACAGAACAAAAGATCTTTAGACAAGGCATACAAATAATCTATCAACAGAGAGGATACTCTATTTCAGAAAACTTCTTTAGTCTTGGGGCGCCCCATACATTAGCAAGGCACCCAAGAACCACTTCATCTATCTGAGAGTAAAAAAAACCTGGACCTATTAGCGAGTATAAAAGGAACTTTTTGGTGAACTGACAAGAGTAAAACGTTACACTATTTGATTTGTTTCTCCCAATCCCAAGCAGCCAAGGAAGTCTATGTTTATTTACTAAATTCTGAGGGAAAAAGAAAAACAATACGGACATACTCTAAATCCTTACATTTGTGTATTCCTATATTATTCATCTGAAGAACCTCAAGAAAGGGAATTTTTAGAACAAGCATTCTTTTGTGCTTCTTGTCTTAACAAGCTTGTGTTTCATAAGTCATAACCTTTCACTACTTGTACAGGACTGCAGACACTTCTAAAATTATTTTTCTTACGTAAAAACATCTACATTTTACACTTAGGACCATGCTCTCATGTTATAGGTGCGGCGGGAAAATCTAAAAACTGCTAATTTAACAGGGATCCTTATTACATAAATAACTAACAAAAACCTCAACATAGTGGGTATATGAATTTCTCCAGCAGAACCTGTTGTGGCAAACAAACTCCTATAAAGCAATATTTTCCTTCAAAATGTTTGCTGAGGATCACACGGGCATCTTTCCTAACATTGTGAACCCTTGTGCATTCTACTTTTCATGATCTGGACTAGGTAACATCTTTTTTTAGAGAGAAAAAAACGTATTCACCAGCTCTAATAAGGGCTGTCAGCTCAATTACACAGACTAATAAGAGACTAGTAATGCCTTTGCAAAACTGTATATCGCATGAGAATAACATAAACAATAATGGTGTTATCACCTGAGAATTTTAGAACAAAAACTACCCACATATAGATCCCCTTAAAGGTCAAATAAGGGAACATCAATCTAGACTACTCATCCTTTCATAATTTCATCAGACAGGATAGGCAGTAACATGGCGTATTTTTTTATTCATTTTATTAATCTTAACAATTTTAAAACAGTATTACTGAATAGCCAATTAGACGTCTCATGGCCGTTCCTAGACAGCTTAGACAGGCTCAAGAGAGAGTGAGAAAAAGAGAGAGAGCACATAAATCAAGAAAAATGACAATGTGTTACTTAATTTTGCTTACCCTTAATTTGCCCAGGAGCTAATCTCCCTAATCTCCTCCCCCATTCGACAGTAGGTAACCGAAACAGGTGACCTCCTGTCGACAATATCTACCCCCCTTTTTGGCAGCTGGGCACAAACAAACTTGTAGGAGATAGGTAACTAGGAGAAACCACACCAAAGAGGCCATTGGACTGTACCACTTTACTAGAAGACATTAATCCTTAACCAACTACCAATTCCTTTTTAGCTCATTGAGCTGTGTAACATAATAGCACATTAATGCAAACTTTATTTCATAGTCTTTTGATCTGGCCCTAGCACAACAATTTTGAGTGAAAACCAGTATTTCTATATGTATGGCAGAGCTATTCTCTGCATATGGCCTACAGACGCTGCTATCCCTTGATAATGTTATTCAATAGGATAAACCCCACCTGCATATCTCCTACACTTGTATTATTTCGCAAGAAAACAGTGACATCGCCATGTGCTCCTAACAGAATATGCAATATTTCCTTTAGCTAATGTTACCTAAAACATTACCTGTAGTGTTTTACCCTACAATGTTAGGATCAGGAAATGTAATTAATACAAATAAATCAGTTTATTAAACTACTCTGTAACATTACAAGCTTTCATGGTGTAATGTAGAAATCACATACTGTCACAGAGGCTCCCTGCGTGGACATTTTTACATTCAGTACTGCTGGTCAGTTCTAAATACAGAACTTGGCCTCTGACCCTTAAACCTGTTGTCCCCTGTCTGAGAAAGGCTATTCCATGCAGTCTTTCCAATTCAAAGTAACTCTGGAGAAGCACAGCTGAAAAGCAGTCCTATTCCGTGCCTGCCTGTGTTGATAATTTTAAAGGTAGGATGCACTTTTTGCTGTCTTATTTTTGTTTTTATTCCTGTGAAATGTGCGTTCTAGCACCTAAAGAACTTGCTCAAAACTTCAGCCTTCTGAATACCATAGTGCGCCCAGAATTCTTGTGCATAAAAGTAAAAGATTGCATAAAGGCTTGCAATGTAATTCTCATGTCTGTTCAGCTACTCATTGCATAACTTTGTAAGGGCCCTAAGATTCAGTAATATTGTCATTGCTAGAGAAACTAATATTCACCTTTTTAACTTTGATGCACAGTATATTTGAACCATTTAGACATTGAAATCTTGACACACACTTTGCACAAGAAAATTTTCTGTAGTGCTAAATATTATTGAATTTTCACAATAGTGGTATTAGACATTATGAAAATCCTAATAGTGCAAAAACGATTGTAATACAATGACTTTTAACAATTTTTTTTCATGTAGCAATTTTTTGTGAATAATGATCACTAACCCTTTTGATGTTTCCACATATGAAAAGCAAGCCTCATTCCTTTCCTTTTGCCTTTAAATGCATGTATTTATAACACTAAGCACAGAAGCTGTACTGAAACATAAAATAGTTTGTGTCACTTTTTAAAGGGCAGTAATTATTTACCATCAGATTCACAGATGTGCTTATTTAGAAAAGGAACAAGAAAGAAAGTCCCTACTTTTAATCCTTTCTCTTTTATCCAAAATAATGAAGCTGTATTTCTAACTTTTAAAATCAGTAGTCTTTAACGCACGTGCCTTCATACCATGTTGTGATAATTTAAAACCTAGTTCCCACAGCTTGATCTGTAGCTTGTGGCCGGGCATAGCCATGTGTTGTTTACTCAGCTGTGCTTTACGACCAGCAAGTCTCAACTTCTACGCCTTTTTCAGGAGAAAAACCCTTGCTGTATTGTAATGTCCGCAAAAAGTTTGCAAACCATTGATTACCTCCGTCTGTCCTGACAGACAGCTTTCTTCAGACAGACAGCTTTGAACAGCTGTTTAAAAGCTCTTTTTTCTAGCGCCGGGAATGAGCACAGTGCAGTCTATTTAAAACCCAGGCATTCCAAGCCAGTACAAAGTTATCGTTTTGCAATGTGAAAAAGAGGCGCTTTTATTTTAGCAGCAACTAATTACTCAGATAATGTGAATACCTTTTAATATTAATATAATGTATCTAAGGATAATGCTGTAACATTTTGTATTGAGTCCTAGTTGTGTAAAGCACACAAATTCGTTTTTTTTCCTTTCTATGAGGCCTATTTTTTTTCTATTGAGTGTTAATTCTAATGTTTCTTTACCATTGTGGCAATATTCACACATCTATACTTTGTTACTATTTAACTTTTAATGGTAGCGTGCAGCTGTTTAGCATATGTTATATAATTAATTCCTTGAATTTTAAAATGTAATTCTTTCAATGACATTTGCAGAACAGAATTACGACAACAAACCAAATTGAGCTCATTCCAGACATTTTCAAGAAGGGGGCCACACTTCAGAGCACACAACACTGCTTGCTAAGGCAAGCCATTCTCACACAAAAACATAGTCACTACTCACTGAAACAAGTACTTCACAAGCATCACCACCGGTGTCAGTCCACAAACCACATAGACACTCAAAAAAAAAAAAAAATTAACCCACAAATCAACACTTAGGACAAAAGCAAGAGACAGCCCACAGACTGTACTCAAACCAAACCATTTGTAAATACCAATTGTAAGTCATATTTACAAACGAAAGGACTCTCAAAAAAAAGTACAGAGTTTACACCAAGACAAATAGACAGCCGAAAGACTGCCATGTTCAAAAAAACAGGTTCGAGCCTCAGACCTTTTCCAAAATACACCAAATGCCAGTTGGGCTGGCAGAACACTCAAAAGCGCTCCGTATCACCACTCATGAATTTTACTAAGTGCGTAGATCAGGATCCCTTTTTTTATATATATTTGTTCCATAGTGTACTATACATTATGGGAGAAATACCATATTTAATGTACATAAACCTATTAGGTATCCTCTCTTTGGGGGGTCAGCTGAGTACTTTCTAAATCCATATTGGGACCTCCAAGACAGCAACACTTTCTACGAAGTGTGCTAGGAGCAGGCATGCCAAAAATATTATAGTATATATAATATTATAACAAAGTAGTACTTAACGCAAACTGTACCGTTCAAGAATTCAAAAATTAGAGAAAAATCTCCTCATTGCCTGCCTTTATTTGCTGCAGCAAACAAACAAACAAACCAAAATCTTGGCCAAGCTATACAAAAGTGTTGCATCGCGACCTTACCAAACAAAAGTCTCCAGCTTCCAACTGCCAAGTTCTGAGTGACCTAACGGTCATTTTGAAATACTCACGCCAAAGAAGATCTCAGTCGGGACCGGTCATCACCTAGAGGGTCAGATCGGGAAAACCGGAGAACACATCGGTCTGCAAAGACAAAGGGTCTCCTCATGCAGTGTACCTTCCTCAGTGGATTCCTGCCTTCCGTCACGACCGCACTCTTGGATGGCCGCGTCTCCAATGAGTCCCTATTCGGGCGCCAATTTGTGGAATAAAAATCCTTTTTAGGGGCTCACTGATGCACCTGGTCCTTAAACCAACAAAGAAGAGATTGGCACGGAAGCTGTAATATTAAAGAGAATACATTTATTAACCTCACATGAGGGAGACTACGTCAATACGGTACCCTCAGGCCACTGTATGAGGTAGTCCATGGAGTACAGAAACTATGGGTCTTTTATGGCCAGTTTATAGCTGAGTAAGCATGAAGACTCAAAAAGAGGCGGTACAAGTATACACTTGAATAGCTATTTTACATATATGGACTAACGGAAAATACTTAGTCAACAAAGTAGGAGGAGTAACAGAGTTGCTGACATTAGTTAAAATAGCCTGACGTTTACTCTAAGAGCAGGTGCATTCTAGCAGCTACAGGCCTTTCTGAGCATGTGCAGTGCTCTGGCTCAATGCTGAAGGAGTTAACTGTAACTGATGACTCAAGCACAATACAAGGGCAGGCAACAGTGAAGAGGGGAGAAGCACATGGCGAGCACATGGCTAACTAAAATGGCTGCCACAAACAAAATGGCTTCAGCTGATGCTAAAAGTGATTTCAGCTAGTTTCCACAAGAGTACCTACTTAAGACTATTTCAGGTTTATCTGTATTTTGTTTCTCAATAAGTCACCTAGACAGATGCGCCAAAAACAGTTTAGATGATGTAAATTTACAGCAGTGTACTAAGGAGCAGGTTATTGCATTGGCCGCCATGTCATAGTATGCACTAGTCTAGGCAGCAATGGTAATAGGTTCATATAATGAATTACTTCATCCTTGCTATTATAACTTTTCAACATGCAGTATTTTCTTTTCGCCACAGTTGTCCCCTTTTCTCAGATTTGTTCCATCTCCACTTCATTTTCCTCCTTTCTCTAGCATCCTTTCTGTTTCCATTTCATTTACTCTTTCATGTCTTTGGTAGGTAAAAAACATTGTCATTTACAATGCCAATACCTCTAACTCTCACAAATGCGAGACCAATTTGCATTGCAAATGCTTGTTAGCATTACGCTGTACCTTTCATGACATTGTAAAAAAAATCTCCCCCCGCCCCATATGTAGAGCGCTCACAACCTGCAAGTCGCTGCCCCAACTGAAAGCGTATCCCAAGGATAGAGATAACTTCGGGTATGGTGGTTCCACCAAGACGTAGCCTTTATTCACACAGTTCGAGCGAGAAATGAAAACGTTAGGTAAATAGAAATCGGTTATGAAAATACAGGACGCAAGATTGTCAACAAGTGCAAAAATTGTACAACAAAAACAATTGTCTTTGTCTTTTCTATTGCAGTGCAACCTCTCCAGAATACATTGTGCCAGGAGGCCCCTTTTCCTTATACATCACCCAAGCCCTCCCCAAGGGCATCAAAGAGATTACTGGCAAATCATATATTAATGACAACTTCCCCTCTCTCTTCCAGAGGGAAGGGCAATATCCGCAGTTTCACACCAACACAAAACACCAGGGCACCGTATAGCGCTCCGTCCCTGCCGGGGTAACTGTCATCAGGCGAAGCCCCCTAAACTGGCCAACTCTAGGCATCTCAGGATAGGGCAGAAAGGTCCAGGACCACGAGCAGGTCAGTCCCCCCTCCTGTCAGTCCAGTGCCCACACAAATCAACACCCCGCCAAAGGGTCAGTCCAGGAAATCAGGCCAAATGTTTTGGGCAGCCCCCTTTTCTCTTGCTAGAAATTCCACAGCAGGGCAAAGAGTTCATTGTGATCTCACCAGATTGCTTCAGTGATGGCCCCTAAGACTGTGTGAATGAAATGCTCGTGGCCCCTGGATGACAAATGCGCCCAATCCCTATGGAACAGCTCTTTATCTCCAAGACACCACACTATGGGTGCTTAAAGCTATAACTCTGCACTTGTATTATAGACTGCCCAGGTGAGCTATAGCTCCTGATTCGCAGCGCACCAGAAACCCCTCGCTCATCATCTTAAGAAACAGTTCAAGGAACAATACCTCAGGATAGCAGAGCATCATGGCTACACTGATAGCAGTCCCCCACTGCACCCCACTTAGATACTTCTACCTGAAGTGTGATGACAAAAGTTTGTCACAAACAGTGGATTTCAATGCTGACCTTTTAAATCCGGGATGCAGGTACGCGATGGAGAAAGAAGAGGCCGATCCCTCACCTCCTGGTGCCTTAAATGCCCCGCTCCGGGCCTCCCTGATGACATCACAACCTTCATGGCTGAGACACAAACAATATACTCTTTTCCCTGGCTCCTGCCTGTGGCGCGACTAATCGTGTGCCTTCTGCTATATGCGGGGGCACTTGGCCATAATGCTAAGATGAATTTCTTTGTGTATTTTAGCATGTTTTAATTAGTAAAATATTAGTTCTACTTTAAAACACACAATGAAGCAAAATATTTTATTACGCTAAATTAAATATGTAATGAATTTAGATCCAAGAAAGGAGAAATTGAAACAGTTTCATCCATTTAACGACATTAATTTATTTTCAATTTTCGATCGTTTTAAACTGTCATGTATCTTGGTATGAAGACCAATGGTCAACTCTATTGAAATTAAATGTATTGACATATCAGAGAATAATATTAAGAATGCTTATTATTCCCTATGCCACGCATACTGTTAAACAGAAATAAAAGTAATACTATGGGTGCTACTGAAGGGACAGAGGATTGCAGCCATTCTGCTCTCTGAAGTGTCCTGTCCGTGAACAGTGGCCTTGCAATTGGGATGTGTGGAATACTGTAATTCTTGTGAAGTGTGGGAGTAATTCTACATGCACAGGAGTGTTAAGAAGACACTGTGACTAGTGTATCTGCCCTAAATACTTGTTTAGCAAATCTTCAGTACTCTGATTCCTTGCCTTTCTCGTCAAAGTCCTGATATTCCCTCCCAGACCATGCAGACCCCGACCACAGACTGGGCCTGGACACGCGAAGTAAGGGGCAAATGACTTTAACGGAGGTAGCATGGGGGAGGATCCATCCATGGGGGCGGGGCCAACGAGGAGTGGATATGTTACTTTTTAGGTCTCGCCTACGCAGCGCACATGCACTGCGTAGGAGGGGACCTCTTGGAATCGATTCGCTTTTTGCCCAAAAACGTGCACGCTTTGCATTGCTTTCAATGGCAACGCGTGCACGTTTGGCGTTTCCCTTGTGGGAGCGAGCTTTGGCGACATCTGTTTGTAATTAACTTGTAAACAGATGGTGCCCCTGCTCGCTCCCGCAAGGGAAATGCATTGTGGGTTTTTTTATTTTTTTTTGCTCGTCAGTTTCTGCAGGCACACTTCCCCCACTCTGTGGCTTTACTGTCAGCCTTTCACCTGTGAACATGTTTGCAAAAGGCTCAGACAAAATCATTTAGCGGACCTCTTGGAGGCTCGCTCCAGGTCACGGTCCCCAAATCTGCCAAAGCCTGCGCAAACAAAGCGAAACGTGAGGAATTTTAATCCCGCGGGGAGGTCGCCGCCCCTCCTGTCATGGCGCTGACTTCAGAACAAGTGACATTGTTCGACAAAGCAAGCCCAGCAGACGTCTTTCAGCAGCAAAATGAAATGTTCCCTGAAATCTCTGTCTCCTGCCACCAGCCGGGTCGCCACAAACGTGGAAACCGGAGCCAAGGAAAATGCAAAGCTGTGTCTCACTCAATGATGACCCCACATCAGTTACCAGAAACACAAGACTTTCTCCAGAAATATATCAACAAATGCAGCTCAAAGGCGTTTTATATGCCAAACCATTTAGGCTATTTGATACTGTACATTCCTCAAGCTTCATAGCTCTTAAAGCATGTCAGCAACAAGGGAATGATAAGCCACGAAAAGGGCAAACATCACCTTTGATTGTTGAATATCTTTGAGGTTTGTCTGTCTCCTCTTAAGTGTTGCTTCTTTTGAACCATGGTATCACTCATTCATTTTGCTTGGAACCCTTGACGCTAAAACGTCTGTGGTCGACAGTGAACATCTCGTGCACACATTTTGGGCTAAGTGATTTTTAAAAAAAAATATAAATTATCTGTATTGATATTTCAATAAGCCAAAAATGACTACTTACAATTGATAATCGTCATTTTTTGATGTTACCAAAGTAGAAACGGTTAGCGTATGCATTTCAGGATGAGTTATTAGTAACTTACTAAAACAAAACAAATGATTGCATGTGGATATCAGGGAAACCAGTAACCGTGCTCTGATCTGTGACATTCGCTGTAAAGTCGGCTAACTGCTCGTCATGACAAACGTATTTGTAGACTAAATGTGTCTGGCCTGTCCTGTGTGTGGTTTATTAACGAAGGAGGCAGAATTACTAACACGAGGAATGATTTGTTCAACTCAGATGCCGAAACCTAGGTTCAGTCATCTGATAGTCCACGAGGTTTTACATCGCTGCTAATTGTGTGTACCATTTCGTCCCATTGTTATGCTATAGACAGGCCACAGGAATTATGCAGTAGGGTTACACCAAATTATGGGCGGGGTCGAGTAAATTATGCTGTAAGAAAAGGCAAAGTATGCAGTATAATGCAGCACATTTTTTACAGTATTACTTCATTATTTTGAAATTTTTATACATGGAATACTGTCAGCGCAAAGATTTTACTTCATCCTACCAGTTTGACAAAGAAATACGGAAATAAGCAACTTTAAGATGATCAGTTAACCTTTGTGAAGGGCCTTCCACTGCACACAAACATATGTGCCATCTTTTTATTAACTTTTTTATCCATTTGAGCTAGAAACGTTTTTTTGTTAAAATCTGCAGATTGTGCCGCAGATGGTGGACTGTGTATCAAATGCGGCAAAAAATTCATGATTATATGAAAAACGCTGTGGCCACAGAATCGCAGAATTCCGGTGGCCCTGGCCATACAGTGCTTCCTCAGACCTTTTGCATTCTCAGAGTCTTCCCAGCAAAGTGTCCCTTTCAGCCAGTTAGTGAAGGTTGGCGGTGCCCTGGCTTTCTACCTCAAGGAGGAAGCCGTTTCCAATGTTACTGTCCATTTTTCATCTGTATAGACGGAGCATACAACATTCGATCAGACGCATCACTTCTGTCAGCTCATCAAGAACGTCTGTCCAATAATCTGTTACGGCGGGCCAATGCTACAGCATGTGTTTTAATCCCACTTAAGGTGAAGGACAGCTAGTGTATGAATAAGGGAATATTTTGTTAATTTTACCAGGTGTGAGGTAGGTTCTATGCAATATGTTAAACTGAATATATTTAAGCTTTGCATTACATGATACTTTTTGATGATATGCTAGCTATGACCTTATCCCACTCTGTCGTTTAATACCCGGTGGCGGCTATAGTAAATAAACAAGCATTGGCATAGCCAATAGGTCTCGCCTTTGGGACCTTATAAGTGTTTAGCCATGCAACAGTTGATGTTGGTGCACCAAGGATATTGTGCTGCATAACTAAATACTTATAAGGTCCCAAAAGCGAGACCTATTGGCTATGCCAATGCTTGTTTGAATAGATTAGGACCAGGCTGTGCCTCACCTCCTTAGGACTGTGACAAGAAAGATGGGGTACGCGGTAACATACAATCTCCCATTCCTTCCTTAGTCAGCTGTACTGCACTTGAAGCCCCTATTCCAGAGCAGATTAACGGGTGTCCTGTCTTTGTAACAATGATAAAAGTACCTTTGTAATGTAACATAACCTTTTTTTATATATTACATTGATTTGTTTTGCAGTTATATTCATACAGCGTGTATCTTACGTATATTCTCTATCAGGTGGAAGTATTTTAGATTCGATAAAGCCTAAGGTACGGTGTGCAGAGCTATATTGAATGAATACAGAATTGAAACGTAAGCACCACTGCTAATGATTTAAGCGAATGTGTCATAGGAACATGATTTCATTTCTTGTACTGGCATTCAGTGCATCATACACATGATTTCATTATATTTACAAGGTTTGCCCTTTGGTAATGTTTCTGTAGGTCTTGTCTGATACACTAATTCACTCCACAGTATTTGTTTTTTGAAACAGAGTATCTCTGTATTTGCTCTGGCCTGCCCTTGCATGGATGCACTTTATATTTTTCTCAAATACATAGGATTTTTAATGGTTTCAGTTTGTACATTATGGGAAGGTAGTATTTATCAAATTTTCTCACGAACTCAGGATGTTAAAACATGAGGACGGGTCATCTGTTGTAAATGTGCATTATGATTCTGAGAAGAAGTTAAGGGTTTAGGGACCTTCCAACACACACTTCAATGTGACCTCTAAACGGTACTATGTGAAAATGGAGGGAGCATGCGAAGTGCAAAAATATCCACTTCAATCTGCACACAAAGTTGCCATTTTGTACACACTGAATGTGTTGCCTAATTACGCAATAAAAAAAAAAAACATGAACAGCAGTTTTATATTGTAGCAGAAAGGCTCAGTGTAACATTACTCCTTTCCCTCACCAGTGCTTCCCTCCACCATACCCTCTTTATATCCTTCATAGCACTCATTTGCTTTACACTTGCAGTGCAAACCACCATGACCTACCTACCCCATAGCAGACCTGAGCCTTTCAATGGTTTCCTTATAATGTTGTTTCAAAGAGCACTGTGAGTCAGCGGGGTGAGGGCGTGGTAGGCTACTAGTACAACTGGAAATGTAGTGTTAAATTAACACAAAGACCCCATCTCGAGAGACAGACAAATATGAGTGCAAATGGCACACCCGCTATTTTGGCATTAGCATGGGGTGCACAAATTTACAGGTGTACAATGTGCACCTGGGATCTATTACACATTGGGCGCGCTTTTCCTGTTTGCACCACAACACACCTTTAAATAGGTGCGCCGTGCAAACAGGGAAAGTGCACGCTATTGCAGTGAATGCTCTGCCCCCAGGGCAGCCACGAATTCGTGCTACCCTGGGGACGGCACATTCAAGTGAAATATGGAGCAACTGCTTCAAAGCCGCTCCGACTTTAACAGTGCAGGCAGCGACCCGCCTGCACTTTAAAAATGGGATTAGACATCCCACTGCAGGCGGGTGCAGTGAGCGACTGAACCCATCTACAAGGGGATGTCAGAGGGGTCCATAGGACCCCCTGTGCCCCTTTCAGAAAGCTGCCATCAGGGGGCACACTGACAGTACATCACCTTTTTGTGGCACACTTTATGTGCAGCTCTTGGCAGCTTCTTTGCCTTTGCACCCGTGTCCATAATGCGGCCGGGCGCAGAGGTAAAGAGATTCCCTCATTTGCATGGGGGGAATGCCCTCTTGAGATAGCCCTGGCGCTGCATGTACGCCAGTACTATCTGTATTACAGAAGGGGCCGCACAAGCGTCTGCAGCCCTGTCTGCAATACCAAAGTACCCCAGGAGTGCACAAAGAGAGACAGCGTGCCTGTTGTGCCCCCAGGGCACTTTCTGCAATATGACCCCAGGTTCCAGTTTTGACTTCTCAGGTTTACTAATGATTTGCCCCATACTACAGTCACACCTATGTCACAATTGGGAGTTTGCACCAAAAACGGGATTCCTGACCATATTGTGAAAAGAGCCAAACTCTTTTTCTTGTAAAGCCTTTGCCTGGAGAAACACAATTGATGATCTTCTGGCTGGTTGGCGACAGTTAGGGTGACCACTTGACTTCAGGGGCCGTATTATGAATGCGACGCTCTTTCCTTGTTTGCGCAATGGCATATCTTTCAAATGGCGCACTGCCCCCAGGGCAGTGCATTCAGGTGAATTATGGAACAGCAGTTCAAAAGCTGCTCTGTGTGTCACAGTACAGGTGGCAACCCACCTGCACTTTCAAGGGGATTGGAGATCTCCTTGCACATGGGTGCAGTGAGCGTCTACACCCACCTGCAGAGGGATGTCTGTAGAGTACATGGGACCCTCTTTCTCCCTCCCCTGAGAGCTGCCCATAGGAGGCGCACTTTCAGTGTGCCACCTTTTTGTTGCGCACTTTCAGTGTGCCTCCTAAAAGCATGTTTGCCTCTGTGCCAACGTCAGTAATACAGCGCGGGTGCAGAGCAAAGTGATTCCCATCATTTGCATGGGACCATACCCCCATGCAAAGGAGGGAATGCCCTCTCATGATAGCGCTGGTGCTACATGTGCGCCAGGTGCGCCAGTGCTGTCAGTATTACAGAAGGGGACGCAAAAGCATCTGTGGCCCCTTCTGTAATACATTGTGACCCAGGGGCACACCAAGTGGGCACACATATCAGTTGCGCCCCTGGGGCACAATGTGCAATACGAACCAAATAGTTACGGACACGGTTCCCATCTGAACTTTTCCACTGCAAATCATTGATTTCAGGTGTGTTATTGTAGTTAGTTCAATGGAAGTTAATCAAGGTGAAATAGTTCCTAGAGAAAGGTGGTCACCCTAGTGCCATGAGTGCAGTGTTGGCTGTGTGATTGTACCAGTACCAACATCTCACTATGGCCTCCCGTTACTTTACTCCGAAGACGGGAATCAGCGGTCTTATCTTTTGTCACAGTGGTACCCAAGCACAGCAGTTGGGGTGTACTAAGGATGGATCGGACAACTTTAGAGGAAGTATCTGGACCCATCACCAATTTTTCAATTGCGAAAAGAGTGTTTCTATTGCAATGCATGAAACGTTTATTTGTTGCAGTAGAAGGTGCAATGTTTCTGTTTATGCAAAGGGTATTCACTACCCTGTATTGGTAGCTGGAGTACTATGTAACATAGGAAATTTGGCTGTTGCTTTGGCCGAAAGTGATGCTAAGAGCAGTGCAAGTGTTAGACATGGGGAGTGGTGAACAGTACAGATTTGCATCGCACTGTCTCTGATTCAACCCAAACAGTATACATCTGGCTCAGTTTCTTGGCTGCATGGTTCAATTGCACAAGCGAGTTGGCAGCAATACTTACATTGCACAAGTTTGTTGGAAGCACTGCTCAAAATGCTCAAAAGTATGCTTTGTGTATAACTTCTAACAGAAAGGATTTTGTGAACCAGATTGCACTTTAATATTTTTGAACAATTGATTATTCAGGCATTAAACAATATTTTCATTTAATTGCTCTTCAAGTTGATTTCCTGCCAATAGGTTTCATGTTTCATTTTTTCAAAATGTTTAATCAGGTTTGTGAGGTGTGCAATCCTTCCAGATTCACACATGGCCTTGTTGAAAGGTCACAAATCCCTGTCTGTAGGGCTACTAACAATAGGAACATATTCCATCTGTTAGAAATTGAGTTACTGATTGAGGGAGGGGAAACCCTGATCAAACAGCAACCACAATCCTAGTCAGGGTGAAGTCACAAGCAAACCTCAAATTAACCTGTGCTCCTTCCTCTGGTAACTTGGCCCAGAGCAGTCAGGCTTAACTTAGAGGAAATGTGTAAATTATTTTGCAGCACTTCAAACAGTAATAAAGTGAAAACACAACACAAGAAAAATCCCACACCAAATTAGAAAATGAAAGTAGATTTTAATAAAGAAATCAAACCAAAACAACAAAAATCCAATCAATAAAACCGGAAATATGCAAGTTTAAAGATTTCAGTGAAAATAACACCAAAAAGTGTCAGCAGTGGTTATCTGGTCGCTCTAGACCAGGACAAAGTCTCAAGTGCACGATGTAGTGCAGGCCGGCTACCGAGATGCACTTAGGTCCGCTGAACACAGTACCTAAATCCTGGTTGTGAAGAGATGGAAAGTCCTGTGTTGAGGATCTGGCGCACAGCAGAGGCAATCAATGCAAGGTTGGGCGAGGAGATGCATTGTGCAGCAGTGTTTTTGGAGAGTTGCAGAGTGCGGTGGCCTTGCATGGAGATGCATCGTGCAGTGGCAGGGCTGCTATGACGTTGCAAAGTCCTTGCGTCTGGGAAGTCCGTGTAGCCGAGGCAATACGTCGGTACTGAGGTCGATGCGTTGAGCAGCAGGGGTAAAGCGCCGGTTCTGCAGGAGGTGCCCTTCGTTGCAGAGGAGATGTGTCAGTTCTGCTGAACCCACAGATGGGCTGGCAGAGCACCTTCAGGCCCACTTCCAAGGGTCCAGGACCGGGATGTGACCACTTGGGAGGGCAGGAGTCCAGTTGCTGGGTTCAAGGTTGTTGGAAGCCTGTTCTGTCCCCCAGGCTTCTGATTAAGGGGTCCAACCAAATAGCCCTTGGAGTTACTCTGGGGTCCTGGGTTTAGAGATGCAGGTCCAGTCCTTCTCACCCAGGCAAGAGGGCAGCAGGGCAGCACAGCAGGGGCAGCAGTTCTTCTGAGCAGCTGTCCAACAAAGTGGTAGTCCTTTCAGCAGCACAACAGTCCTTCTTTGTGGCAGAGTCCACAGGTCCAGAAATGTACTGAGGAGTTGGGGTGTGAGGTCTAATATTTTTACCGGGTGCCCACTTTGAGGTAGAGGAAACTTCTAAAGGTATTCACCCCCAAAGGTGTCAGGCATCCCTTTGGCCCATGGTCCCAGCTTGTCTGGGGTCAGAAAAGACCAGTGCCAAACCCTTTGTGAGGGTTCTTAGGCAGAGCCTTTGTGATGTGCAAGTGTGCTAAGTGATAGCTCCTCCCCCTCGTTAACTCAGAATGGCCCATCCTGCCAATACCTATCTTCCCTTTGACTCACTGTCTGGGAGTAATACACAAAGACCAACTGTAGGCTACACCTAGCCATGTTACACAGGATCGGGCTGCAGGCACCAAATGGTTAGGACAAAAAATGGCAACTTTTTAAAAGTGGCATTTTCAGAATTGTGATTAGAAATCCAACTTTAACATTAAAGAGGGCCTTTAATTACAATTCTTTAGACACCAAATTCGACCTGTCTACCTGCTCCCAATTGGAAGTTATAACTTATTAAATGTAATAAGGTAACCTAATGTTATCCTATTGCAGAGGTAGGCCTTGCAGTAGTGAAAAACAAATGTATTAATGTTTCACTACAAGGACATGTAAACTTTAAAAGTCCATGTCCAACTTTTTGAATACAAAGCACCCTGCCCTCTGGGTTGTTCAGGGCCTACCATAGGGGTGACTTATATGTATTAAAAAGGAAGGTATAGGCCTCACAAAAGATTTATTTTGCCAGAACAAAATGACAGTTTCTAACCGCACACACAGGCTGCAGTGGCAGGCCAGAGACAGGTTTAAAAGGCTACTTACGTGAGTTGCACAAACAGTGCTGCAGGCCCACTAGTAGCATTTAATTTACAGGCCCTGGGTACATATAGTGCAACTTTACTAGGGACTTACAAGTAAATTAAATGTGCCAATTGTGTGTAAGCCAGTTCTACCACATTTAAAGGAGAGAGTATGATCACTTTAGAACTGGTTAGCAGTGGCAAAGTGTTCAGAGTCCTAAAAGCCAACAAAGAAAACAGTAGGGTGAAGGCCAAAAGTTTGGGGATGAACCTGCAGAAAGGACCAAGTACAATACCATCATACTTTATGGTGAATTGCATGCCGTTTTCATTTAAGGACAGTCCACATTTCTTTAAATCCAATGATTGATAAATTACTAAAGTTAGGTATCAAAGTAGCTTTCTGGTGTAAATTTCAATGATTGATAAATTAATCTGACTTTCACAAATGCTCACATTACACTTTGAAGCTATTTCATCATAGCAGAGAAACCTAGTTTTGTTTCTCTTTATTTTTTTCCATTACAGAGGCTTCATGAAAGTGTTTTAATGCACCTCTTAAATAAGATTTATTGATGTTAGTAATAGAGAGTCACATAGCACAATGCAAGAACCCATGCGTCTATTAATTATCAAACACAAAACAGCAACTGAAATATAAACATAAATGTAATCTTCAACATTCCTAGACAAATCTTTGCTATGCTGGACGAGAGACACCAAGGCCAAATCTCCCAGGTCGATCCTTGGACGACACGTTGGGAGAGAATACGACGGTCTTACTCCAGAATCAGAGGTGTGAAGCTTATGTGCCTACCCTGAGCAAAATATCTTTGGACAAGATTTATTAAGATCCTAATGGTATTGCGGTTGAAAGGTGACACTTCAATATCGCTTTAAAACTAATATATTAAGCAACCCAGGATTATATTCTTTTGAAAAAGTGGGGACATGGTGGATTCTAATTAGACCACCCTCAGAGAAAGCTGTGTATTCTTTCCTCAGTTGTGTAACTGAAATAGTGGTGTTTTTAATTCTAAATTGTTGAGCGAGAGACAAGCTTTATGCATATCCTGATGAAGGTGGTACCCCAATAATATATGACCACCGAAACGCGTCGACGCCTGTACTGATATAGTGGGTTATATCCAGGAACAGCCATATGTCTAATACTACAAAGATGTGAATAGACTGATGGTGTTTACATATGAGATTCCAGTTGGGAATAACCTTTATCTGATGAATTTGATTGCTTTCACACATTTGCTTTTGTCTCTCATTAATGGTTTTTATGCTTTTAGTATGGTTTTTAATTATGGTTTTAATTTTATGTATTGATGTATATTTCGAAATATTTTTTCCTAATGAATTATAATAAACATTGAATCTACCCCCGAAGTGTGAGCTTTTTTATCTCTGTGTTACATGTGGTTGCTCTTTGGGTTCAGACCTATGCCTTTTTTATGATGGATGTGTATGGTCGAGTGACCGAACGACATATTTAGAGTGATATATTTCTTTTGTGTATGTGGTGTTCCAAGAGAGTTCTTTCTTTTCCTTCAAATCTCCCAGAAGCCTGCATTATCATATGACATAAAAGCACAAATAGTCCATGTGTAATCCATCATCATAATAGAAATGTTACTGTCATTCCTCTCATTACACATTCAGTGTAAAGGTTGGAGTTAATCGGACAAGGGGACTGACAGGGTGTTTGGAGGTGTGGTATGGTAGAGCCATCTCCAAACAAGGTGGGCTACAAAGATGTTCACAGAGGTAATGATAAGGACAGTGACAAATTGGAACTTATACACCATATATCAACCTATGTTTTTTCAAAAACAATTGTGAAAAGGCAAGGTTTCTTCAAGTGCATGACTAAATGGGTCGGTTTCAAAGAAACAAGCAACAGAGAAATAAAACATGATCAGTCCAGATACATTGGATGATATTAAACAATATGACCCAGCACTCTGTCTTGCCACAAATAGGTATGGCCCCACACAATGTATTCAATAAATAGTAATGTGCAATTTTGTACAGGATAAACTTATCCCATCTAAGTACTGTCTCCGTTGGTGTCATGATGGTCCACAATTTAAGTAAACACATAATCGTTTATTGATGATTTAATTGACCGAGCATAATTTTGCTTGTAGCCAGAGCCATCACATTTTGTTCACAGGGAACATCTTCAGGGCAACAATAAATTTCATATGCAGTATAAAGTGAAAAACTCAAAGAGTAAATAATGGCATTAGAAAAGGAAATGAAAAATATGAATTTACAAGAGGCCACAGCAAAAAAGGTTGAAATCTTAAAAAAAGAGATAGCTGGTTAACAAGCTTATTCAAAGGATAAAAAGCTGAAGAACATTCGAAGAGATGAACATGACTGTGAGAAGGGAAGAATTTTTACATTTGCCCACAAATATAATAACATCAATATTAGAAATGAAACAGAGGGCATTGGTAAATTGAATGACCGAAGTATCTTATTGTCAGAGGGATGGGTGGAAATATGGCTTTGGAGGCTTCTCAGTTTTATGAATGATGAGTTTTATTAAAGACAAAAACCAAAAGAAAATTTGCATTCTTTCGGAGGGGGGGGGGGTCGTGTTTGTTAGAAAGGAAAATGTCAGTTTTCTTCTGGTATCCAATGTTTTCTTCCTTTTCTTTCACTAGGTCTCTTCATGGTGGATGCCGCCAACACGAGGAAGCAGGTGAATGCAGGGGTAAGCAAACAGGTAGGTTTGCTATCTTCCTTGTTTCTCAGCTATCTCCTCAGGCTAGATAGGAGATCTGTCACCAAACACCAGTCAGTAAAAATAAGGGGGGGTTCCATAGGTACACCTTTTATTCTTCAGGCGCTTATTTTCTGTCCCTGGTCTGAAGGCTAGTATTATTAGAACAGATACCGCTACATGACCTTAAGCGACAAACCAGACAGTCGGTGGTCAACTCCCCATATATAGTTTCTTTGATAGGCAATATCCCTTCCATCCCTAGTTCGCACAGTGTCTTCTACCCTTAGACAATCAACATAAACCATGAATAACAATTTAAAATAGGACTGAAAGGAATTTGGTGCAGTGGGGAAAAAAAAGAGAGAATGATGAGAAATAAACTCTGTAATCGCTAACTCCCAGCGCAATTATAGCAGGGAGACATGCCCTCAGGTCACTCACCCCGGGTGGTCACAACTCTCCTGAGTTGTGGCGGGCTAAGATGCAAATGATAGAGGAGTCCACCAGTCTTCGCTCCACTCCTCAGTCTCCTCACTCGATTCTCCCTCCTCATCCGGGGGTCTCTCGCTTGTTCTTGTTTGGTCCTCTCCCTGGGCCGGATCCGCCGCTGTTTTGCTGTGGGTCTTAAGGCTTCTCTTTGCCTCCCACGTTTCTCTTACTTTGCCGTTCTCGCAAGTATTGGCCCTGCCCACTTTTTGTCCTTCCTCTTTGTTGTGTTCTGTGATCCTGCAAACTGCATATGTGAAAGAGAGTTCTTCCTTAGTTTCAGTGGTTGGGTGGATGACGTCAGCTCAGTCCCCTCCCTAACCTACTGTTTCCGCTTTTCCCACAGATATGGTTGGTGTGCGGCCCGGATCCCACAAAAAAGCCGCTTTCACCATTGTAGGTAAGTCAAGGGAGGAGTATGGCCCTTGTACACACTTATCAAGCAGTGTGTCCCTGTCACCAGCTGAAAGTTACCACAGGGAGCGCACTGGTACAGAAGGACCCCCTCATAGGAATTTGTCAACTTTTTTAGTGGAAGTCCAAAGATAGAGAAGAGGGAACAGAAGAAAAAAAGAAGAAAAAAGAATTGAAGAACCAGAAGGGGAGGAAAGAAGCATAAGAACAGGGGTCCAAATGAGGCAACAAACAAGGAAGGATCAGCCCTAGTAATTCCCCGAGATAATATGAACCTAAAGTTGGCAGATGTAACAATAAACACAATGAATGATCAAAGCATTAAGGAACTGAGTGTTGTTAATTTGTCATCTAAGGTCTTACAGAGGGATGAAATCAAGGTTTTGACTAAAGGTTTGAATTTTTCCAACCGCACCAATTGACTTTGTGGAAGTGCATGTTGACTTGTTTAAGTTCATTAGAAAACTCCGATAATGAAAATGATATATTGAGAATAGCATGGGAGTTGGGAATAGAAGCAGATACATCTATAGATAGTGAGCTAAAATTGAGCTCTAAATGTATGCCTCCAGGGCCTTCAGATATCAGTTTAGAGAAGTTTTCCAGAAGGGTAGCCATGGACTTATACCAACTCGAGGATTCTCATTCCAAGGGGAGCAAATGTTATCACAAACAAAACATCAATAAAAGAGAAAGATTGCTACCAAAGGGGTTGCAGGAGGATGATGTCATTGTCATACATGAGATGGAGAAAGGTGAAAATATTTTCATCATGAACAAATCCAACTATATGGGTGAAATCCAAAGTCAGTTACAGGAGGGATGCTGTTACAAAAGACTGAAAGCGGAATCCTATCTTGTCTATCACCATGTGTATTAATGCTAAACTCACAGAGTGGAAGGAATGTGGTTGAATATTGGATTATGAATACTATTTTCTGAATATTTATTGTCCCTGTTACTCATGTATTTATGTATTGCCCACAATTCAAAAGATGGGATCTTTTCCACCTGGTAGGCCCATTATTTTGGGTAATGGATCACCCACAGTGAACTTGGCACAATATGTAATTATGTATTTGCAGCCTCTGGTCCAAAATTTTCCATCATATATACAGGACAGTTAAGACGTGCTCAGTAAATTGAGTGACTTCCAATGGGATAGTGAGAGGTTGCTATTTGTAACCTTAGATGACACCAGCCTGTATGCATGTATAAAACTTGAGTCTTGTATGGAAGTTCTAAAACATTTTTTGCATGCACAGCGTACTAGTTATTTGGAACATACTCAGATGTTGTTGGAAATGGCTCACATCATACTTACCAATACTGTTTTCCTGCATGATGGAATTTGGCACTTACAAAAGCAGGGAACTGAGATGGGTTCCAGTTTTGCTCCTTCTTACGTGAGCCTTTTTATAGGTTTGTTTGAGAGGGAGCATCCCTGGGGCTTAGACACAAAACAATGGATCAATAGTATTATATTTTGGGCAAAATATATTGATGACATTCTTATAATTTGGAATTGAACGTTGGCTGAATTATTGAATTTCCATGCCTTCCTGAACATTAAAAGGCTTAATGCACATCTTACCCTAAAGTATAATAAGAGTAGGATAGACTTACTGGACTTATTGCTATATGTAGATAAGAACACCATACGGAGTGACATATTTAGCATGGAGACTGCCTGCAATAGTGTTCTGCATGCTACAAGCCTACATCCTAAATCTACCATTTGGTCATTTCCCTATGATGGGATGGTCCGTGCACGTCGAAACTGCAGCAAGGAAGGGAATTTTAAGAACAGCTTTAGGAATATCAAAGCATGTTTTAAAAAAAGAGGCTATGATAAACTGTCTTTAAAACAAGCTGAAGAGAGAGACTTGAGATTGATAAGGGAAAAAACATTGAAAAATAATATCTATCTGCGTAGATCAAAGAGTAAAACAAGGGAAGAGCTTGCATTTATCGCTTAATATAATATGTACAGTATGCATATCTATAATATTCTGAGACAACATTGGCATATTCTCCCAAGTGTAGTGGTAAAGGAGAGAGTTATTTCATGAAAACCATAAATTATATATTGTGAGGGGATGGCTATTAAGAACCAACTGTGTCCCAGCTATGTAAAAAGAAGTAGTACCACAATGGAAAATGCTAGTTGGATTTCTGCCACACCAAAAGGATTTTATGTGTGTGGCAAATGTAATGTATGTGAATTGGGAAGAAATAACACAAAGGAGTTTGGCTACTATAGCAAAAAGAAGTACATGATTGACAGCTTTATCAATTGTAACACAACACATACTGTCTATGTTGTGGGTGTGCTTGTGAAAAAAATCTATGTAGGAAGTAGTATACGTCCTCTTAAACTACATATCCAGGAGCACTTAAGGGCCATTAGAAATTATAATGTGGACTGCCCAGTAGCATTACATTATAAAGAGAGTCATCCAGGAAATGCTGGAATATGGTTTCATGCTCTAGAACAAATTAAAGGCAGTAAAAGAGGTGGTAATAGAGAGATGATGCTAAAGAGAGCGTAAGCAAAATGGATAAGCAAACTTAAAAGTGTGGAGTATTGACACAATACCAACCAAAGACCTGCATAATTTTTTATGACTTGATGGAATGGGATGCAGTTCGTACATTTTTCTATATTAAAGTGTGACATTTAAGCATTTCCTTCCCCTTACTCATGATAATTTTTGCTTACTGCATTGTGTATTGATGATGTACTCTCTTAAATGGGAGTTGGGATTATGATGGGCACTGATTGACATTTCAGTATTTTTGTCTCTGTTTTCATCGTGTGCTGTCATTCACCAAAGTGTGATAATTTATGCTAATGAGAACATTTACATTCAAGTGATATATGGTTTGTAATGAATAAAAAATCATCACGCGCTGTCATTTTTAGGAGCGTGATAATTTATATTAATGAGTAGCATCAACACTTAAATGATATATGGTTCGTTATGAATGAAAGCCTCTAAGTGCTGGTACCCTTTTAAAAGAATAATAGGAAAGTCCCTTTCTTGTGTCTTTGTTTTTATAATTGAGGTCTTATACATCAAAATATGTGGGCTGCATGTAGTATTGTTATGGATTTAATTCAGTTACTGACTATGTGTTACAAATTAACACTGCTAGCTACCATTATAAGATGGTGCTCCTGGATAGGGCTTGTGTCCTCTTTCTGTTTCTGCTGGCCCATTGATGGCTTCGGGTGTAGAGGAGAATAAAAGGGATTAAAAATTGGCGCCCATGTGGGATGAGGAGAGTACACCTATTGAAGAGAGGTGCTTTAATCCGTAAAAGGGTAAGTGCATTACACTGTTGCAAGGGATTCATTTATCATCTTAACATTGTGAGGCTTCTTTAGTCTCTAGGTAAGGAATTTGCTGTGAAAGGCAACTCTTGATGGGGTCCGTTTAACTAATGAATGGGCCGTGTACGAACTGCTTAACCTTTGGATATCATAGCTGTGTAGTAAAGTATGGGGCCATGCTCACAAATAGCATCTGATTGTAATTCAACAAGTTAAAATTTGAGGATTTTGCTCAGGCCCAATGAATGTAATGGAAACTCGGATAGCGGATGGGTAAATTTAAATCCTCTTGATGAAGTGCCCTGTATTATGATTTGATGGAACAAAAGGTGGGGCTTTTCCTAAGAAATATATAGACAACTTAAAACCTATTGTTTAGGAATACCTTAAGATGGTAAGGGTTTCCTATATTATGGTGGGATCTTTTGTGCTATGCAGTATAATTAGAGTGGGTAATGGGGCTCATAAATAAAGTTTGGGTCCTTAATAGTATAATTAATGATGGTCCAGCTATAGGGTTGCCATGATCATTTTTCCAATTACAGGCTCAATGATGCAACATGTACAACGTGATACAATACTGATGTCGTTTATGAAGATATATATTTTCTCTCGTGATTTCAAGAGACTAAAGGTATTTTAAACGGATTTCGGCTTGCGCGCTCAGCAAGATGGCGGCGTCTAATTGAGCTCCGTTTCCTCACGGAGCGAACGAGAATGATTCCGGCCGTCAAATGACCTCCTCCTGCGTTTCCATTGCTGGATAAACTTCCCGATACATGGCAGCTCACATTTGCTGTTGTGGGTGAGTTTAATTCCCACAATACGGCTCCAACTTCTCTTGATGCTTCCTCCTGATGCCTACTTCTTTGAGGTCTTTCTCTTTGCGTCCTTTTCATCATTTTAGCGAGCCCAAATGTATTGATGAGCAATTTATCTATGGAAAACCTCTACAGGCTTGATTGCTTCAGTACTTGACGGTCGATACGTTCAACAACAGAGACAGCTATCAGTCGTTTTTTTATGGGTGCGTGTCTTCAGTGTCTGACGGGACTGTGGCTGTTAATTGTACTTTATTGCCCTACGTATGTATGAAGATATTCTTTTGGTCACTTGATAACCTCGTCTTGCATCTTTCATGATAAATGCACCGCCTGTTGTACGACGACACACATCTTTGTTGGCGGGCTCCAGTAGGCTTCCCTTCGGATGTTAGAAGCAAATGGTGTGAAGGAGTGGGTCTGTCATCATCCCTACCCTTCCTTTGATTGGCGTGTTGCTTGAATTGTACTAATTCCTCAGGGAAGGAGTCATCAAATATACTACAATGTCTTAATTGCTACTCTTCTACTCCATATTGTGCCAGTCTATCCTAGGTTTCTCACAGGTGATTCGAGCTTGAGTGGATGTGAATAGGTATTCATACGTTGTATGGTATTTCCTCTGTAATTACCTCACATCGCATCTCCTACTTTTGGACAGGCCTGTGAGTTCCTCTATTAATCTCTACTTTACAACTTATTGCATACCATAGTCCCATCATCTGGGATTTGGCTATACCATTCATCATCATTGTGACTCTTTTCTTCTACATATCCCTGCTGAGACACATATCATTGTACACCTGTTTTTATGGGAAGGATCCCCACTTCTAAAAAAACTTCCTCACCGACAAGTACATTTTATCAAAATGGCTAGTGACTTAGTCTCCCTCACGAAGACATCTTCATCTGGCGCCAAGCCGAAAAGAGTCAAAAATGATCCTCCATCCCCGGTCCAGTCTTCCTCTAGACCGGTCTTGGACTCAATTTTAGATGAATTGCATGTACTAAAACCGTTCATGAATACCACTAATAAAAAACTACAATTGATTGAAGACCGATGGATCAGCATGGAAAGTAAAATGTCCGAAATGGAACAACGCATGAGTAATCTTCAAGACGTGGCTATTAAAATACCCTCATTGGAACAAGAAATCTATAAGCTTAAACTTCATACCGAGGACCTAGAAAACCGTAACAGAAGGAACAACCTTCATTTATATGGGCTACCTGAAAATGTTGAGGGTCCAGATCTTCTATCTTTTTTAAAGAAATTTTTGTCTGATCTCCTCAACCTTCAATCTTCGACTCCCCTCACCATCCAGTGGGCTCATCGTCTTGGTCGTCTCCAACCTCACTCTAATAAACCGCGTGGGATTATTATGCTTTTTCTAGAATTCATTGACCTGATGCATGTATTAAAAATTGCCAGAGAAAAATGCCATCTTGTCTGGTCTGGTCATAACATTTTCTTATCACAAGATCTTTCCAACGCTACCAATGCCAGACGTAAAGAATTCCTAGCTCTTCGTCCGCAATTAAGATCTATGAACTTTCGTTATGGCATCCTTCATCCCTGTCTCTGCAAGATTACTCATGATGGTGTCTCTCGTTCATTTGAGGATCCATCTAAAATGCCTATGGATACCAATGCTCAATGCTTTTAACTAATTTGACTCGTTATTGCCCACATCTTTGTTATCTTTTGTTATCTTTTTGCTGTGGTCTTTGTTTTTTCTTATACCCTCACTATGTACCATGCGGCCTAATTATATTTATAATCCTCTAAATCTCTCACTTCCTTATCTCCCTCTGCTCCATCTTCTCCCATCGTTGTTTCTGTTCTCGAGTGCTGACATGCTCAATTCTTATTTCCTTCTCTTTATACTTCAGATCTGGCTTTTTGTCTTTGATCTGTCCTTGTATTTCTCTATTTCTTTCATTCCTTTTTTATCTTTCCTCTCTTTGTTTTTTCTGTCTCTTTTCCGCCTCCCCCACTTGTCACCTTTCCCTTTTTTTATTCTCTTTATAAATGATCGTTTTATTTGCTCTCTTTTGTTCTTATTGTTTTTAATATATTTTCTGATTTATATGTCCAATGTCTTTCATCTTCTCTGTTGTATCTTGCAGTTCGTCATCAATGTGATTATCCACCTGTTCTTCAAACATTATTATGTTTAATGTTGTATCGTGGAATGTTCGTGGTCTGGGTCATCCTGTCAAGCATCAAAAGGTACTCTCTCACTTATCTAAGCTTGATTGTCAGATTGCTTTTTTGCAAGAAACCCATTGTAATGATGTTGAATCTCTTAAACTCAAGCGTCAATGGGTGGGTCAAGTTATTTTTTCACCAGCTATAAATCGTAAGGGTGGCGTCGCCATCCTCTGTCATAAATCCTTAAAAATACAAATGATATCGACTGAAAATGATACAAGCGGATGATGGGTAATACTTCATGCCACGGTCCATAATAAACTTGTCAACCTTCTTCAATATTTATGGACCGGTTAAGCCTGACCCAGATTTTTGGCACAATATTAAACTAAAACTATCTTCAATTAATAACCCCAATATTATTGTTGCTGGAGATTTTAATAATAGGCTTGACCCCTTTTCTGACAGAAAATCAGATTGCAAATTTAAACCTGATAAATCCCATAAAACATTCCAATCTGCTGTTGCCTCTCATCCACTCTATGATGCCTGGAGAACTAGTAACCCTGATTGTTATGAATTCACGTTCTTTTCTAATGTCCACCATACTATGTCTCGCATTGATTATGTTTTAATTTCAAAATCTTTATTACCCTCGCTCCAATCATCTGAGATTGGTTCTATTTTTATCTCAGATCATGCCCCGGTATCAGTTTCCCTCGACCTGTCCCTTGCCATTCCCAAACAGGCTAAATGGAGATTTAACAATTCTTTATTATCTGACCAAACTTTTATTTTACATGCTACTTCCTTCATACAAGAATTTTTTCAGTTTAACAAGTCAAGTGATACTTCTACCCATAACAACTGGGATGCCTTTTAAGCCTCTTTTAGAGCTTTCACCATCGCCTACACTGCTAGAAAAAATTACGAAACTCCCAATACATTTCCTCCCTTAACCATATTAAGACCCTTGAACACTCTTATTACACTTCCAAATCCCCTACTCACCTCCGGGATCTAATTAAGGCCAAATCTGACCTGAACAAATTGGCCACCACCGATGCTTGCAATATCCTATTTACGATAAAATCTAAATATCATGGAGGTCAAAACAAAGTGGGTAAAATGTTGGCTAATTATTTAAAAGTCAAATCAGAAAGGAAAGCCATTGGTCCTATTCGCAACACTCATACTAACACTCTAATACACTCTGATTTGAATATTGTTAAAGTATTCCAGACCTACTATCACACATTATATATGGATGACACCCATCCCACCATAAATGACACACAGGTATTTTTTGACAGCCTCCCTTCTCCTAGCTTTGATCCGGATGATATGGCTCTCTTGGAAAAAGATATAACTCTTCAGGAGATACTGGATGCAATTAAATCCTTAAAAAGAGCTAAGGCCCCTGGTCCTGATGGTTTCTCTATTGAGCTAATTTCCTCCTTTTCATCTATTTTCGCTCCTCACTTACTTGAACTTCTTACCTCCTTTATACTGCACTCTAAACCTGAAGGCTCCTTTCTTGACGCCCTTATTGTAATTCTCCCTAAACCCGACAAGGACCTCTCCCTCTGCCAAAATGATTGCCCAATCTCCTTAATTAATTACAACTGCAACATTTTTGCAAATATCCTTGCCTCTAGACTGCAAGGGGTTATTCCCAAACTTATTAATACTAACCAATATGGTTTTATTGAGGGTAGACTCTCTTCAGACAATGCTAGAATGCTACCTAATATTCTCACCCTGGGCAGTAATTATTCTGATCCTCTCGCAGCATTATCCCTTGACGCTGAAAAAGCTTTTGACCGTATAAATTGGCAATTCATGTTCAAAACTCTTCACTGGTTCGGTTTCGGCCCCAAATTTATTTCATTTATTAAGTTATTATATTCTGATCCTCGTGCATGTGTGAATGTTAATGGTCTTCTATCTCCTTATTTTAATTTACATAGAGGCACACGGCAAGGATGTCCCCTCTCTCCTCCTTTATTTCTTTTATGTCTTGAACTCTTCCTTGAACGTATTCGTCATAACCCTTTGATAACTGGTTTTCTTCATCATTCCCATGAAATTAAACTGTCTGCTTTTGCAGATGATATCTTAGTTTACCTTTTGAAACCCCTAACCTCTTTACCCCCTTTTTTACAGGAGATTGATTTATATTCTAAAGTATCTGGATACAAATTAAACTTTTCTAAAACTGAGATTTTACCTTTAAATTCTCTTTGTTATCAATTCATGTTTTCTGCCACCAATTTTAAATGGTGTCCAACAAAAATTAAATATCTCGGCGTATGGTTTTCTCCTACCATTCCCCACACTCTTACCCACACTTTTACTGCTTTGAAAACTAAGATTCAGAATTTACTCTCCTCATGGTCCCCTCTACATCTGTCATGGTGGGGCAGGTTGATGATTGTACCGCTTATTTTATTTCTGCTATCTATGTTACCCTTTAAAATTCACAATTATTATTTTAATCAAATTAATTCCATCTGTACTAAATTTCTCTGGAACAATAAACCCGCCCGCATTGCTTTAACTAAATTAATCAAACCAAAGAATGAAGGAGGTGTTCGATTTCCCAATTTTAAGTTATATCACACTGCTTTTTTAATCAGACAAGCATATGCATTAAATAGACAATACCATGATGCTCCAATACCTAGTTGGGTTAATTTCGAACGTTCTCTATTACATTACTTTTCTTTCCATGACATCTGTTTCATGTCCAACTGTACTTTCATATCTAAATATCATATTTTAAAACACTCCCAATACTTGCTACACTCGCTATTTATGGATGGATCCAACTTTAACCAGGCCTTCCTTGCCTCCTCTATTTGGTATAATAAATTTATTAGGTTCCGTCATAAATCATTCTACTTCAAACACTGGAAAGAGAAGAATATTTTATATGTTCACCAACTCATATCCCACAATTCTGTCTTGCCTTTCAATAAACTGCAACACCTTTATGACTTACCCTCTTCCTGTTTACCTCAATACTCTCAATTATCACAGACACTTCAATCATTTCTTTCATCCAAAAACCTTTCTACTAATGACACTCGATTTATTCCCTTAACCCCTCTATACAACATGTCCTCTGAGTCTAATCCCAAAGCCTCATCTATATATAAACTCTTATCTTCTCCTATCTCTGAAAGACCAAAATCTCTCATTGAACTAGCTTGGAAACTCGACCTGTCCATTACCCTCTCTCCTCAAAAGTGGGACAAATTATGGCATAAACTTTTTTCCACCTCTAGAGCTGCTACTATCACTCAATATTTATTTTTTCTTTACAACAGAGCTGTTAGAACACCAGTATTTTTACACAAAATTAACCCATCCTATTCTCCCCTTTACTGGTCATGCCTTTCTACCAATGGTACTCTGTCTCACTTGATTTTCTATTGTCCCAATATTCAAAAATTTTGGAAATGCATCAGGGCCAAATGTTCCAAGATTTTCCATCTAAGTATTCCCTTATCATTTCAAAATGTTTTTCTTGGTTCCATGTTGTTTGATTCTCATGATACAGTACTAAAGTTGAAATTGTTTGATCTGTTCATTGCTCTTGCATTTAAAGTTATTCTTACTTGTTGGAAAGACAATTCCAAAATATACGTGTTAACTTGGTGGAACCTTATTTGTGATGAACATAGAATTTCTACTGTTTCATCTTCTTCTGTAGCCCATAGAATCAAGTCTGACTTATTATGGTTACCCTTTACTACTTTTTTATCTACACACTTTCACTTACACTAATTCTTACCTGTTAATCTTTCTCCCTCTGTTTCCTCTTTTCTTTCTACTCCCTTGTCTTCTTTCTCTTCTTTTCCTACCTCTCTCTTTTTTCTCATTATTATTCTAAAAATAAACTATCCTGTTACTTATTGCTTTGTAATGTACCATAATCTTATTTCCTTTCAAATTGTAGCATAAGGTTATAGTTCATAATCTCAGTTTCCTATATTCTGTAATACTGCTTATATTTACTGTATATTTTACCATGTTACTTCATTCCTCATGTTAACTGTATTTCTGGTACCTGCTTCATTATTCAATAAAAAGTATAATCAAAATAAATTTAAAAAAAGTATTTTAAACTATGTTTCATGATGGTGTTGGTTTGGGTAAAATGTGTTTCTGTAATGAACTGATACTGACCTTAATGGGTAAAGGTTGGTCTTGTAAACACAAATATTGAATGTCATGAAATTTACAGTGACCATTGTTGTTTCTTTTTGATCCACATTTGATGTTATTATGAAATTAACATATGAAGATAGATGAAAATTCCTTTTCAAAAACACATATGGTGCTCGATGATGTACATTATTCATTCAGTGATATATGCCATAAGATTTTTAAGGCTTATATATAGATGTTTTTAATTATATGCTGAATTAATGTATATAAGAATTTTATTGGACCTCTGTGAACAAAATGCATTGGCTCGGGCTACAAGCAAAATTATGTTTGGATAATGAATTCATCAATAAAGGATTATGTGTTTACTTAAATTGTGGACCATCATGACATCATTGGAGACAATACTTTGACAGTTAAATGGGATACGTTTATCCTATTCAAAATTGGACATTATTGAATATGCTGTAAGGGACCGTACCCGTTTGTGACAAGACAGAGTGCTGGGTCATAACTCTCACCCTGACTGGAACCCTCGCCTACCGACCACCAGGACTACGAGTCACCATTAGCAACCTCAACACCAAGTTTGTTGCTTCACTCACCATCAACTCAAGAGCCTACATTCTCCTTGGTGACCTCAAGTATCACCTGGAAGACCAAAACGATCCCTGCTCCACAGCACTCCTCAAAAGCTTGAGCAACATTGGACTCACCCAGCTCGTGCTAGAACCAACACACACCGCAGGACACACACTTGACCCCATCTTCACCACAAGCAACAGCATCACATACAACTCCACCACACCGCTCATATGGACCGACCACTCCATCATCCACTTCCAAATCAACGCACCTCAAGTCAACACCTCTACCAGGTTCAGCATTCAAAGCCACATCTGGGATAAATTACAGAAGCAGACTGACTTAGTGCCCTCAGCATGGATCAACCTAGCCCCACAGACTACCCTGACAAGGACATCAACAACTTCAATAACTGGATCAAGAACTGGGTGGACTCCCTTGCACCCATCAAACCCAAGAAGAATAGTAGATCATGCAAGCAGGCCAGCTGGTACACAGAAGACCTCCGAGACCCCAAACGACATTGTAAACAGCTAGAAAGGAATTGAAGAGCCAGCCATGACAACACCGACAGAACTACCTACAAGGCTGCACTTAGATGTGATCGCTAGCAAATAAGAGACTCCAACACAGAAAAGCACTAGTGGACCTCATCCTAGGAAGTTCCAACAGCTGCAAGGAGATCTTCTTGATCATTAAGGATTTCACCTCGCCCTCAGCCACTGTCACCAAAATCGCTGCCTCCCAGCAACACTGTGACAACCTATCCAAGGTCTTCCATAGCTAAATCACAAACATCTACAGCAACCTCGCACAGGAACCCAACCCCAGAGTACTTGTTGCTAACCTAACCACCACCAACCAAGACAGCCACCTGACCGAATGGATAACCCTCACCAGAAACGACACAGCACCAATCATGTGGTCCATCCACTCAGGGGCTGCAACGGACCAATGCCCCCATCACAACTACATTCTGGGAACATCACCAATCAGCACCACACTGACCCACATCATTAACACCTCCATCATGTCCGCCACTTTCCCTGTTGAATGGAAACTTGCAGAAATCAACACCCTCCTCAAGAAGCCCATAGCTGACCAAATCAACTGAGTAACTTCCGACTCTTCTGCTTGCTTTCCTATCCAGCCAAAGTGATTAAGAAGATCATGAAGAAGCAACTCACAACCCACCTCGAACTTCACCATCTTCTAGACAACATTCAATCAGGATTCAGAAAGAACCACAGCACCAAAACAGCGCTCATAGTTGCCACCAATGACATTCAAAGTGTCCTGGACCAATGAGAAACAGCAGCCCTTATCCTGCTCAACCTCTCTGCCACCTTTGACACTGTCCCTCATCAGAAGAATCCATGAAATTGGCATACAAAGATCTGCTCTCAAATGGATCTGTTCCTTCCTCACAGGAAGAACCCAAAAGGTCAGGCTGCCACCCCACACATCAAAGACCAAGAATTTGATATGTGGAGTCCCACAGGGATTGGTCCTCAGCCCCACTCTTTTCAACATATACATGACACAGCTTGCCAACATCATCTGATCACAAGACATCACCGTCATCTCCTACACTGATGACATCCAATTTATCCACTCCCTGATTGACAAAACAAACACCATCAGAACCAACTTCTCCAACTGCATGACCATGGTAGCAGACTGGATACGAAATAACTGCCTGCAGCTCAACTCCGACAAGACGAAAGTACTGGTCTTTGGCAACAAGACCTCCCCATGAAATTCCACCTGGTGGCCGTCGGTGCTAGGACCAACACCCACACCAAAAGAAATCTAGGGATCATTCTAGACGTCAGGCTCAGCATGACAGCTCAAGTCAAGGCAGTGTGCAACTCCTGCTTCTACATCCTACGCATGCTGTGAAAAATCTTCAAATGGCTGCCTCAGAAAACCAGACGGAGCATCATGCAAGCACTCATGTCCAGCAGGCTGGACTATGGCAACACTCTCTATGCCAGAATCTCCAAATAACTTCAACACAGACTCCAAACCATCCAGAACACCACTGCAAGACTCATACTTGACGTCCCAGGCTGCACCCACATCACCCCGCACCTCAGGGAGCTTCACTGGCTCCCATTCATAAACGCATCCAATTCAAACTTCTCAGGCACACATACAAAGCCCTGCACACCACAGGACCAGAATACCTGAACAGCCGCATACACTTTCACCAACCCACCAGATCAATCAATAGGGGATTTGTGAAGCATGCTACTCACCTGTGAGGGTCTCAAGGCGCTGGGGGGGAGTGGGGGAAGGTCGTGCAGCTCTGAGTCAGCCAAAGAGCCAGGTCTTGAGGCTTCTCCTGAAGGTGTGCAGAGTGGGGGAATGTCTGATGTTGAGGGGGAGTTCGTTCCTGGTCTTAGCCACGATGTAGGAGTAGGATCTTCCACCCGTTCCGGCTCTGCAGATGCGCAAGATTTTGGTGAGGGCGAGGTCGCTGGACCAGAGGTTTCTCTTGGGTGCGTGGAAGGAGACTCTTTCGTTGAGGTATTGGGGTCCGGTGTTGTGGAGGGATTTGTAAGCGTGGGTGAGTAGCTTGAAGGTGACTCTCTTCTTGACAGGGAGCCAGTGGAGGTCTTGTAGGTGCTGGGTGATATGTTCCTGTCGATGGATACCGAGGACGAGCCTGGCAGCGGTGTTCTGGATGGTCTGGAGTTTCCGGAGCAGGGATTTGTTGATTCTGGGATAGAGGGCGTTTCCGTAGTCCAGTATGCTGGTTATGAGTGCGTGCGTGATGGCCCTTCTGGATTTGATAGGGATCCACTTGAAAGTCTTGCGAAGGATGCAGAGGGTGTTGAAGCATGAGGAGGAGACGGTGTTGATCTGTCGGGTCATGGTGAGGGAGGAGTCGAGTATGATGCCGAGGTTCCGGGCCGTGGTCCGCGGGAGTGGGGGGGTGCCGAGAGCAGAGGACCACCAGGTGTTGTCCCATGCTGAGGGGGTGGGTCCGAGGATGAGGACTTCTGTCTTCTCCGAGTTGAGCTTTAGACAGCTGCTGCTCATCCAGGATGCAACATCTCTCATTCCTTCCTGGAAGCTGAGTTTGGTGGTGTCGGGTTGCCTCGTGAGGGAGAGGATGAGCTGGGTGACGTCGGTGTAGGATACTATGCTGAGTCCATGCTGTCTGACGATGGTGGCGAGGCGGGCCATGTAGATGTTGAAGAGCGTGGGCTGAGCGACGATCCTTGGGGTACTTCGCAGTTGATCTCTGTGGGTGTGGTCCGTGGGGATAGGGGGGGTGCCTAGAGCAGAGGGCCACCAGGTGTTGTCCCATGCTGAAGGGGTGGGTCTGAGGATGAGGACTTCTGTCTTCTCCCAGTTGAGCTTCAGAGAGCTGCTGCTTATCCAGGATGCAACGTCTCTCATTCCTTCCTGGAAGCTGAGTTTGGTGGTGTCGGGTTGCCTCGTGAGGGAGAGGATGAGCTGGGTGACGACGGCGTAGGATACTATGCTGGGTCCATGCTGTCTGACAATGGTGGTGAGGCGGGCCATGTAGATGTTGAAGAGCGTGGGCTGAGCGACGATCCTTGGGGTACTCTGCAGTTGATCTCTGTAGATGTGGTCCGTGGGAGTAGGGGTGGTGCCTAGAGCAGAGGGCCACCAGGTGTTGTCCCATGCTGAGGGGGTGGGTCCAAGGATGATGACTTCTGTCTTCTCCCAGTTGAGCTTTAGACAGCTGCTGCTCATCCAGGATGCAACGTCTCTCATTCCTTCCTGGAAGCTGAGTTTGGTGGTGCCGGGTTGCCTCGTGAGGGAGAGGATGAGCTGGGTGACGTCGGCATAGGATACTATGCTGAGTCCATGCTGTCTGACTATGGTGGCGAGGCGGGCCATGTAGATGTTGAAGAGCGTGGGGCTGAGTGACGATCCTTGGGGTACTCCGCAGTTGATCTCTTTGGGTTCGGAGAGGATGGGCGGGAGTCTGATTCTTTGGGTTCGGCCGGTGAGGAAGGAGCGGATCCAGTCGAGGGCAGTTCCCTGTATGCCAGCATCGTGTAGTCTGGCGGTGAGAGTGCGGTGGGAGACGGTGTCGAAGGCTGCAGAGAGGTCCAGTAAGATGAGGGCCGCCATGTGGCCCTGGTCGAGGAGAGTGCGGATGTCGTCTGTGGCGGTGAGGAGGGCGTCCTCGGTGCTGTGGTTGCTGCCGAATCCGGATTGGGAAGGGTCGAGGATGGAGTTGTCTTCGATGAAGTTCGTGAGTTGGCTGTTGACAATCTTCTCGTGACTTTAGCTGTGAAGGGGAGGACAGACACCTACGCTCTGCCCCACTCTCACTCACACACATATCCCACATCCAGTTAAGCAAAACTGGAGGTCGCTCATTCTCCTACTTCGCACCCAAGACATGGAATCACCTCCGTCAACACACCAGAGCTTTCTCCTCACTTCTTGATTTTCACAAGAAGCTCTTCGTGTAAACACCTTAGGGACCACAAACCTACATACCTGCCCAAGCACCTTGATACCCACACGGGTGATTAGTGCACTATACATATCAATTTCATATTTAACATAACATAGCATATTGGCAATGCTTTGAGAGTTTCTCATCTAAGAAGGAGGTTTAATGGCTGCTCTTCTTTGACTCTTTGCACTTTGTATGAATGAAGTATTACTTGAGGTGATAGTGGCATGTGCAGTATTTTTTATTAGCCTCAGCCATTATGTGTGAATCTTACATTGCAAGATATGTTAATATTATAGGAACTGGACATCACAATGTTTTAAGTAACAAAACTTTCATTTATCTTTTGGTTTGATATTTTGATAATGAGCAGAAATATCACATAGGAATTGGAAAACTTCCTCCAACCCTGTGAGGACTGGTGGTCTAGGGGCATGGATTGGTGCATGCATTCTGAAAGGGTAGTATACGAGAGTAGAGGATGCCCTCATGAGTTTGTTAAGATTTGGGAACCCTGGCAACCTTACTATGGACGGACAGAAGGGAAGAGATACCCTCTGGACCCTGTTCCATTCCCGAGCCCCTAGGGGACTTTACCTCTTTAATTAGGCACATTAACCATAGCTGATTGATACCACGCCACTAGGCTCGTTGAGGGATTGAAATAGGACCTGGAGAAGTCACACCAGTTTAAACTTGCCTCGTGACATGATTAATAAACTGTTGATTGTATATTATGCTACATCAAGGAAAACAGTAATAAAAATTATTTATGCATAGCAAGATATATTTCCAGAATGACACGTCAGAGATGAATAAGTAAAAGTAATCTGGTCTAAATAAAATGTACACAACCCTGATACGTGCGACTCATAAAGAATAAGGGGCAGATTTACAAGCCCCTTGCGCCACTTTTGCGTCACTTTTCCCATGTTAAAAGTGACGCAAAAGTGGCGCAAGGGGCTTGTAAATCAGCCCCTAAATGTTAATTATATCTCAGTGATGGCTCACTTTTCACACGACCATGTGCCATGATACATTTCCAGAAACATTGTAAAGCCTCTCAAGGATCCAAAACACGGTAAGGCTTCTATTTTTCACAGGCTTCCACTGGTGAATATTTTATATCTATAAATTATCCTTCAACAATGTAGTCCACTGCATTGTTTTAAGTGTATTCTCTCTAGAAGTTTCCACAACCAGACATTAAATAAAGGACCAATTCTAATTAATTGATAATTATTTTTCCTAAGATCAGTACATATATCTTTTTAAAGTAACTTTTTCATCCAGCCAAAGCAATGCGTAAAACACACACTCGTATATGCAGACATTCTGGGGCTTATTTACAAGCCCCTTGCGCCGCCGGTACCTAACTATTTAGGGGCTTATTTACAAGGCCCTTGCACCACTTTTGCGTCACTTTCAACATTGGAAAAGTGATGGAAAAGTGATGCAAAAGTGGCGCAAGGGGCTTGTAAATAAGCCCCTCTGTACTTTACAAAAAATAGTTGACGTTGAAAAGCAACTCAGTAGGTTTTGTACTTTCTGTATGGTTTGTATTTTTCTCTCTGGCGATTGACACCAGTTTTTTGTTTTTTAGCTTATTAACTGTAAAATACTGTAAAGTGATTTCTCTAAATCAGATGATATCTACCCCCTTAGCCAAGCTATGAGCTACTAAGTTTATTGTCTTTGTTTCTATGTACATCTTTATGTATTATTAAAAATCCTGAGGCGTTTCCAGTGTTTGTACTCATGCCCTGGACCGATGAAGGATTGATTCGAACTTGTGAACAGATGTCGCTGTGAGTACCACAGAAGCCTGCTCCGCCTCAGCACCTGGAATGGGTACGTATTATTTGAAGCAACATACCTCGAACTGGTTAGTCTATAAGGAGGTGGCATTTTACCTGGGACTTCCTTGCCTTTATATTATAAAGGTACTTGGCCTTGTGCCATAAAGTGGTCATGAAACTACATGGTGACATGCAATATCTTTATAATGTTCAGTAGGAGGGTACTTTATCCCTTATATAATAATGCAAGGCTGGATTAACATGCTAACTTAAATGTAATGGTCAGGGATCTAAACATATTACACTTGTCCGGCAAGTGGAGGTCTAATGCCCTACCACCAGCTCTCTACTCTGCAGATGTTTCCCACTTTTTGTTCTTCTTGTATGCTGAATGCCAAGCGCCTCACATTACAAAACCAGCTTTGTAAGGATCCCGAATAACTACAGCCAAACTGCTATTATCTACCTGAAAGAAAGCAATTACTGAAAGTGAATATCAATATTTAGCAATGCCTAAATTCTGCATCTAAAACCAGAGAGTTCCAACGTACCATAACAAGCTACAGGCTGAAGGTCAAATGTGTACTAGAATTGAAATAAATGTCATACTTACTGTACTCTTCCATATGTGATATGCGGATTTCCAATAAAAAAAAGTAGAGTGAACACAGAGCTAGCTTTGAGAAAAGTATTTTTTTATTGCACACTTCCATCTGCACTCTAGGAGACACAACTGTCAGTGTGCTTTGGACACTGAGAACACGTCACTTTTAAACACGTTTACAAAAATTGTCAGGCATAAGTGTTGTAATCCGCATTATTAAATGTGCCTGCTTACACCCTGTATTTCGTTCCTGGTCTGCCCCAGGCCTCTTCCTTCCTTTGATCACTATTTAAACATAACCTCTCCAAGTGCCACATTCCCTCCTAGAACCAGTTGTTTTAAACCTGAAAGTTAACTCCTGGCTGCCGTTTTTAGCATCTTCTATGCTGACGTATACTTTTCTTTCAAAATGAAATATTGACTGTGGTTTTAAGTTAAATTCATATTTACCTCATAAAGCTGACAATTAAAAAACATTGGGGCATATTATCAACGAGGCGATAAACAATTATCGCCGCTTTTGCGTCCGTTTTCGGACGAAAAGCGGCGATAATTTTATTGCCTAATCAGCAAGGTCACGCTATTGCGTGAATCCTTGCATTATCGCTCTTTCCCCAACGCCCATCTGTGCATCTCTAATGAGATGCAAAGTGGGCGTTACTGGCGTACCCGGATGGACTACGTTGCAAATATCGCTGATGTTCACATCGCAATATTTACAAGGCAGCCCACATGATTTTAGCAGAGGTTAGATTTTGGCGAAACGGCCGTTTTCGCCAAAATCTAACGTCTGCTAAAATCCTGACTTAGCCATCCCTAACATAGGGGTGGATTCTGCTGATACGACCACAGGGTCGTATCAGCAATGTTATTGCCGTTTTGCAGGGAACATCGCTGGAAAACCAGCGATGTTCCCTGCAAAACGGCGATAACCTCGCTATCTCTGGAATTTTTATCGCCCTGGAGAAACGCGTTGTTGATAACGCGCTACCAGGGCCATAATTTCCAGAGATAGCCTGCGATAGGACTATTATCGCTAAGCACGGCCAGCGATAATTATCGCTGGCCGTTGATAATATGCCCCATTGATTTGTTGACGTTATTGAATAAACGGAACCTGCTCCAAGAGGCCATAGATTTATGTACTGATTGGTGAACAGACGATAAATGAATGAAAATATGCGAAAGGTTACTAGAGCGGCTGTAACATTTACACATCGAGAAACAGTACTAGTAATGTCTATGAAGGGAGGGATGGGAGAGTGAAATACTGGTGAAAGCCCAGAGGGAAGCCTACTTTTCTAAACCTTTCTAGGCCTTCTATTTTGCTTGTAAGCAAACATATCATAATGTAAGTAAAAAGAAAAAAACTCATATTTATCGTATGAATGCAACTTTATGCCCCTTTTCCTAAGATCATTATCTTTTCCATTCTCTCAAACCAATATATGACACCCATTCGTACACATAAGCCCATGCACTTCCTTTACTTATATGATTTTATAGATGACTATAAAATAAAACAGAGGGGGATATTCTCAAGAACGTGCGATAAACATCGCCAAATAGGCTAACGCAATTTTTCATATCGCCGTCTATCGTGGGAAAATAACTCCGTGTCAACGTCGTATTCACAACACGGCGGTAACATGCGATAGTTTCCCGATAACGCCTCAAATGTCTGCAATACAACTACCGCAACGGCGATAAAAAAAGAAACCCGAACGCGAAAAAAGATGCAATGGGCCCAACCGCGATAGAAAAATCGGCGACAAGCAGCGCCTGGCTTGCAATTCCCACGTCAGGCGGGAAAAATCACCATAAAAGCAGCAAATAAACAACAACAAAAAAACATAACAACTGCAAAGCACAATGGAGGCAGCCGGAGCAAGTACAGAGGACAACCCGAACCCCACAAGCCCCACGGAGGACCAGCCTGGGACCTCGGGGTCAGGGAAGGGCAAGGAGAAGAAGAAGAGGAAGACGCGGTTCAGTCCGCAGGAAAACAGGATCCTGATTATGGAGGTGATAGAACACCATCAACAACTGTTCGTCACCTCCACTGTGTCATTGGCAACAAAAAATGGAACATGGCAGTCCATCATGGACAAGGTGAATGCAGTCGGAGTGCTGAGGAGGACAATGGACGAAGTCAACAGGCGCTGGAATGATGTGAAGCGCAAAACCAAGCTGAAACTCGCAAACAACCGCAAAGCAGCAATGCAGACTGGGGGTGGGAGCCCTGCGCCACAGGAGGAGCTGGATGAGATGGAGGAAATGGTGTCCACAGTCATCAGTGTGGAGACGGTGGCAGGAGTCGGAGGACCGGACACTGCTCAACATGACCTGACACAACAGCAACAGGGTGAGTAACCACCAGGGACTGGGGGGACGGGGGAGATGGGCACAATGGCACACATGCACTATGAAGCATAGCACACTGCACAACCACAATGACTCTGGATCATGTCCCTGATCTCCTTGCCATACTGCAGCACACATGGAAACAGCAAGTAGTCCCCCGTCCACAATGTGCCCAGACGGGGCCCTCCCCAAACATCACCAATCTCACAACAATCACATGCACATGTGCTGAACCCAGCAAAGCTGCGGATCCGTGAGCCCCACTGACAATGCAAGTGACACTGCATGACGATGAGCATGTCTGCAGGCCACTCATCATGACATGTTGCACGCCACGACACCGAGGTGGCTGAGTGTGGTCCACATTCGGAAAGGAGCAGGTCACACACTGACACATCCACTTGCACAAACAACCCCTGATGGCAGCAAGACATCTGCGGACAAACCATGCCCCAGAGTCCCAACTCCCACCAAGAGCCCAATTTACCCAAGTATGCAACATCTCAGCACTGCATAAGCACAGAAGTCAAAGGCACACCACCTGAAAGGGAGAAGGCCAAGCAAAGTCTGAGCTGCAGGGGCGACTCTCCCACAATGCAGCACACACACAAGAATTAGAGCACATCAACATTGACCACGATGTGGTACAAACTGCAACACTTACACAACAGAACAGAGGACACAACTGCTGCCGCTTGTGTGTAGAAACTGGCCAATCACATTTGGCATAGCAGGAAACTGTGACATGATAATGGACAAGTACAACCCCACATCCCTGATGGTGCACAAATGTCCACTGTCCCGCTTCAAATAGGCAGCTCCTCCTAAACAGTCACAATGTACATTGTCATGCAGTCTGTTTGGAAACTTGGCCAATGCGTGAACATACATGGAACACACTGTTAAACTGCATCTCCCCTTTACATTGCAGAGGGAGAATCATAACCTCCTGCAGAGCAGACCGAACACCTCCTCACTGATTACGAGGAGGACCTCCCCACCTTCGACACCGACGCCCTCCAAGAGCTCATGGACAGCTTCGGCACCCCACCTCTAGGAGCAGGGCAGCCCAGCTACATCGAGGAGACCCCACACCCAGCACAGACCACACAGCAGGAAGCACCCACCACTCCAGCTGTCTCCCAGGATCCCCACAACCAACACATGGCATTTCAACGCCGTGTGTTGGAGGGCCAGAAGGAGATGGCTGAGCAGGTGCGGGTGGGGTTCGACCTCATGGCAGCCAAACTTGATGCCATCCATGGGTGTCTACGTCCCATCAGGGACCACTTACAGTCCCTAACAGACACCCACATTCCGCTCCATGGTCTACAACGAGCCATGGCTGACATCGCTGGAGTCATGACTCGGAGACAAGAACACCTGTCTAGTCATAGTGGCTCCAGCGATCTCAGCCGTGAGTTGGGACACATGCGGAGGCTCATGGAGGACTCAGTGCGGATGGAGGCAGAAAGGATGGCTGCCACGGCTGCACATCAGCGAGATGTAGCTGGGATCTTCCATGCCCTGCAGATCCTCATCATGGCATTGCTGCCACAAGGCCTGGCGCAGATGAATGCTGCTGCTCCTACACCATCCACATCTCTGCCCCTGAAGTGTCAGTGCCCCACAGTGCGGCAGACATTCCACCTCCGGCACCTGATGTGTCACTGCCACACAGTGCGGCCGACAATCCACCTCCGGCCCCTGATGTGTCAGTGCCACAAAGTGCTGCAGCCGAAACACCAACACCCACAGGTGAGGCACATCACACATCAGAGGACGATGATGTGGATGAGACTGCCGTTGTGGTAATGAGGAAGCGGTAGCATTCATCTCCGCCATATGGCCTGTTTCAGCTTGGTTCGGCCCTTTGCATCATCACCTTCCACTGTCCCCCGATACACTCTGCGGCACTCACCTTGGACCTCGACATGGACTGCCATATTCTGTTTGGTTACCAATGACACAGCAATCAGACTGCGGACTGAACTCTTCCTCTTCCGATGAACTTGTCCTTCCCTAATGGACTCTGGCTGGCCCTCCACGGGGCAACAATGTCAAGTGTGGTGTGCATGGCCCTGTACTGCTCCAGCTGCAACACTCCACTGGATGTGAATAAAACATTCAAATTCACACAGATGTGTCATGTCTATGATCCTTCAAGTATGACAGTATGGATGAATGTAGGGTCACTGATTCCCCCTCATGTCCATTTTGCACATGTTCTGGGGCTTGGGTCACAGGGCGCAACATTGACGATTGCGGTCCGGGTGGCGCAGACACTACAACGGAGACACACGCATTGGTTACTTCCTTGTCGAGGTCAGAACTGAACCACGCCCAGAGCCCCGGGCTCATTGTTCACACCCCTACGCTGGACTGGCTTACGCCAGCCCAGCCCACTGCGCTTACGCTCACAGGGGGTGACGACACAGCTACATGTCCCAGGTCTTCCCTGTAGTGATCTGCTGGGCACTGGTCTGGTTGTCAGCATGCCACAGCCACTCCCTGAGGGCTGGTTTACACCCACACCACACCCATCCAGCACAGGCATCACGGGACATGTGACCCTGCCAATAAAAGGGGCCCACCACAGCACATCCCTGTTGAAAGCTGGAGTCCCCGTCCCGCACCGCTGTCACCAAATGCGAGACCCGAGACTCCTCACTCAATGCTAGGCCAAGTAAGGACACCGTTTGAGATAGCCCTGCTCACCCCCTTAGTAACTTGGCACGAGCAGCCAGGCCTATCTCCAAGGCACGAGTGTACAGTATGTGCAACCACACTCACAACAACCCACTGGTGACACCACAAATGGACTCCACACGAGTTTGATAAAACGAGTATAAACTTTATGTAAAAAGATATACGATCAGACCACACGATACATAAGTCAACATATAATAAAGGGTAATATTCGTTCCGGCTGGTTGGTAGGTTCAAATTCCAACCACCGCTTTCAAAATGCTATGCTGGTCGTAATGCTAGAATCACACACGTTGCAATGGACAAACAATAGTGCACTGCGTAACGATACAATCCTGTGCTGGGCAAAAGAATAATAATACAATGCGTAACGATACACCCCGGTACCTTGCAATGGGAGAAATAATGCAATGCGTACCGCTACAATCATGTACTGCGCAATGAAGGAATAATGCAATGCGTCAAATCCCAATCACGTACTTTGCAATGAAGAAATAATGCAATGCGCGCCGCTACAATCATGTACTTTGCAATGAAGGAATAATGCAATGCGTAGCTACAATCATGTACTTTACAATGAAGAAATAATGCAATGCGGGCCGCTACAATCCTGTACTTTGCAATGGAGAAATAATGCAATGCGTAGAGCTAGAATCGTGTACTTCGTTATGCAGAAATAATGTCAGGCGTCAAAAGACAGTCCGGCAGTTCGTTAGCAGAATCATTGGCAATGTGTATTACGACAGATGCCCCCCACACGTATCAACGATGACATAAAGTACAGCTTCTCACTCGGGCCCCAGTACTGCCACTCCTGACCGCAGTACAGGCCCTAATCTGAGCCGAAGCAAAGGCTCACGTCGCCAGAAGGTCTGAGAGGCCGAGATAGTGTCCCTCCGAGCCCGCACCCCGCCCAGGCAGTGATCCACGTTACCTGGGGGCGCGACCCCACTCTCCTCTCCTCCTTCAGCGAACTGGGCCTTCCGTGTAGAACTTTCTCAATGGGCCTCAGCGGCTCGGCCTGGCAGCTCAGCTCCTCCGGGCTGCCGGTCTGGGCCGCGACTGTTAGGAAGGTCTCAGGCGGCTGCAGGGCACACGTAGCACACGCCCCTGAGATTACGTTACTCCGGGTGCACGTTCACCACAGCACCCTCTGGGTCTCCTCTGGAACGAAGCCACACACACAACGCTGATGGGACTTCACGTCGACTCCGAGTGCACGTTCACCAGGCACTCCTTCCTGTGGTCTTAGTTGGCACCAAGACCTGCACACCGCGCTGCAGAGACTCACTTTCTTCCTGTGCACACGATGATCAGCCGATCACCTCCACAGTCCCAGGTTGCACCAAAAGCACGCACACTGCTTCACTGAGACTTACTCCAACTCGGCGCCCCGATATCCAGGCGCTCTTCACCAACGCCTTCAGCCGCACCCCGACACGCACACCGTGTCCGAGCCTCACTTCTCCTCCGGTGCACTCGATGACCAGGCGCTCTTCACCAGCGCCTCCAGTGCACCCCGACACGCACCCTGCGCGTCCAAGACTCACTCCACTTCCGATGCACACGTTGACCAGGCGCTCCTCACCAACGCCTCCTGTGCACCACGACACGCACCCTGCGCGTCCGAGACTCCCTTCACCTCCGATGCACCCGCCAACCAGGCACTCTTCACCAACGCCTGCGGTGCACCATGACATGCACCCTGCATGTCCGAGTCTCACGGCACCTCCGATGCATACGCTGACCAGGCACTCTTCACCAACGCCTGCCGTGCTCCACGACACGCACCCAGCGCGTCCGAGACTCACTTCACCTTCGATGCACACGTTGACGAGGCGCTCTTCACCAACGCCCCCTGTGCACCACGACACGCACCCAGCTCGTCCGAGTCTCACTTCTCCTCCGTGTGTCCAAGATCACAGGGCACACCTTCCGAGGGTCTCAAGCTGCCACAACACGCGCCCACCGCGTCGCTTGAAACTTCTCCGGAAACTTTTATGTTCCTGTGTTTCCAAACAGGGAGCCAGCTCACCTCGGGCCCTTGGGGTAACAAGACACAGCACAAAGCACAGTCTTCTTCAAGCAGGGGGACCCAGCGCACGAAGCACAGTCCCACCAGCCTCTTCCTTGGTTAAAACAGCAAACTGCAGACCAGCCCCAGATCACGAAGCAAGGGTTGGTCCTTCCCAGCAGTCTCTTCAGCTGTTCCTTCCTTAGCAGAGGTTCCTCTTGACCACGAAATGGGTCCAAGCCTTTTCAGTCTCAATCCATTTCTATTCCAACGTTCAGGGGTCTCAGCTCTCATAGTTGTACCCCTAAATGTCTTTGAAGTTCGTTGTGCTCAGGGGTCCCTGACGCCTGCCTAAATCAGTCTCCCTCCCAGTGTCACCTTTCTCCCTTTGATACTGGGGGTCTGGATCCTTAATCACTCAGCAGGAGATGGGTCAATTGTTTTATAGCTGCAACCCATGCCTCTTCACCTCCCGGTGCTTTTCCTCGCCTACTCTCCAGATGCAGGTCAGCCTGTTGCCATCTCAACCCCTCCCTGGGTCAAGACCTCCCCCGGCTCCTCTCCCCTTTCAGATCCAGACAATAAATCCACATTCAGCAGAGACACACAGAAATGCTTAAAGCACAAAACTCAGCCACTTTCTAAAAGAGCGGTTTCTGAACACACAGTGACAAAACCCCTTTCATAGAAAGATGTGTTATGACGCTGTGAGTTCATACATACTAAACTTCACCTCTCCATTTTAAACTTATGGGAAACTAGGCTAACAAACACAATACCCAGCCTCCCCCATTCTGTCCTATGGGCAGGATGGCCTTTCACCAGTGAAAAACGAAATGGAGCGTTTTTCACTGTCAGGACATAACACACACCTCAGTATATGTCCTGCCTTTTACCTACACTGCACCCTGCCCAGGGGTTACCCGGGACCTACCACATGGGTGCCCACTGTGTACGCAAAAGGGAAAGTAAGGCTTGACAAGTGGTTGCACTTGTCAGGACAACATGCTAACTTAGCAAACTGCGCGCAGGCCCTACACTGCAGGCCTGAGTTCCCTTCTCCGCGCACCTTTGCATTACTAGCCCTGGCACACACAGTGCACATCACTAGGGACTTTACTAGTAAGGCATCATACCAATCATGGCCAACCAATTACCATTACACTTTACACAGGGAACCCTTGTACTTTGACACTGATCAGCAGTGGCAGAGTACCCAAAGCATCTAAATTGGCAACTCTATGTCAGGAAAACAATCTAGGGGGAAAGCAAAAAGTTTAGGGAACTTTAGCCAAAAAGGCCAAGTCCTACAATGCCCCACTGCCGGAGGTGACATGATGGCGTCCGCATCCACGGAACTCAATCATGAGGGGTCCGTGACTTGCATTGCACAGAGTTAGTGGCACCCGATGGCCTGCGTCCGGCACGGGCCTACCACCACGTGGCGATGACTTGCGTTGCACTGAGTTAGTGGCACCCGATGGCCTGCGGCCGGCACAGGCCTACCGCCACGTGGCGATGACTTGCATTGCACTGAGTTAGGCCCACCTGAAGAGCTGAGCGGGTGTGCAGCCTGCGATGATGCGTTGGCCTCGATACGGCGTCCAGCAAATCAAGACTCGAATTGAATTGTGAGCCCTGCTGGACCGCAGTGTACGCGCAGGCAGCACACACATGACTCCGCGGTGCGGTGCCGCAGGGTGGGCCGGGGGCCTGTAGCGCGGAATCCAGCGATCGGCTGAGGAGGTTGCACCGGCACGTGGAGGGTCCTCTTGGAGACACGCCGGTGGTGGCAGGTGAGCATTGAGGCCTGGGTGCGCAGGGGCTGGCAGTCATCGCTGGGCGGCGGACCGGTCTGGGGACCAGGGCTGGGGTGCAGCAGGCGCACAGGATCGTGCAGGCACCACCAGTCACGGCGGCGGCCTCGTGGCTGGGTGGGGAGCGCCGCCCTGGCAGACACGACCCTGCATGCGCTGACGAGATGTGCGCGGGTTGGCTTGGGACGTAGTCACCTCGTCTCCAGTGTGAATACGGCCGTTGAATGTGGTCGGGCACGTGTGTGTAGGCCTATGGTCACGATATGGCGGACACAGAGACACACGCAGTAGTTACTGTGGTGGCCATCCTGGAACTGGACCACGCCCAGGGCCCCAGGCTATTCATTCTCGACATATGCCAGCCAAGGCGGCTCCGCTCAGGCTTACAGGGGGGGACCACATGGCTACATGTCCAAGGTCTTCCACACTGCCTGGGGTCACCTGTTTGCGTCCACTGTCCACTACACTGCAAACACCAGCAGTAGATGTCCACATGGACATGTCTGTGCTCTGCATACTGCAGTCTGTCCAGCACATCTCCGCCACACTTGGCATTGTGTCCTTTCTTATTGCTGGGTCACTTGCCTCCTTCTCACATTCTTGGTTCCCACCTCTCCCCACATTCTGCAATTGTGTGGCAGAGGGGCTCTGCCTTTGTGGATGGTTTGTCTACATGTCTGGCCCCTGTTACCATGGTTACTTGTGTTATCATGTCCGGTAGTTGGGCATGTTGGTTGGCATGTTGTATGTGATTTTCTTACGTGTGCTCTCCCACAGTTGTGAGTTGTGTGATTGTGGAGTTGAGGTGTGTGGTGTGTTCAGTTAGTACTTACCAATGAGCAGTGCATTGCCATGGGTGCCATCCTGGAAGCCCTGGTTGATGATGAACTGTCGGAAGATGTATGTATCATGCACACTGCCTGTGAAGTTGGCGACGACATTGGTGAACTGTCCCCGGTGGTCCACTATCGCCTGCACATTGATGGAATGCGTGTGCTTTCTGTAGCGGTAATTGTGTGCAGGTTCGGCAGGGGGCACAAGTGGTACATGTGTACAGTCAATTGCCCCCGACACGTGCGGTAAGGCAGCTATGGCGTAATTCCCTTGCATGGTCTCAGCTGTTCATGCACAGCGTGGGGGAAGTGAAGGTGCAGGGGTATCAAGATGATACAAACCGTGACGTTTACAGGTATGATGAATCCTGCATGATGAGACCGTAACAGATGTTTGTGTGGTCGTAACCTTCCTTTTCTTTCTTGCGGAGGTTACGAGCACACAGACTTCTGTTACAGTATGTTTGGACTGGATTCATCATACCTGTGTGCATTCCGGTTTGTCCAAGTGCAATTCACTGTACCAGATTACGTTTGTGACTATGAGGACGCTTGACCATTGTCACCATTTCTCCAACAGGTTTCTGACTACTGATTTCGGGATATGGAATGGTATTGGGGAGTTCCCGCAGCATTTGCAGTTTATTGGATCCACACGTTGCTCCTGGTGAAGTTCTCCGTTGGGAATGGAACGCGTTGGCTGAGCTTTTCGTCTTGTTTTTTATGTATTTGTAATAAAGTTCTGCTTTTCCACTACCGTTGACTACTGGACTTCATGACCTGGGGGAGGGTCCGGGGGTGGTTGCGGTGGGTGTTGTGGCCCTCTTGGGTCTCCAGGCTGCATGATCATTGTCTCCATGGCATCTGTTGGTCTTCAGATGTGGCTCTAGGCTGGGCTCCCTTTCATACTGCAGGTTGTCGTACTGCTTAACACCAGTAAGAGGCAGGTGTTGAATCCCTGCTGCTAACGCGCCTTATCGCCTGTTTTCGGATCGCATCACTGATCTGGCTGCTCGTTGGGAATATCGCAAAGTGGTGTTTTCGTGTGTTTTTGCACGGGAACGCCTACTCTGCATATCATTAGCGTTAGTTGTCGCTCTCATCCGTGGCGATGTGTTTTGCGGCAGCTATCGCGGGAAAACTGGTGATGTCGGCAGTTTGCACCAGCTTGTGAATGGGGCGATAAGTCTATCGCCACTTTTGCGGCGCTAAAGTGCTGATAAATCGGCGATGGCTCCTTGAGAATATGCCCCAGAGTTGGTTGTTCCATATTGCTATCGTTTCCTGTGCAAATATATTTAGTTTACCTCCTCAAAATATACATATCAGCCCTTTCTGACAGTCACTTTACAATCAACTTTATGCTTGTTATTGAATTTGATTTCATTCATTCATTCATGAAACTTTATTTTGGCTATTACGGCCATAAAAGTACATACATATACACAACCACTTAAAATTAATATCAAGAAAAAGTACGATGTCGTAAGAACCACTTATTATAAAATAGTACAAGCATAGATAGCAGTAATGATCGCTCATTGGGAAACAGGGAAATAAAAATGATAATCATCACTATGGGCAATATAATCACTGCAAGCCAATCATAAAAATATTAATTAAACTAAAAATATTAAAAAGAAAATTCACAGCCTATGCTTTTATATAAAACCTAAGTCGCGGTAGCAGCCAATTAAAAGCAGGTCTTAATAGATCTCGTATCAGTTGTTTGATAAAATACCTACGCTTACAGGCTAGGTTTTTTGCCAAAACTAGGGTCACAATGGTTGACAGACGGGAGCGGGTATTACTAATTCTCACATCGATTTTTCAATAGATACCTTCGCTTACACCACATTGCAAAGAGAAACTTAGAGATTGCAACAACAAAAACCAGGTTAGTATCAGATTTTAAAACCCTGTAGGATTCCTTATAATTTCTAATACCTAGGTTCCTACACAATTGAGTAACCCACTTTAACCTTGCCCACTTATATGCCAAGCAGAAGAACAACACATGAATTACAGTTTCCTCCTCTACTAGGCACCCCGGGCAAAGGTGGGTGGTAGCGCCTGCCCATTTGTTGGTGAGTGCATGGAGCGGCAGCGTCCCATATCTAAATTGCAAAAACAGTTTTTTTGCTGTTGGCGGTTGAATAAAATCCAACACCTGCTCCAATTTATATTGCTGTTTTATATCCAGGAACCCATAGGTTAAACTAGAAGAATTAGCGGTCTGTAAAATGCATGACAATTTATACCCCTTCAGTACACAAACCAAGGATGTCGGCAGTTTGCACCAGCTTGTGAATGGGGCGATAAGTCTATCGCCACTTTTGCGGCGCTAAAGTGCTGATAAATCGGCGATGGCTCCTTGAGAATATGCCCCAGAGTTGGTTGTTCCATATTGCTATCGTTTCCTGTGCAAATATATTTAGTTTACCTCCTCAAAATATACATATCAGCCCTTTCTGACAGTCACTTTACAATCAACTTTATGCTTGTTATTGAATTTGATTTCTACTTACTGTACATCTATGTGCCATACATTGAAAATACACATTCTTTGTACTAAGATGACCATAAACACTGGAACACGTCCGGCTACCATGGAAATCTATCGAATTTAAATCTGTTTAGGTTTTTTTGAGCTTAAAGACCTATTTTCAGGCTAAAGTTCAGCATTATTTTGTGGTTCTAACTACAAGTTTTTCTTGTGAAAGGAAAATATTTGATTATGCCTCCACTTTAATGGTATACTATAACAGATGTTCTCATTGCTGCCATTTAAGTAGCTGCAAGCATGCACCCGTAAAGTGCAAAAGAAATTCTAACTGCTGTATGTGATGCATGGCGACATTTTTGCCATGCTGCCTCGTGTGTGATAGGGTCTTGCTGATTAAGCAGATGAATGGATGGTTTGTGTTAGATTTCTCACGTGCACCATATGTGCTGTTCCTCTTCAGATGTGAAATATAAACGTCCCGTCTAAACAGCTCTTTTCAACTGGGATAAAAATAGAGCTTAAACTATCAGTCAACATTCGCGCACAGAAAATCAAGTCTGGGTGAGCTTCTAGAATAATCCTTTAGTTCCCCATGATAAAGTGTCGCCATCTTCTGCCTTGCAAATGATGCAATGAACTTTTAAAAGTTAAATGTACAGTATAAATGTATTTAGGAAAACCTATAGTGTTAGTGTGGCGATATAGCAAAATTCCATGCGGAGTTTCCAGTAGCTGAAATTACCGTTAGTGGCCGGTATCTCAGAATGGAATTCTGACTATTATAAGTTAACGCCCTAGGAATGAGGAAAACCTGTGTGGACACAAAATAACTGTGTAGCATTCTGCAAGGTATTTCCTCTCCAGAGCGGTTTCTGGCACACGTTTACCACCTGCATTAAGCAGGTGGTACATGTTAGCAGGGTCATCTGTGTCGGGCGGGAGTAGAGAGAGGATTTAGGGAGGATAGGGTAGGGAAGGGAAGGGGAAGGGTTGCTCTGGTGGTGGGATCATTGCATGCTACCCTTTGCCAGACAAAATGGTCAGCAAGGACCTGAGGATTAGGCTTGGCTGGCGATGCAACCAAAGCCTCATGCAATTTTACTGGCAGGAATAACTGGCCAGTAAAATCGGGTCCTGTATCCAAACCCAAGAAAACTGGATATGGATCATCGGCCTATCGTAATCAGGCAGACTTATCATAATCAAGGCCTTTGTGGGCAAAGTGCATTAAATCCACATTCCTGCAGAAACAAAGTTCACGCAAAAGGAGATTTTTCCAATGAGGATTTACCACATTTTAATGATGTTAAGTCCTAATTTGATTAAATCATGAAGTATTAATGTGCTTCTTGTTCTTGCTTTATTCTCATATCAGCCAGGAACATTAGCTAAAAGAATAGTTAAGGAAATTTTCAATAATCAACTGCAACTGCCAGCAGACTCTGGGACAGAACTACATTATGATCTACAGGAGTTACATTTAGAAGTTAAACAAGGGCTGTTTGGTAATAGTTTTTCTTCCTTCTCGATGTTATAGAGTCAGCTTTGTTGTAAATTGTAAACAGTATGAAGTAAACAAAGATGATAAATAATAGGAAAAATTAATTCCAAAACTTGTCTTCCGATGAATTATGTATGATGGGACGACCACAATAAAGAGAGAAAGAAATGAATGATAATAATAATCTTGATGACATGGAATATTCGAGGCATGGGTTCTCTGACTAAGGGGCATAAAATTCTGATATACCTTAAGAGACGTGGTGTGCATATCATCCTCCCTCAGGAATCACACCTCACTCTGGTTGAAGCAGACTGTCTTCATTGGAGGTGGCGGGGACAGTTTGACACAACTCCATACTCCATACCTTTGCGAAGGGGTCCCTGCTCTGGGTGCGGGCAGGAGTTCCCTTTGAAACCACTGCAATTGATATAGATAAAGAAGGTCGATATGTCCTAGTGGAGGGATGACTTAGTGGGAGGCCTCTGGACCTGGGCAGTGTTTATGTGCCAAATCATGACCATTTATTCCCACCCTCTCTGCACGCTTATCATGGCTGACGTGGGGTCCGTACCTCATTGGAGGTGATTTTAATTGTGTTCTTGACACTTCCCTGGATCGATCGACTCTCCCGCTGAGGTGGGCGGCGGCATTTAAGGCATCCACTGGCTTCTCCACTTGAATCTCTCATTGGGATATGGCGTACACAACATCCCACCGATAGAGATTACTCTATTTACTCAAATGTTTATCACATCCACGCTAGGACTGTCCACTTTGTCTGTTCCAAAAGCATTATTAGCTGTATCTCACACACTGAATACTTGTGTCGGACCCTGTCAGACCCTAGTCCTCTGCTTTTGTCGCTGCAACTGGGAAAGGAGCATCCGCTTATACCATCATGGCGTCTAAATTAATTTTCCCTAGAGGACGTTGCATTTAGGGACTCTTTAGCAGCCAGGATTTCTGAATTCTTTGCTTCCAACTTGGGCACAGGATCGAGCAGTGATTCTGAGTGGGATAATTGTAAGGTAGTGATGTGGGGGCGCTGCCTGGGACATTCAGTGGGCATCCGTCTTGATTTGGAGAGAGATCTTGAGAAGATGGAGAACGATCTCCATAAGCAAAATAACAAGCTAGGTAGTAGCCCTTTAGAGGTTGCTTGAAGCATGTGAGAAGTACAATGTGACTTTGGACCGGCTGCAATGCCATGATTACAAAAGTTACTTAAACAGGGTGCATGGGGAGGAGGGATGATCAGGACGGCTCCTTGCCTAGTTGGTATGGGTGGATGGTAGTAGGGCACCTATTACTCGCCTGGTGTCGTTGGTAGGAACAGTTGTCTTCCAGCCGAAACATAAATGAGGCATTCAGGTCTTATTAGGAGTCCCTTTATCGATTACCAGAGCTAGAAATTCCGACAGCATTGGAGGATCTTCCGCTATAGTCTCTTCCACAGGTGGAAGAAGAACGATTAGGTGGTCCAGTATCAGTTGTGGAGGTGAGGGAAGTTAAAAAAGACATGGCAATAGGTAAGACACCTGGCGCAGGTGGGTTCCCCAGGGAGTTTTATAAGGTGTTTGTGGGTGATCTGGTGCCTAAATTGGTGGAGATGTATGCAGAGGCCTATGAAAAGGGTATCCTCCGTGTAACGACAAGAGAGGCGCTTGTAGTGTCTCTGCCTAAGTCTGTGTCTCATAATGTGGCACCCCCCGATTTCGGACCTCTCTCCATGCTGAACTCTGATTATAAGATTCTCAGTAAGGTATTAGCGTCCAGACTGTCAAAATAGATTCATTCTGACACGTAACACCTCTAGCAATCTGAGAAGGCTTTATTCAATTCTGTATGCCCACGATCTACTATCTGACTCTGCTGCAGTAATTGTGTCAGTAGATCTTGAAAAGGCCTTTGGCACAGTGCGTTGGGACTTCCTGGAATCTACTATGCATCGGATGGGCCTTGGTGCAAATTGGGTGAGACGTTTCAGACTGCCCTACTCTCACCCTATGGCTAGGGTTAAAACAGGGTGCATGATTTCAGAGGCCTATGAAGTGTTTAGAGGAACAAGGCAGGGTTGTCCCCTGTCACCCCTCTTATTTGCTTTGGCTGTAGAGCCACTGGCGGTAAGGTTTCGAATGGAGGGAATGGTTTGGGGGATTAGACAAGATGGCTCTGAGCATGCTATTTCCTTATTTGCAGATGATCTGCTTATTTACCTTCTGGATGGTGCAACAGATATTCCTCAGGTTCTGCAAATCCTGGAGAAGTTTGGGGAGTCTCTAGGTAAATAGGAATAAGACTTGTGTGTTTCCGGTGGTCACAGTTTGGATCGCCCACTTTCTTGTCCATCTGATACACTCTGGACTCTGCAAACCTTTCGATATTTGGGTATTCAGATCTTCCATGATCTAGAGGACCTGCGGGAGGGGAATCTGGGAGGGGGGGGCATGTGGGTGGGGAGAGAATTCGATCACTGAAGTCCTATGTGTCTTTTTGGCATACACTCGAACTACCATTCTAGGTGCGCATCACACTTTCTAAAATGATCATGCTCCCTAGACTTCTCTACTTTTTTGTAAATCTTTCGGTGAAAGTTCTGGGTTCCTGGTGACTGGTTCTGGAGACTTAATGCACCCCCTCATGACCTAATTTGGGATGGCAGGAGCCGGAGGGTTGCATTGGCCACCTTATGTCACCACCAGCTTGAGGGTGACCTGGGAGTCCCAGACTTTGAATTGTACTTCCTAGCAGCTCAATTCCAGGGGATCGCGAGATGGCTTGATGGAGTGGGTCTAGTAGATCTTGGTCTAGTGGGCAAGGAACCTAACCAGGGGCTCCTTTTGGCAAAACTGTTGCATCCAGCAACCCAGATTCCACACCTGGGAATCCTTTTGTCTACTGCCCTGAACTACTGGAGTCCTGGTGGGTGTGAATGCTGCTGTAGATAGAATGGATTGCCGACCCTTCCCAGCCCGCAGTAACTGATGTTGTCCTGACATCCTACCACAAGCCTTATACACACATCAATACAGTTAATGTTTATATTTTATTATGTATATTTTAAATGTGTATTAATATTATTTTAAGGCATTTAGAGCTCCTGAAATAACCCCATCCCTGGCAGGTGTTTGTCTGCAAATTGTAGATCTAAAAAATAGATTCAGTACTTATTTTGTACTGAATTACTAATATCTGTAGTCCCAGACATCTGATTCAGAGCTTGTTCTGTACTGCATTGTTATATTTTTGAAAATGCCAATAAACAAAAGTGTTGATTAAAGAGAGAAAGAAATGAATGATAATAATAATGAAAATGCTGCTGGCATTAGCGATAAAATAGGCAGTTTACGTGGGACGAGAACATGTGTTGTAACCAATTTTTAAAAATGTGTAACATTAACATATATACAACAATGTTGTGCTGAAATAATACTCACCTCTAGGTTTTAAAAAAAATAAGACTTTCCATCATTAAAACTTGGAATATTTCCATTTTCTCTCAAGATTGGAAGCTCTTATTATGCAAGGTCAAAGGGTATCAACTACAGAAAAAGGTGCATGAGGAGCAGGATTTTAATAAAAAGATTTGAATGTAGAACATGAAGGCTAATCAATCACTCTCAAAATGTCCTCCAATTTAGCTCCTGATCTAAAGACCTTAGGATCCATTGCATGTCTACAGGAATGGCCTCCAAAAATAGATATATCAATTCTGGCTTGAGATATGGCTTATCAAGCGATAGCTGCTGAGGAAACAGGTGTGTGAGATTTTATACAAGATATTTGTTCGATATGGCCCTTTCTTCAGGGTTATCTCCAAACTTTTGCCTTCCTCCTCCCCTTTATGCTGAATTTGTTTTTGTTGGATTTAGGACGCTGTGCACTTTACCACTGCTAACTAGTGCTAAAGTGCTAGTTCTCTCTCCTTAAATCATGGTAGAATTGGTTTATTCCCAATTGGCATATTTAACTTACTTGTAAGTCCCTAGTAAGGTGGCACTACATGTGCCCAGGGTCTGTAAATTAAATGCTACTAGTGGACCTGCAGCACTGGTTGTGCCACCCACTTAAGTAGCCCTTTAAACATGTCTCGAACCTGCCATAGCAGAGCCTGTATGTGCAGTTTTAAACTGCCATTTCGACCTGGCAAAATAAACCTTTTGTCAGGCCCAAAACTTTCCTTTTATATATATGTCACCCCTACGGTAGGGCCTGGACAGCCCAGAGGGCAGGGTATAACGTATTTAAAAAGTGGGACATGTACTTTTAAGTTTTACATGTCCTAGCAGTAAAAAGCTCTTGAATTCATTGTTCACTACTGCAAGACCTATCTCTCCTATAGAATAACATTGGAGTAGCCTTATTTTATTTTATAAGTGTACTTTCCAAATGGGAAGAGATGAACAGTTCATGTTTGATGTCTCTGAAATCCTAAATTAAAATCCTAACTCATGGTGAAGTCGGATTTTAAATCATAATTCTGAAAATGCCACTCTAAGAAAGTTACATAAAAAAAAATGGGCAACCCAATAAACCCTGGGAGGCTTGGGTAATCTAAGCGATCAGGTAATAGTGCCTTCAAGGGATTCTTTTGGATATCAAAAGAATCCCTTGAAGGCACTATTACCTGATCACTCTAAGAAAGTTGGCATTTTCTTGCCATTGCCATTTTGTGCCTGCAGCCTGTCTCTGGTCACATGACTAGGTATAGTTGGCTGTTGGGCTTTGTGTAATCCCCCCTAGACAGTCACACACAATAGGAAATTAGGTGTGACTGGATGGGCCATCACTAGCAGGATACGAGAGATGAGCTCGGTCCAGCCTCACTTATACCTGAATAGGCTGTGTCCTGTCTCCACACAAAGAGCCTAATGACCCTGCATTGTCACTTCAGCCAACTTGCAGCCAGGGCAGGAGAGGTAGGGAATTCCCTGCACTTCATAGCCACTATCTAGAAGCTTCTCCTACGTTCCAGAACCAGGGCACCAATGTATAAAAGAAGGACCTCAGACACCAACACTTTAGCACACTTCTGGACCAGTGGATACTCTGCCAGGAAGAAAGACTGCTGTGCTGCTACAAGGACTGCCACTGCTGCCTTGCTGTGCTGACCTGTTGCCTTCTTGCCTGGGGAAGAAGAACTAGAGCTGCAACTCCATCTTGAACTTAGGATCCCAGAGAGACTCAAAAGGCTAGTGTGCTGGCCTCTTGATCTGAGCCCCAGGGGCATAACAAGTTCCCCAACAGATTCTGGACCCGACTTCAGCAAGTTCCTGACTCCCAAGAGGCACCTCTCAGGTCCTGGGCCATTGATGTGGCTCTCAAGCTCTTAAATTCAAGCTTTTGGGCTCTTTGCGACTGAGAACGGGTCTGTTCACAACTGAACCTTGTCGCTCATAGAGAAAATCAGTGTGAGCCGCCGCAAGTCTGTCTCCTCACACAGCAAGCATTGATTGCCCGCGTGGACCGCCAACGTCCAGCCTCATCGCGCCAATCCGACCACCGCCAGCATTGCTTTTCTTGCTCCTGGCGATCTTCTTCCACGAGAACGGCACTTTTGGCATAAAACTTGAGAAGGTAAACCTTCAGCTGGACTAATCTGGGACTGTATCTGACCCGCGCTCCATCGCGACTGGCCTGAACTTTTGAATTTGACCTAGTCCAGTGTGAGCAGATAGCCACGATTCGCGCTTTATGCTTTTAGGCGCTATGTTACAGTTTGTTCTTTAAAAATTCATAACTCCGGTTCTACTGAATAGATATTCATTGTTTTGGTCTTGTTTTATTTATCAAATTTGTTCTATTTTTCTAACCTGGTATGGGATCTTTTTGTGTGTTGTTTTTACTGTTTTACTGTTTGAAGTGTTGCACAAATACATATTGCCTCTAAGTTAAGCCTGACTGCTCTGTGCCAAGCTACCATGGGTGAGCCCGGATTAATTTGTGGGTTTGCTTGTGTGTTGCCCTGACTAGGATTGTGGTTGCTGTTTGACCAGGGCTCACACCCCAGTCAACCAACAACCCAATTTCTAACAATATTATTAACTGAGTGGAGGATGATCGGAGAGAAGACGTGCAGACTTCACATTTCTTTAAACGATAACCAGGGCAAAACTTTGGATGTTGTGGAAAGGAAGAATACTCCTCTGATCAAGTTAAAGTTTTTGTACTTCTGGTAATGGAAATCAGAACTTTGTTTGGAGTATAGTGCCAAGCTGTTAGGTCCAAAGCTCTTACTTTCAATACCTTTTTAAAAGATATTAAGTAAAGCAACAATATAAGCTTAGCTAAAAATCATTTTAGTGACAATTCAATATAATTGTGATTAAAACAAATTTCTTATTTGCGTTTATTAACGATTCTGTCAGATGTCCCGGAAAAGACAAGAAAGCGTGGCTATTAGGAAAATATCTGCCGAAAAGGGATTAGAGTTTGATCCCAAACACCAGCGAGACCATGTTGAGTGGTGAATCCTCGAAGTTCTGGTGGCACAGGAACATTTGATGAGTCTGATAGAACCTTTTAAAGGGCCCTATGTAGATCAGTTTTGCCTGATACTATCCACCCCATCAGCTGACAGTGATCTAACAAAACAATTTTGTTAGGTTGGTTCAAGGAGTTGAGAAGTAAATAATGTACATCGGGAAGTATTAGGGGAGTTTCCACTGAAATATGTAGCAGATCCATTAGCCATATTTGTGACGGCCAAAAGGAAGTTATCATTACAATAAGACATAAGAGAGAGCCTCCTTCCAAAGGTGTAGAAAGCTTCTGTTGCTAGGGCAAATGGATCCAGTCTCCAACTGTAAAATATGCGTATATGATTGTTCAACCTCAACGCAAACAGTTGATTGTGAAAAGTCCCAAATGAGACTAAAGGAATTTAAAGAAAGGGGTAAACATTTTCCAGTCTCTGTATTGGCAAGAATTCTAATCCATGATCTTGATGAGATGACCCAGAGGATATTCTGCCTTTGCATTAAGGCTGAGGCAGACAAGTCTGTGGCAGAAGGGGTACCATGAGTGGCAAGCCAGCTTAGGTCAAGAATGGGACTTTTGGGTCACATCAGGAAGAAGCAGTACTTAAACATGAGGAAGACTTTAGGTATGCTGTCTGGCAACCTTCCATGTTGTATTGGCTCTCCACTTGTCACCAGTTCATTCACTGGTTCCTATCTCCTACCTTTGTTCTTTTTCCCCTTTACGGCTCCTCTGCATTCTTGGCTCTGTGTCTGCTGTTCTGATCTTTCTTTTTGGATCCTTTTTTGGCTTTGTCATATTGTGGTATTTCCACCTTTACAGTTCATCTCTATTCTGGGATCTATGCCTGTTATGCTGACCTTGTTCTCTGGATTCTGTTTTGGGTTCCTTTTCCCTTCCTTCCTTAGAAGAGCCCTGATTTGTTTCATCAGCTTTGGACTTGTGGACTTTCCAGCTTCGCTCCCACTTGGTTTAGGTACACTGTGTCCTGTCTTTCCGAAGACAGTCAGTATGCATGCTTACTATCTATTTTTGTGAATATTATGTGCTTTTCGCCAATACTAAAACTTTGCATATACTTTCCATCATTATTGGGTTGTTCTATTACAAGAGAGTCTCCGAGCATATCTGTGACACAAATTGAAACGTACCTATGTCAAATGGGGATTAACCCATTTTATGAAAATGTGGGTGAGGTACATTTCATAACCATCAACAAAGAAAACCCTCATTCACCATCAATGATAGACTTGTTTTTCAACACAAACATGTGGACATTTTTCAGCATGTCTACTGCTTATTCCTTTTATTGAAAATGAATTTTCATTTTCACTTTCAGTAAATCAGGCTTTATCATTAATTTACACAATGTTTAAATGTTTAGAAAAAACAAAACAGATATTACATTACTATATAAGCTGCCCTTCTGACCTCCACATGCAGCCCCTAGCAGAACGACTGCACTGGGCTGCTGTTTACTTTTTAAGACATTTTGCCTCAAACGTGAAAACATTTGATATATTTCACCTTAGTACATAAGATTATATCAGTGCAATCAGAAGTATTTTTACAGCTGAAAGTTTTAAAAAATGAACTTAGAAACATTCATGCCTCTGCCCACCGTTATTATACATGGTTAACATTATAGTTTCTTAAATCAAACAGAAGAGAGAAGGTTTTGTACAGCACATATCCTGAACTCATGTATTTCAAGGTGCTCTTATATGCCATAATGAAGAAAGAAAATTGTCTAGGATCACACAATTTGGTCAATTAGGGAAGCCAGGACTGATCCTAGGTTTTGTGGTTTAACATTGTCCAATTCCATTTAATTCAATAATCAAGTTACTTCCTTTTTACACTTGAACCTTCCAAGCCAGCGCCTACCTTAACCCCTCTCCTCACAAAGCCCCACTCCCACAATGCTGGAATCAATGCAGCCCACAGGCACACCACAGCCCTCAGGCACACCACAGACCACATTTTGTGGCCCCTGGGGAAATGCTTGTGAGTACCCATGCTATAAAACATACACTATGCCTAATCAATAACAAAGAATCAAATGCTTCCTAATCAATAACACAAACACAGAGAGCCAAAAAGATTCCTAATTAATAGCAAGAGTGATGACAACATATGGTGCTTTCAATAAAAAAAGAAATCTTATTCAGTAGCACAAGTAGTAACACAACACATGCTTTCAATTAGTCTGCACTTGAAAGTCCAAATATCCTTGTCTTCACAGCTGCCTATTATATGTACTGTAAGTTAGAATACATATGCATATGATCCAGGTGAAAAAAACAGTACAAAGCTCATATATTTAATCAGTTAGCCCTGACACTTAATTCTAGATAGTAATGCTTATGGTGTCCCCTTGTGTGGGCGTTAGTCCAGTCCCTTCTTTCAATAATGGTGACCAAATCCCATTAGTGCATCACACCAAAACACTCCACCACAATGTGAGACGTAACACGTGAGAGAGCTGCTTTAAAAGAAGACCTGGTTGTGCTGTGTGTCTCTCATGGTCAAACCCAGTTCCCATTCCCTCTGGCATTTGCTTGGTCGGGTACATCCTCCTTGGTATGGAGAGAGTCACACTCTGGGGAGAACTCATCAGTTGACAGGCTCACCATACACCGACATGAGCTCTGACTCCAATCTGCTGCAGGCTATGGCACAGGCCAGTTCTGAGGTCCAGGAGGATCTAAAGAACACTCCCAGTGAGTGGGCTTATATGTTAAATTGTTTAATGCAAGTTTCCCCATACCCCAGTGATGTAAGTAATGCCTCTCAGGCTCAAGCTGCAGGTTAATCCAGGCAGGATTCCACAATGCATCACGTTCTGTAATGTGTAACACTCCTTAGGAAGGAATGGCTATGTCTGTGAATTTTAGTGGGATACAAAATATTTCTCATTGTTTCTAGCACAATGCAGTTTTAGTTTTCTAACTCGACACACGCACTTCGCCTCAGACTCAGCAAAGGCTGCTTTCATTCTGTCCTCTTTCATGAATGACCCTCTCATCTGCACCATGCCATTGATACTGAACCAGAGTCCCTAGCTGCAATAGTACAATGTATTCATTGAGCAGTTTAAAGCTGCTTTTGGATGAAGACAAACTATACAGAGGGCACATGAAGGATTAGTATCTGTACGGAGGGCTCCAGATATATCATCTCGTAGATTAACTTCTCCAACCAACTAGAGGCAGAAGTGAGATACACTGATGAAACCTCCATAGCTGTGGTTTATCATGGTCTTTGAGATGATTTAAAGGCCATGCTTTCACTAGCTTCCAATCGTTCTACTACTATTTACATACAGGTTCCTTTGGTGCCTCAAATCGTTCATCGACAAAAAGCAAAGAGAATTAAAAAGAAGACCCATGCCTCATTGATAGATTAACAGTGTTCCCCTGGAGCCTCATTCTGTCATGACTCCCCAAGAACTGATGCAAGCCTCTTTCAAGGGAAGAGAGAAATGATGGAAGACCAGAGACTGCATGGACAGTGGACAACTCATTCACTTTGTAAAAAGCTGCCCTCAGTTGCAGTATATATATACTGCAATGCTTGTTGGAGCAGTAGATGTCCCTCAACAACTATATCATGCAAAAGAAAGCCGATGCATCTGTCAAAGCCTTGTCAATTAATGTTGAGCAGTGGGGTACTAACAGAGTGCTTCATCAAAATGCTTGCACATTTTGAGATTTTGATACAGACAATTTGCATGGACAATCTTACTGTAGACCATGCCTTGTCCTTGCTGACCTTACAATCGACCACGTTCAGTGTGATGCAACAAACACCTTACAATAAACAGTATGATGGAGATCCTGACTTTTGACACAACTTTCTCCAACTGCTGGTGACAAGCAATAGCCTGAAACATGATGTAACAGATTCTAACGTGTACATTTGTGTAACTGTTCTGGATCCTAGGAAGACACATTGACTGCTGACTTTATCCCTTTTCAGTGCAGATTGTCTGTAAGAAAATGTACTATGGTCTGTATAAACAGTTTTTCTTTCCAAATTGGCAAAATTCACTACCGTGCTAAGTGTGCAAGGCACAAAGATGAATAAGGACATTGCCATTAAGTCCCAGAGACAAAGATGCACATACCTTCAGGTCATTCACAGACTTTGCCACTAATATATTCTTCTGCAGTGGACACTGACACTAGGGCCCAAAGGGTGTGTGAAACTGCATTTCTTTTTTTGTAAATTGTTACAAAATTTTCCAAAATTACATGAAAGCACATGAACGTTTGTGGATTTTACTTTGCTGGCATTTCTTGTGAAATTTTGATGTGGGAGGATCCCTTACTTTAAAAAGTCATGAAAGATTCCTGCACGAGATTGGTTTTTGGTTTTACTCCACGAAGAGATATCCAAGTATTGCAACTGTTTGTTCTCTGATATCGGTTCATGGAAGACCTGGCCCAGTAGTTCGGGCTGGACTGTTTACCCATTGGAGCAGTGTCAACTCTGATTTGCATATGACTGGGTCTAAACTAAAGTGGCATGGTGTGCAAAATAACGATGGACTGTGATGCTGTCCCGAGTAATTACAAGTGGCTGAGATTAATTCAAGCACTCTATCACTTTTTTGTAAACTTCAGTTTGATCCCCCTAAGCGAGATGGGTATGCCCAGATGTGGGTCCTGTGCCACGTGAACCAAGCTATATTTGACTGATGAGCCCTAATAAGGGGGAAACTGGTCCTGGGTTGCTTCGGTTTTGGATCCGAAAGGACTTGCCTTGGCAGTTTTTGGACTTTCTGTTTGGAGCAGGCTCATAACTGGATATGGCTGGGTCCTAGCTGAAAGTTTATGACATAACGATGGATTGGAATGCAACCCCAAGTAATTGCGAATGGCTGACTTTAATTTAAACATTCTATCCATCACTTTTTTGCACCGTCAGAAAATAACATGAGTCAGTGACAGGACCCACTTGCATGTAACTTCTGGTTCCCAGTGCCAATCCCAAAATGTATGTGTTGATCACACAAGTGCTATGCACTGTGTGATAACAATATCTTGCAAGCTTTCTGTACACAAGCACACAGCAGGCCTCAGTTTGTCTAGAGGCTATCAGGACAGTGGACAGATGCAAGAGAAATGTAATTTATGTTTGCAAATATATACTGGAAATGTGCATCTCATGAAAAAAGCACTGCGAAAATCCCTATTTCTAGGTAGATGAACGTCCGTTGTATAATACACGCAATTCTCATGTAGTATAAGTCTTTCATGATAATCTAAATCTTCAAAACCAAGTTAGCTGTAATTTTTAACTTTATAGATGTCCTAGTTTTCTGCTAGAAAAGCTAGATCACGCTAAAGCTTACATTTCTAGGCAAATACGGGCCTGGTCTCTGCATCATTCCAGCAACTTTCCTTAAAAATCTCCTTCCATGGTCTTTATATTTTGGAAATTTGCCTCTTACCTACAGAAGACTTTGGGAATCTATCACTTCATCTTGGAAGTATTTTCATAATTTATCACAGGGAGGTCTCCTCCCCGACTGTGGAGTTTCCCTATGGTAAAGTATTGCGAAAAGTAAAAGTAAGAAAGTTTACTTAACCCGCAAAAAAATGAATGAAAATATTTTCATGTTAAATGTGAATGCAAATTAATTTTATATACATATCTTAAATGTAGAACACTATAAAAAAAATGCTTCAATACTATACCTTAATTTTGAATTCAATCTTTAATTAATTTAAATATTAAATTAAATAAAAATTATTTTTCTGAAGTTTAAATCAAAAAATAATTTCCCACCCAAAGTAGTTTTTGCTATGTATTAATAATTATTAATAGTGATATATACAGAATTCATTAAAACTAACTGACTTATATTTTAATAAACATTAACGTTACATTCATTTATACATTCAAAAAACCCTTGTCAGGGGAACCCTTAAAGTCACTAAATTAACCTAAGCTCAATCCTCTGGTAGCTATGACACAAAGCAGACAGGGCTAAGATAAGGCAATGTGTAAAGTTTGCATGAAGTACCAAAACAGTAATAAAGTCAAAATGCAACACAATAAAAATCTCAAATCAAATTAGAAAAATAGAGTAAAATAAACAAAATCACAAAAATCCAAGTAGGAGAACCAGAGATATTAAATTTTAAACTTTTAGGTAAGAATAGCATAAGGTACCAATGATAGTCAGTGGTTGTGATAGACTGGGATCTAAGCGCAATTTGACGTGGAATGGAGTGGAGTGCAGAGCGGATACACCAACCAGATTCATCTTGATCAAATATTTTACCACCATGAGAGTACACTTCTGAAACTCCAAGGACCTCAGGGGAGGCACTTAGAGACTCACAGGGTGTCAGGCAGAGGCCAAACAGCAGGGTCCAGTCCAGGACCAGTTGCCTCTGTTCCTCTGGCAGTTGCAGAAAGAGGCCTCTCGTAGCTTGTTCTGTCCCTGTAACTTTAACAGGATGTCAGTCGTATGATCCTTAGAGTCCACGTCTTTGTCTGGGATACAAGTGACAGCAGGCTTAATACTTCAAGACTCTTCTCAGGTCGCAGACAGCAGGATCTTCTGATCTTCTTCAGGTCCAGGAGTGTTCTGAAGTGGGTGCCTGGAGGTGTCACATTTATGCATGTCACAAGCTTGTGGGTGGGAATGACCCTAGGCACTCTATAAACAATGGGACCCCATGTCCCCAGGACCAACCCTACCCAGCCTGGGCATTTTCAAGATGGCAGAAGTCTTCGGCCATACAAAATTTGGGCTCTGGGGGCTGGATGTGTGTGGGAATTTACTATGGTAAACCTAGTGTCCTCCCACATCTAACAGTAAAATCCAGTGTATGGCAGTTACTGTACCCCCTATAAACCCAGAGACAGATGTCTGGTAGAGCAAAGCAGAGTTTTCAGCAACCAGACACTGGAAACTCAAGACTTTTTGGGCATTCTGTTTCCCTTCCTTTCCGGTACCCTCCCTCCACCCCCCAGTGTTATATGTAAAATCCCAGGTACAGACTTCTGGTGGGACAAAGCAGGTCCTTGAACAACCAGACAGTGAATATATAAGAATTCCTTTGGCATTCTGTTTCCCTTCCTTTGCCCCCAGTGGTATGTGTAAAAAACCTAGCACATCTGTCAAGCAAGACTTGACATTCAAGCAGGATTTGGCACTGTTATATCAAAAAGGATGCTCACAGCCCCACCCTGCGCATTCTGTCAGATTCAGAGGAGTCATCTCTGCTCTTTCAGGTCAAACTTTTGTTTGGAACTTGGAAGCACATCGCACCTTCACCATTTCATTGGATTTTTTAAAACTATTTAAAACTAATTGTTCCATTATTTTTGTAGCTAGTCCTATTCCCAAGATTCAGATTTAGTATTTAAATCTGTACTCTGGTTTTCTCTACGGGCTAGCCAGTCTTGCTACAGGGACATTAAATTTCTGCATGTCCGACTTTTAAATACAATGCATTTTGCCTTGTGGGCGACAAGGCCTATATAGGGGTGACTTATCAATATTTAAAATTGAGATTGTGCCCTGTCAAAATGGTTTATTTTGATATGTGGAATTGCAGTGTTTCAACTTCCCCAGTCAGGCTACAATGGTAGGCCTGAAGGCATATTTTACACTGTTACTGTAGTGCATGGCTCAATAGGTGCTGCAACCCACTTGTGGCATTAAACATACAGGCCTAGGATACATTTTGTACAACATATTAGAAATTATGTGGAAGTTAAATATTCCAATTAGAATTATGTCAATTTGGCCATGTTTATAGGGGGAGCACGGACATTTTACCACTGGCTAGTAGGGTTAAAGTGCACAGAGTTCTAATGCCAGCAAACATATAGGATCCAGCAAAAGGCAAAAAGTATAAGGTGACCATGCAGAAAAGGTGGATTTCGTACAAGAATGTTAACATATTTTATACTTAAACAATAAATATGTTTTGGTTTTATAATATTTAAAAAAATATATATATATATATATATATATTTATATATATATATATATATATATTTATATCTATTTGTAACAAGTTTAAATAATTGAGTTTATTTTTAACATTATTTCAAAGGGGGTTTTATTTTCCCTACTGTCATTATTTTCTATGGGAGGGTATGGCATTTACAGTGGTTGGCTATGTGTGGTGCTGAACTAAATCTATCTCTCAGCTGGATTAATTCACTAGTGTTTTGTGTCCTTTTTTGGCTGTAGTCACTTTAGAAGTGTAGCTTGTGAACAGCAATGGGCTTACTCTTTTGTAGGTGGGTGTATGTCCCTCCCTGAACCCTTCCCTAAACCCCTCCTAACTCTTCCCTAATCCTATCCCATTTAGTAGTAAGTATGCCCCTTTTTCCATCCACTCCCCCGGTGCCACCCACATTTACTACTAAGTAGTAAACTTACACGAGTGAGGATCTCCCCATAGAAAAGCTAGGAGATGTGGAAGCAGAGATGTACACTCGTAGACTCATAAATTTTATTTTGTAGCACTGTGGTAGTACTATTGGAGCACTACTAAACACACTACAAAATGCAGTTTGTGAATAGGCCACAGGCAATTTACTTTGGAGAGTATGCTACCCAAAAGAAATTAAAATACTTTCTTGCTAGAAAAAGGGCATCCAAGGTGCGAGGACCAAGGGAGACTAAGACAACACAAAAAAGAACAATAAACAGCGCATTAAATGGTTCTCACCACATGATCTTGCTATGAAGCCTTTTAGGGGCCACCTTTGATCTTCAAGCAGATGAGATCTATTATTTGACAACAAAAGCAAACACATGAAGTGTGGTCCGGGCAAGGTGCACCTGCACTATTTGCTTGATGCCTTGTTGTCTCTGTGGAGAATGGAAGATATGCCACTGTGACTAAATCTACTGCTGTGATTTCTGAATACATTGGATTAACTTCAAATACACTGTCACGATCAGCTGTGTTGTTTGTTTGCAAACTGCTCTCTTGATGGGAGCAACAGCTGCAGAGCGAAGACGAGGCTATGACACTGGGCAAAAAGAACAAAGAAAAAAGAGCCGGGAGCAGCTGCCCGACATGTGTTGGAACTGTTAGTATTAGAGTCAACAGAAGAAGCAGACATCAGTTATGTAATGATAGCGACAGGCCTAATGTGCACTAGCAGTAAGTTATTAGATTTAGCAGGCCTTGAAAAGAATACTGGTTTACTAATTGCGTGGAACGAGGGCAGGTCTGCATATTTATAGAAAGATGGAATGGAATCCATGTGTGAGAGAAGCCTGCATTTGATGTGTGGAAGCTAGACTTCACAAGTACCCCTGAGAAGTATGACGTATTGCATCAGGCAACATGTGCGCAGTCTATTACAAATTAAGGTGAACGTATCAGTAGTTTGACAGTAGACTAGACATAGCAGGCATGAATAACAGCGTGCTGTCTGCAGGCAGGCGCTCCATAAACTTATGCAGTGATGGGCCCTCACAGATGCTCCCACCACTCACCATGTACGCTCAGGAAGACTTTACTAACTGGGAGCTGTGGAAGCTTTCCAGACAGAACCAGTTTATGTATTTTATTGGATCACCTTCCCCGTTCACGTGTGGATAGTAAACGCGATTAAATCACCAATTTGACAGTTGTGTTGGAAACGTTAAAACTGTAATTGCCTAATACTTTACCCTCTAGAGTTCTGATAAATGAGTTCAGGAAATTTAAGACTTGGCATGTTAAACTGCAAAGGGCTCAAAATTGTTAGGAATGCACAAACATGCAAGCTGGTTTTTTTCTATTTTAATTGTGACACAGGGAACAACCTACGTTCTCTGAATGGGGGTACCACATGACCGGAATTTAAAAAGACTCGCCTGGTATTTTCATGCCAGGACAGGTTAAACAGTGGGGAAAAACCGCAAATATCCGGTAATTTTTTCCCTGTGAAACATAGTATTAAAGTAAAAATACAAGTTAAAACGACATCAGAATTATTCCGGAGCTTTCCAAGCTATTCCTAAATGACTTTAAAGCGAATAGAAACAGAACTGTGATGTTAAAAATAATTCAAACTCTTTTTAACAAACTATTACCTAAGTACCATTCTCCGGCCATTCCAAAACATCAAAGCACGTGCAGATGAAGGGTGTTTTTCTCTTAAAAAGCTGACAACTAAACGTCTGAATTAAAACGTAACCAGCATACCACATTAAAAAAGCAAAGTGAGGTGTGCTTTCATACGCACTTGCAGTCTTAGGCGGTCTGACATGAAACTTTGGCGAATCTTACCAAACTGAGAAGCCTTATATTGAGAGTCACATGGAAGAGCTCAGCGATCCAGGATGGCAAGCACATTATGGATGCCAAGTGGAAGAAAGGTGGAAGAAACATCTCTCCTCAGAGCGAGGTTCTCATGATTAAAATCTCCGGTATGGTCGCAGCTGGAGCAGGATTCTGTCAGTAGGCAGTCAAACAATTCATTGTGTCTCTGCTATCTTAAAAGATAGGCATTTTCATGGCCGGTTTTGTCCAGAAAATGGCCCAATAGCTGACAGATAATCTTCATTACTGTGAGTCCTGGCCTTCCTCGTCACAGTTCCTGGATAACACCCGTTCCCTTCCATGGCCTTGTATGTCAAAATGTGGCAATTGTTTTGTATCATTCGGGGTGGGCCACAGTACTGAGATGGTTTTATGAGCAAATGGAACTGGGCTAAGGAGGGTGGAAAGAAATGAAGACGAATTAACAGCAGACCCACAAGCAGTGCAGAAAAGACCTCCTTGCTTGTGAAGAACTTGGGTTATCTGGCTCGGAGTGAGCACTCACTCTCATGTATGTGATGAGTTTAATAGTTAATGAGGAAGGCAGATGAGGATATAATGAGGTTTGAATATTGGTTAGATATTCCATGGCGCTACTATGTTCAGTCCTTACTGTACAAGATACACAACCGTAACTGTTACCCTAAATAGCGAGGACATCTTGTGGTTATTGAAGTGGCTACCATAACAAGTACCTTCGAGCATGCAAAAGCAATGATGGTGGTTTTTGGGACAGTGAAAGGTTCACATTATCAATTTGCATCATTCCTCCTGAACTAGAAGAAGCACCACAAATCTGCTAGTCTGGGTAGGTGCATCACTGGTTAGACTGCCTTCTGGACAGATCCAAAAGAAACTCAGTGCTAATAAAGCATGCAGATGGAGGAGATAGACATTAAGGACCCAATACACAAAGATTTTGCTCTGACTTACTCCTGTAGTACTCTGGCATGCCAGGAGTAAACTAAGAGTAAGCCAGGGATACTCAGGCTTACTCCTGAAATTCATGAGTAAGCCAGTTGTGCTTATTCAATAGCACTTAATCCATTGCGAGTTGTGTTTCTCACCCCAGAAGTATTCAGCACAATGTGCACTGGAGCGTTCACAATTTTGAAAACAAATCAACTTCTTGTCACAAAGATTTCTGTTAGTGTTTCATTTAATTACGATATTTTTATAAGGTGACGATCAGTTTCAAATAATTATTTGCATCAATACAATACTCCAGTTGGTATCGTGATCCCCAAAGAATTTGCGGGGTTTTCCTTCATCAAAGAAGGAATTTATGTAAATATACCAAGGCACTGGTTAAACTGGTAGAACAAGCAACCCTTGGGCATGCGGTGTGATCCAGAGATTACAAATGCTTGGAAAGAGGATGAGCCCACAATAAGTGTGGTGGACAGGAACCAGACGGCGGGGCTGTCCTGAGGTGAATTGAGAGGATTTCCGCATCCTGGTTGTGGGAACAGATCAAAGCCAGGCACACTACAAAAATAAGCCACACCTACTCATACACCACTCTTTGTGAATTGGACCCATTATGAGGTGATACATTTATTTTGCAATCTCCCTTTCCAGACTTGGTTAGGAATTACACTTACATAAAATTTGAAAGTGATGTGATAATATTTGCAGGATGAGGGAGCCTGGCTTTGTTGTACCATGTGCACTCTCTGCCATTTTGTAAGCAGTTCATCTGCCAGCTCTTCTATCTAGTTTCTTGTTTACTCATTAGTACTTAGAGGCACTGGTAGCACTCAGAATAGAAGTAGAATGGAGGATGTTCCAAGAATTTGGTTCATTTGCCCCTCTACTTCGATTTTGAGTGCTGCCTGCTCCTTCTTTTGTACCTACCACTACAGTCTACTGGATAGGAGGGTGAACACCAAGCCAACTTGGAACCCCTAGGACCTCCGACTGTTAATTTCAGTACCCAATAAAGACCCTCTAATTCAGCTGCAACATACAACAGGCTGTATGGAATATGTTTGGAGGTTGAATAAAATGCAATAAGTTTAAACAAAAATTGTATACCATTTTTCATACTGTTCTGCAGAAATTTAATTAAGCATTGTGCTCAATATTTTGTCCCATTCTTTGGTGTATGGGACCTGTGTATTTGCATGTATGTATTTGTGTATCTGTGTGTGCACATTCATAACTATGGGCATATGTGAGCGTATGCGCTTTATCATATTATTAATCACAGTTGAATAATGAAAAAAGTAGCTATGTTTTATGTTTGGGTATCTTAAATTCCCTTCTGGTGTCGCCACTCACTACATTACACAACTTCATATGGCTGACTGCACCTAGGAGTCCATTTTTTTTTAACCCTTTTGAAGTTGCTCCAGTTTATCTCATACTTGCTGAAAAGGCCACGCTTGGATTAGAGCTTTCACACATAGCTTTGTGATTGTCACATGAGCCACCCTCCAAGTTTTCAATAAGGAGCTGAAATCAGAAATGTTCTTAGTCTCCTTTGGACGCTGGAATGTGTCAGGACACATTTGTGTTACATGATGTAGGGGGTCCCAAGTTCAAGATCTAACAAGTTTCTAACTTCAAATGGAGATTTACAAATTGAATAAAATAATTCTCCCAGCTAGGATGACATTTAATATTATTATTAATTCATTTTTAATTCAACAGGACATGTTATTTAAAGCTCACTGGGTTATAATATTTCGGACACAGTGGTTTTCTAAAAGTTAGCACTACCCATGCACTTGATAAGGTTAAGCTATAGATTTTACACTTCACCTCGAATTCTGATAAACAAAGCAATGATGTTCTCTAAAGTAAGATTATTCTAATCAAAAAGCTACTTAAGCCCAAAACCTTAACATCTATTGTGAACCATGTAATAATTCGGCTTTTCTTATTATAGTTTAATAGCCCTCTGTCGAGGGCTATAGGTTGTTAAACAGCTGAGCTATAGGCCAAAGATGCAGGCGCGGGCCTATAATCAGGGTGAGAGCCTTTAACAGTGGGTGTAGCCCGTTGCAGATGGGTTGTAATGCTATTAGAACATTCAATCCTCTGAGGGTAGAATTTTTAAATTAAAAGGGTAGAAGCAGAAAGACAAACATTGGAATGTCTTCTAGGGGGCTCTCGACATTCCAATGTTCTAATCAGAAATATTGAAAGGAAGTAGAAGGAAGACATGCAGATAAAGTACAGCATAGCACTGTGCATTTGTTGTGCTAGCCCCTGGTTTAGGGAACATTTATAATGTGCTTGATATAATGGTCAGGTGTTTGCAAGAGATCAACTGTTTGATGCTATTAGACTGCATGGGCACAAACTCTCTGATAGTTTCTCTTTATTCTTTGAAGTATTTGTTACATTTCTGTGGAGCATTCGCCAACTACTGTGGGTGCAATAAACACAGCTCTATTGTGGGAGCCAGGGACTGAAGCAAATATGTTCTTTTGTCCAAGGCTGCCCATAATTTGAATGCTCTGACTACTTATTGGTAATCTGAATTTCACTGGGTCCTACTCTTCACAGTTCTAACAATATGTGGGTGTGCTGTATTTGGGAGAGACGGAACAGTTGCTAGCCCTTTGAAGTTAACAATGTGCTTTTCATCATTTTCCCTTGACCAGTGGACATGAATATCTCAACCATCACAAGCTTTTTTGTGCAACTCAAGAAATGCCACAATTGTTTAAGACATGGACAGCACACATAACAAGCATTGGTAATGCATCAGTTTCGCCTATGTGATGAATAAATACTGTTTTTATCAATTACCGTCCAGGAGAAGGAAAGAGTTCCCTGACAAATAACACGGGAATGGAGAGGATGTGACGTAGTGGCCAGTTCTGCTGAATCGAGAGCTGGGGATCCCGATTCGGGTCTCGGCGGCAGCAACATAGCAACATCCTGTGATTCTATGCAAATCACTTCATCTTCCTGGTGATAAATTGTTATATAAATATGCTGCAAGAGTAAAAAGCGGAAAGAGGCAAAACTGTATAAAAAAATAGTTCCACCAAAGCGGATGTTAACAGTATTTCGGCGACGGGAAACTGATAAGAGAACCAGATGAGGAACAAGCATTGATAAATACAGGAAAATATGCTACAGCCAATAGAACTGGAGGAAAAGTAAGTAGCACGCACAGGAACTAATGAGAAGCCAGGAAAGAGAGGAGGCAGGATCGGAGTCCCTTTTAAGTTTATATTAAAAACAATTGATTTCTCAAGCACAGAAACCTAAAAAGGCGGAGGCAGGGAGGCAATCGATATCCTTGATAAGAAATTGTAGGACTCACAGCAAATAATTGATGACTTACCACTTCGTCTCCCCTTCTCTACACAGTGCTAACAGGGCATGAGGATTAACTAATCCTCTGACAGATGTGCAGGGAGCCATCAAACAACCATGACATGTGGGAAAACTGGCTCAACCACACTGTTAAGGATTGTGAGTCTCTGTTGATAGCCCAACTTTGTAATGGCCGAAGAGGTCCCGACATTGAACACTCACAAAGAGGGCCTATGACACCATCCAAACATAGAACTATTGTGTTGTGCAACATGTAATGGAAATCTGCCACGAAAACAGAAACACCAAAACAACATCAGGATTGCAAAATATTCATGTCACTTGGAAGTCAAGAGTACGAGCTTCGGAAATATTGTTCAGATCCTCAAAGTCACATCTGAATCCAAAGGCTTAGATGAACATAACAACTGAACGTTTCACAAGACAACTAGCGGCCCAGAAAATGTGATCCCCTAAAATGTTATCAGGTCTTAAGCAAGAAATTGATATGAACTTAACTAACCTCCAACTAGTTCAGTGCTGTATCAACTTACAACATGGTCTTATTGAGACAATTTACTGCAGAAAGGATCTTTCCCTCACTTTACATAGTGCAATAATATATCATCTGTCTGAGGGGTAAATAATGATGGCAGGATTTAGGGACACATGCATAAAAGTTGCATTTTGCGATTACCAAATAGCGATTTTTAAGAAATCGCTATTTGGTAAGCGCAAAATGCAATGCAACAAAACAGGCAGCAAAAAGCGATTCTCTAATTGCGATTCCTTAAGAATCGCAAACGCAATTAGGGAATCGCTATTTGCTATTGCGACTCCATAGGTGGGAATGGTCTTGCATTAATTCACACAAAAGAGGAGGGGTGAGGGTAACGGACTCACCTACTCCGGACCCCCTGACAATACTTCAATACACCTGAAGGAGTAGGGAGTGATAAAAAGTGTCTCTATTTCGTTGTGGCACGTGCTGTGTGTCTTAATACTGCCCTCACTCACAAAAGTGTGTGACATGCTTCATCATAGGGCTGCTACCAAACACCCCTGCGCAGCCAACGCCTGGGGTGGAGCAATAGGGTAGGGGAAGACAAACACAACATAAAAGAGAAACAATAATGTCTAAAGTGACTGGGACCACCGGAAGTGAAAGTGCAGTGTAGATTAAAACTAGCTCGGAGGTGTCGCTGTGCCTATACTTTATTCCTGGACCCTCCGGCCAGGATTAAAAACGTGAAGGATGGTGGTGATTGGGAAATGTAATATGCTCCTTACACCCCTCCTTACTGCCAAATCGTCGACATGTTTCGGCCGTGTGTTTGTGCCCCTCGTTCGGGGTCATGCCGGCCTTCCTCAGGACTCTTCCGGTCCCAGAGTATATATGTGTGTGTATCTCTCACCTCGTGTTCCGAGATAAGAGGGTGTCAGAACCACTCGTTCTGGCTCCGAGGTATCCCCTCGACAGTACTCTGTTGATGTACTAAATAGGGACAAGGGGACAACAGACAACAGAACAACAGGGGCATTAAAAATTAAATTCCCCTACGTGGTTCAATGAGTAAAAATGACATATTAAAAATATGCTCCACCACAGACTGGGGTCAATTACCCTAGTTGTACTCCTCATTCAGGAATCAAGCCAGTCGCACGTAATAAACAATTAGTTTTATCCTACCCAAAGAGTAGGTGTAGATCAAAGCGACATGTACATCAAAGTACGTTGTTACACAATCAAACATAAGGACACCAAGTGTCTTATGACTTACCGAATTTACCCCTAAACAATGTTAAAACTGGCGGGAGGCAAGGAGAGACCACCTGTAGTCACACTGTGGGGGGGGAAAGTTAAAAAGAAAAAGAACAACATTGTCATAGTTAATGGTAATAATAACAACGTATCGTATAGGTGTCTAGAGACATGGTTGCAATCAACTGTGGAGTTGTCTGAGGCATCCCTGTCAAATGGGTTTATAGTTACGGCCGTATTGCTAGATACGTGCAGTCAATCAGGCCTATGTAATGCGAACTGCGTGTATTGTACTCAGATATGTATCTACCAGCCTGGTGGTTTAATAGCGGTATGTGCAAGGCCCAGGAATTATCTCTCAGAAATACCCCCAAGTGCCACTCAGGGCAAAGGATCACCAGCTAATCGGCCCTATTGGGAGGAGGCCTCCCCTTCAGTGGATACGTGTCTTGCGCTGAACCCGTGTAGAGTGCCCCACCGCCCCCGACTCCTTACTTCCTCAAGGTGGGTGCTCCGCCTTAGGACTGCTCGTCTGCTCCCGCCGTGTAGATTTGCGGGAGGACAGCGAGCAAGTCCTGTTCAAGTATCATTGGATCCCGATCTGCCTGGAGTGTTTCCGGTCACGTGGACGTCGTCATGACGTGCATGTTGCCGGCGGTTCGGGTGGGTGGTCACAGAGCGTCCTGTTGCCCAGACGACAAGGCTCTGTTACGTGTGTAGTAACGTGGCAACCAGTTCCTAGACGTTGCATTGTGGTGAATAGCTATCGTCTATTCCTCACGAGAGTTCTTATGAGACAAATTGATTTTGTCTTAGTGTGTTTACAGTAAATAGTGGTACATGTATCAGTCACTCCTGCTCTGTGTGGGCTGACCTAGGTTGGAAAAACGTATGTGGACTATAGAGGCTTAGCTATAAGCTAGCTGGCGATGCCCTAAGATCTATTAGAATGTCCCAAAGAAAACGTGGAAAAAATGCGATGAGCAACCCCGAGAGGTGGACCCCCGCTCGCTAAGTACTGCCCATAGTGGTAGCAGACTGTCTCGCATCTCCTTCATGGGGACCCCTCTTAATTAAGCCGCTGGTGCCACTACCGCTCTACTATGTGCTCCTCCCTCATAAGGACCTTGATCCTGCCCTGGAGATTACCTCAATGGTGTATGGGGCATGCCCGGGTCAGAATGACCCCATTTCGATGAAAGGTTAATATACATGCGTCATGCAGTTTAGAACACTATATATAGATATCTCCCACCTCATATTTTATTTCTAAAAAGGTCATAATCACAGTGACGTTGGCCTCATAAATAGTAGAATGCATATGAGCTCCACAAACAGGCCAGGGAATTTATATTGCGACAGGTTTTCTCCAGTATCTACATGTGGGGTGGACTTCTACCTATTCAGGGTATGCCATGGAATGTCGTCGTTGAGACCCACCAGATGACTTTTCAGACGATATACCCATTTCTGCTCTCTCAGGAGGAGGGCCCTCATCCTTTCTCCAGCGGCAGGGTTCAGAGCTGGTCTTTCAATTACCGTCCAGGTCAGATCGTCGATGGTGTGGTGTTTCTCTAGATAGTGTGATGTGAGCTTAGTGTTGGATTTCAAACACCTTATTGTGCTGTGATGCTCCATAATGCGTGTCTTTACCTTTCTACTGGTCATGCCCATATATTGCTTGTGGCAAGGACAAGTGATAAGGTAGATCACGAAATCGGAGTTGCAGTTAGTCTGTGATCTCTGCTCCCATGGATAGGTATATCCCACATCTATTGTTTTTGTGTTTTCGGTGAGGTGACACACATTGCATGATCCACATCGCGAGTGCCCTTGTACAGGAGGAAGTCCCCCTGGTGTAACGGTCCTCCTCTGCTGTGGTATGGTTGGTCTTGTGTGCACCACAAGGTCTTTCAGGTTTGCGCTCCTCTTGAAGGAGAACAACGGCTTGGCTAAATTCATACCATTCAAATTCAGTATGCGCCAATGTTTTAGTACCACTTGCTTGATCTGATGAGAGGCCGTATTAAAAGTAGTGACACACACTGGTTTCTCAGTTGGTGGTCTCCTGTTTTTCTCCAAGAGGTTTTCCCTATTGGTGTTGGTTGCTCTCTTCCTGGCTTTCGCAATTGTGTGCTCAGGATATCCCCTTTGGGAGGAGTGCGGCCTCTCCCTTGAAAGTGGTTCTCTCGGTACAATTCCGCCTTAATCTGAAGAATTGTCCCACAGGCAGGTTGTCCCTGAGGATTTGCTGTGGAAGCTGTCGTATGCTAGCAGTGAGTTCTTATCCATTGGTTTGTGGTAGACCTTGGTATGGAGTCTCCGTCCTTTGGGTTCGATCACTAGATCCAGAAAAGGTTGCTCAGTCTTAGTTACTGTGGACGTGAAATGGAGCAGGGGATTCCTGTTGTTTAGCCATTCCATGAAAAGGGTGACTGATTGTGCATCCCCCTTCCATATCACCAGGACGTCGTCAATATACCGACACCACAGTCTGATGTTATCCGTCCAAGGGCACTGAGGATTGTAAATCTCAGACCTTTCGAAAGCACCCACATACAGACCCACCAGGCTCGGGAAAACGTGCTGCCCATCGAGGTCCCGTGGGTCTGCAGGTAAAGGGTGCCCTCGAACTCAAAAAATTTTCTTGTCAGGGCTATCTCCGCCAGATTTAGGATGAAGGCTTGTGGGGTTTGGTATCTCCATTCCTCCTCAAAAAGGATCTCCTCCAGTACCCTCAGAGTTGCCCTCTGTGGAATGTTGGTGTACAGGGCCTCGATGTCTAGGCCTAGTAGAAATTCGCTGTCTGGGTTGAAATCCATCTCCTTGATAAGATTAAGGATATCCAGGGTGTCCTGTAGATAGGCCGGTAGCTTCTGGACCAATGGTTTGAAGTAAAAATCACAAAATTGTGATAGTGGTTCGAGAATCTATCCGATGCCCGACACGATGGGTCTGCCGGGTGGAGGTCTGGTGGTTTATGGATTTTCGGCAGTATGTAGAAGTATGGCGTCTTGGGTTGGTCTCTAATGAGGTAATCTGCCTCATGTTTCGAAATCCAATCATTGACCAACCCCTCTTCCACCAGTGTTGCGATGTCCTTGGTTATCTCAGCCGTGGGGTCCCTGGCCAGGATCCTGTAGTTTCTTTTATCCAAGAGGAGGTGATGACATTCATTGGTATAAGTTATTTTGTCCAAAATAACTATAGCTCCCCCTTTATCCGCCGGCTTGATGATGATGGAGGGGTTCTCCTTCAGTTCCTTGAGTGCCTGCTTCTCAATGTTGCTCATGTTGGCATAAGAGCGTGTGTCCCGTCTCCCTAGATTTTCAAGGTCATGGATGACTGCTTGCTCAAATGTGCTTACCTCCTGTGGTAGCATAGCAATCTGGGGTGTGAACGTAGATTTAGGGCGTAGGGGTGTATCCCCTGTGGTGGTATTTCTTACTTCGGCATCTTCGAAGAAGATCTTCAGTCTCACACTTCTGAAGAACGTGGCCAACTCCTGGCGCAATAGGAAGTGATCAAGCTGGTTTGTTTGGAAAGAAACCCAGGCCCTTGTTGAGGAGGTTCTCCTGAGGACCCGTGAGGACCGTCGAAGAGAGGTTAACCACTAATGATGTTCACTGCTCATTCCCGGTATCATGCTCTGGGCCATGCTCCTCGTCACTCGCTGGTTCAACTCCTGATCCTGTTCGTCCCAGGTTAATCTCTGCTGGCCCTTCTGTTTGCCTCTGCCCCTGCCTAAAAAAGGAACCTGTGGTTGTTGGAATTGGGGTGGTTGGAAATGGGGGTTCTGGAAACCCGGATGAGAGGGGAATCCCATTCCTGGCCAGTTGCAGCCCTGGTTTGGGTAGCCTTGAAAAGGTGCAGGAAAAAAGGGTCTTGGTCCCCCTCTGATAACCTCTGCCCCTCCCTCTCCTACGTTGTGGGAATTCATAATCACTGCCCTCGCTACTACTGCTTAGGATGTCCTGATATTTCTTGCCCCGTTGGGTTCCTTTCTTCATTTCTGCGAGTTTCTGTTGGACGTAGTCCTCATTGGTATAGGGATAGACTTTTTCCTTTGAGAATTTTTTAAGATCCTTCTGCAGTTTCGATATTTTCGACTGCATTAAGTAGTCCCTATACTCGCCCAATTCCGTGTTGACCTCATCAAGTTTGTGTTTGAATGTGGCCAGTATTACCTCCTGTTCACTTGCCTGGATCTGTATCACAAGGGTTTCGGCTAGTCTCTTGGCTGTACTAATAATTAAGACCAGCCAATCCCTGGTGCATTTCCACGCAATGAGTGCCCAATCCTGTCTGAACGCAGCATCCTCTAAAAAGATGAGGGGTTCGTTCGTGACGAGGAGGCCCCGTGGAGCTGCATTCCCCCTCAGGTATTCAGTCAGGATGGCCCCATGAAGTATAGTCTTAACATGTGTTCTTTTCAGTTCCAAAAGTGTATCCCAGCCCTCTCCTTGTGTGAGGACCTGGTTCAGAGCGGTGCCACCCAATAGAGATGGTCCTGCAAGGATCTCCGCTATCATATCCACCCCAAAGGATAACCCCTGGTCCTGTGCCATTGTGGCTCGAGGAAGTGGCCTGTAGTTCGTGTATGTACTCAAAAATAGTGCACCGCGCTTTATCTACTTCATGCAAAAATATATATAGAATAAATCCGTATTCCCCTGCAGCTGAGCCGCTGCTCAAAGCAATAATTCACACAAAAGAGGAGGGGTGAGGGTAACGTTTCCTTTGGGTCATTCTAATAGATCATAGGGCATCGCCAGCTAGCTTATAGCTAAGCCTCTATAGTCCACATACGTTTTTCCAACCTAGGTCAGCCCACACAGAGCAGGAGTGACTGATACATTTACCACTATTTACTGTAAACACACTAAGACATGATCAATTTGTCTCATAACAACTCTCGTGAGGAATAGACAATAGCTATTCACCACAATGCAACGTCTAGGAACTGGTTGCCACGTTACTACACATGTAACAGAGCCTTGTTGCCTGGGAAACAGGACGCTCTGCGCCCCCCCGCCTGAACCGCCGGCAACGTGCACGTCATGACGACGTCCACGTGACCGGAAACACTCCAGGCAGATCGGGATCCAATGATACTTGAACAGACTCGCTCGCTGTCCTCCCGCAAATATACACGGCGGGAGCAGACGGGCAGTCCTAAGGAGGAGCACCCACCTTGAGGAAGTAAGGAGTCGGGGCGGTGGGTCACTCTACATGGGTTCAGCGCAAGATGAGTATCCACTGAAGGGGAGGCCTCCTCCCAATGGGGCCAATTAGCCGGTGATCCTTTGCCCTGAGTGGCACTTAGGGGTATTTCTGAGAGATAATTCCTGGGCCTTGCACATACCGCTATTAAACCACTGGGCTGGTAGCTGCATATCTGAGTACAATGTGCGCAGTTCGGATTACATAGGACTGATTGACCGCACGTATCTAGCAATACGGCCATAACTATAAACCCATTTGACAGGGATGCCTCAGACAACTCCACAGTTGATTGCAACCATGTCTCTAGACACCTATACAATATGCTGTTATTATTACCATTAACTACGACGATGTTGTTCTTTTTCTTTTTAACTTTCTCCCCCCAGAGTGTGACTACAGGGGGTCTCTCCTTGCCTCCCGCCTGTTTTAACATTGTTTAGGGGTAAACTCGGTAAGTCATAAGACACTAGGTGTCCTTATGTTTGATTGTGTAACAACGTACTTTGGTGTACATGTCGCTTTGATCTTCACCTACTCTTTGGGTAGGATAAAACTAATTGTTTATTACGTGCAACTGGCTTGATTCCTGAATGAGGAGTACAACTAGGGTAATTGACCCCAGTCTGTGGTGGAGCATATTTTTAATATGCCATTGTTAATCATAGAACCACGTAGGGGAATCTAATTTTTAATGCCCCTGTTGTTCTGTTGTCTCTTGTCTCCTTGTCCCTATTTAGTACATCAACAGAGCACTGTCGAGGGGATACCTCGGAGTCAGAACGAGTGGTTCTGACACCCTCTTATCTCGGAACACAGGGTGAGAGATACACACACATATATACTCTGGGACCGGAAGAGTCCTGAGGAAGGCCGGCGTGACCCCGAACGAGGGGCGCAAACACACAGCCGAAACATGTCGACGATTTGGCAGTAAGGAGGGGTGTAAGGAGAATTTTACATCTCCCAATCACCACCATCCTTCACGTTTTTAATCCTGGCCGGAGGGTCCAGGAATAAAGTATAGGCACAGCGACACCTCCGAGCTAGTTTTAATCTACACTGCACTTTCACTTCCGGTGGTCCCAGTCACTTTAGACATTATTGTTTCTCTTTTATGTTGTGTTTGTCTTCCCCTACCCTATTGCTCCACCCCAGGCGTTGGCTGCGCAGGGGTGTTTGGTAGCAGCCCTATGATGAAGCATGTCACACAATTGTGTGAGTGAGGGCAGTATTAAGACACACAGCACGTGCCACCACGAAATAGAGACACTTTTTATCACTCCCTACTCCTTCAGGTGTATTAAAGAATGGTCTTGCATTGCCTAAATTGCGATGACCTAAATGGTAATCGCAAATTAGGTAATGCAAAGGCAAGGGAGCCCGGGGGCCTAAGGCCCCCCTGAGGCGCCCCTAACATTAAATGGTGCACATGTAAAGGGTATGCCCAGACGTGGGTCCCTTGCTCACTTTGCCACTGGATTCAAGCTAGCCTGGCTGATGAGGGCTGTTAGCCCGAAACCAGTCCCAGGATGCTTGTTTCCGGTCCAGGGAAGACATGGCTTGGCAGTTCGGGCTGGACTGTTCCCATGAGGCACAGGGTCAAGACTGATTTGCATATAGCTGTGTCTGAACTGGGGTGGCGAAGTGAGCTAAAGAACGATGATGGATTCAACCCAGATCTGTGACTGGGAGTGAGTGTCTGAAAAGTTTCAGCGCTCCGTCCATCATCTCCTTGTGTTTGCTTTGTTCGCCCTTAGTTGGCAGTGTATGCCCAGACGTGGGTCCCTTGCTCACTTTTTCACTGGATTCAAGCTAGCCTGGCTGATGAGGGCTGTTAGCCTGAAACCGGTCCCAGGATGCTTGTTTCCGGTCCAGGGAAGATATGGCTTGGCAGTTCGGGCTGGACTGTTCCCATGAGGCACAGGGTCAAGACTGATTTGCATATAGCTGTGTCTGAACTGGGGTGGCGAAGTGAGATAAAGAACGATGATGGATTCAACCCAGATCTGTGACTGGGGTCGAGTGTCTGAAAAGTTTCAGTGCTCCGTCCATCATCTCCTTGTGTTTGCTTTGTTAGCCCTTAGTTGGCAGGGTATGCCCAGACGTGGGTCCCTTGCTCACTTTGCCACCGGATTCAAGCTAGCCTGGCTGATGAGTGCTGTTAGCCTGAAACCGGTCCCAGGATGCTTGTTTCCGGTCCAGGGAAGATATGGCTTGGCAGTTCGGGCTGGACTGTTCCCGTGAGGCACAGGGTCAAGACTGATTTGCATATAGCTGTGTCTGAACTGGGGTGGCGAAGTGAGCTAAAGAACGATGATGGATTCAACCCAGATCTGTGACTGGGGTCGAGTGTCTGAAAAGTTTCAGTGCTCCGTCCATCATCTCCTTGTGTTTGCTTTGTTCGCCCTTAGTTGGCAGGGTATGCCCAGACGTGGGTCCCTTGCTCACTGTGCCACTGGATTCAAGCTAGCCTGGCTGATGAGGGCTGTTAGCCCGAAACCGGTCCCAGGATGCTTGTTTCCGGTCCAGGGAAGACATGGCTTGGCAGTTCGGGCTGGACTGTTCCCATGAGGCACAGGGTCAAGACTGATTTGCATATAGCTGTGTCTGAACTGGGGTGGCAAAATGAGCTAAAGAACGATGATGGATTCAACCCAGATCTGTGACTGGGAGTGAGTGTCATGAAAAGTTTCAGCGCTCCGTCCATCATCTCCTTGTGTTTGCTTTGTTCACCCTTAGTTGGCAGGGTATGCCCAGACATGGGTCCCTTGCTCACTTTGCCACTGGATTCAAGCTAGCCTGGCTGATGAGGGCTGTTAGCCTGAAACCGGTCCCAGGATGCTTGTTTCCGGTCCAGGGAAGATATGGCTTGGCAGTTTGGGCTGGACTGTTCCCATGAGGCACAGGGTCAAGACTGATTGCATATAGCTGTGTCTGAACTGGGGTGGCGAAGTGAGCTAAAGAACGATGATGGATTCAACCCAGATCTGTGACTGGGGTCGAGTGTCTGAAAAGTTTCAGTGCTCCGTCCATCATCTCCTTGTATTTGCTTTGTTCGCCCTTAGTTGGCAGGGTATGCCTAGACGTGGGTCCCTTGCTCACTTTGCCACTGGATTCAAGCTAGCCTGGCTGATGAGGGCTGTTAGCCCGAAACCGGTCCCAGGATGCTTGTTTCCTGTCCAGGGAAGACATGGCTTGGCAGTTCGGGCTGGACTGTTCCCATGAGGCACAGGGTCAAGACTGATTTGCATATAGCTGTGTCTGAACTGGGGTGGCGAAGTGAGCTAAAGAACGATGATGGATTCAACCCAGATCTGTGACTGGGGGTGAGTGTCTGAAAAGTTTCAGCGCTCCGTCCATCATCTCCTTGTGTTTGCTTTGTTCGCCCTTAGTTGGCAGGGTATGCCCAGACGTGGGTCCCTTGCTCACTGTGCCACTGGATTCAAGCTAGCCTGGCTGATGAGGGCTGTTAGCCCGAAACCGGTCCCAGGATGCTTGTTTCCGGTCCAGGGAAGACATGGCTTGGTAGTTCGGGCTGGACTGTTCCCATGAGGCACAGGGTCAAGACTGATTTGCATATAGCTGTGTCTGAACTGGGGTGGCGAAGTGAGCTAAAGAACGATGATGGATTCAACCCAGATCTGTGACTGGGGCTGAGTGTCTGAAAAGTTTCAGCGTTCTTTCCATCATCTCCTTGTGTTTGCACATGTAAGGCACACACATGCCAAAGGGGCATGTGTGCGCCACATGGCACTTTGAAAAATGCAGTTTTGTGCATTTTTCAAAGTATACACGTATTACCATCAACTTGAAAGTGTGAAGGCTTCTTGCACATGCATTAGGGAATCGCAAAGTGTGATTCCCTATTTGCATTCGCAATTTAGGTAATCTGAAGAAATTTCGATTACCTAAATTGTGAATCCCAAAAACGTTCATGCATTGCAAAAGGCCATTTTGCGGTCGCAAACGGCCGATTTTTGCAAATCACACTGTTTGCGATCGCAAAATACCTTGATGCATGTGCCCCTTAGTGCACATGTTGAGAAGTAATTGCATTGCCTCCAGCAAGTGATCGTTTTGCTCTTGGTTGACTCTAGCCTGGACCTTTGGGGTAAATACAAATCTTGTGGCCTCTCTCGAGACATTACAAAGGAGAGAGCTTCCTCCTGTTGCTAGCTTAGAGCAACTGAGTTGACCCTCTGATGGGTTACCAGTGAGGAAAACACTAACACACATCCCTTTTTTCATGAAAGTCCACCTCCCCGCTGCTATCTAATGCACTAACATGATTCCTGAGGGGGTAACACTGAGGGGATGACAAACGCAGTGGCACTTTATGTTTCTAGATCGATGCTATTGAAACAATTGTGAGGTCTCCTTGGAGATATTTCAATGGAGAATGTCTTTGTGATGATTCTTTGAGACGCTAAGACCAAGGGAAGCACCTATGTACAATACGATGACTCACGAGGTCTTAATACTGAGGGGATGACAAATGCTTTAGCACTTTATGTTCTTAGACTCATGTCATAAAAACTAATCACGTGGTCCCTCTAGAGATATTTTAATGGAGGATGTCTTTCCCTGCTGCTAAACGTAATGTGTACTTGTGATGATGGTTTCAGAGGCTATTAGTGAGGAAAGTATTAACGTACCTGCACTTTATTTAAAGATGATGGAAGTTGTTTCTTTTGCAGTGCCACTCTTTCCTGTTGTTACTGAGTGCAAAAAAAACAAAACAGGCAGATTGAGCGAGGGGTTATTTCTGAGGGGTAAAACTTTGAGGATAGGATTGACTACTCGCACATTATATGTAAAAGTTTTCATTTTTAAGCAAGAAAGGTCTCTGAAATGAATTAACTCTCTCCTAGAATTAAGTTGTAAAAAATCTATTTTATTGGAGAAACACATTTCTGCTGCTTATTTAGTGCAAGATTATGTTGATTGTCTGAGAGTTGAATATTGAGGCAAAGCACTGCGCACATGCACTTCATCCTCACAAAACTAACAGAACCCAAACATTAATTCACCATCTAGTTACAAATTACTTGCGCTACAGTGTATTATAATGGTCTGGATTACTGTCTAGCTGGAGACATTTAACATGATAATGTAGAACAATATTCCTCCGCTATATAATTACCTATGATTGTTAAACAACTGAACTTAAACCATTATCTGCATTTTTAGTATTTGTGATTTAGAGCTGATTGTGAATTTTAAATGTAAAGGTTGTGTTTTAAACTGCGTCAATAAATTGTTGTGGCCTATTATGCCTGAGAACAAAAACGATTTGATTTGCAATGTTCAAGCAAAGGGAATAAAATCTATGAGGGAGGGTGACTTGAAGGGCCCACAGCTGGAAGACACTTTCAAGATGCTGCAGAATGCAGAAAAACACCCAAACCTATAGGGTGCCACTGCTATATTTTTGACCTGGGGAGCAATGTCCTACTCCACCAGTATAATAACTGTGAGAAGGAGAGCCACACAATATGTTCTGTTGCAGCATCCAACCTAAAGGGCTAGGAGGGCGACTAATGTCTTCAGCTGCCATGAGAAACATTAATCCTCCTGGAAAGACGTTGAATCCAATTTCATCCATACTTTTGGAGCAAGCCAGGAACCACATAGTACCCTGCTCCACAGTCAATCATGCCCCAGGAAAATTGGAATGGTTTGACGACACCGTTTTTCAATAAATGGTAGGCATTCAACACGATGGTTAAACAAATAAGCACATTCTGAAAAAGGCCCAGCAAACCGAAACAAACTGACAACAGTATGGACCTGGGCGGGACAATAACAAGTGAAAAACTTTTGGCATGCAACAACGCATGCCTAACCATCAGCAAATCAACAGCCAAACCACAAATGCTAGCCAGCACACCTCATCATCATGATAAATGTTTTATATAGTGCTGCCAAACCCAGAAAGGAATTCACGTTCTGCATGTGGGAGAGAGTGAGTTAAAATCAGAATATGAAGAGGACATGAAAGCCTACTTTCTTTCCTGGAAGCCCTAAGCTAAGAGGAAAGGGGGAGGTGGTGCCTATAAAGATGTGCACAGAAACAGTGAAATAAGAAAAGGAAAAAGCACAGCTGAATAGATCGTCTATGCAGCCACACATCGTCAAGAGAGGGTAAAGCCTGACACAAAGGAAGGACAAAAAAGGTCCCCATCTAAACGTAGACCCAGAATTAATCGAGGTACAAAAATGGCCCTCACAATCTTACCTCAGTGCTGCGCATACCAAAGGCAAAAGCTTGCCAGCCTACATATGCCAGTACATGCCATAAAATCATTACTCGTCTCATAAAATAACATGTAGGCGTATTAAGGACTGACCGGAGAGAAAAACTCTACAGCTGCATCAAGTCCAACATGATATCTGAATCAAGGGAAACAGACAAACAGAATTTCCAAACCAGAGCTCAGGTATTTATGCCCCCGCGTAAGGGGAGAGACTAACACTGTACTGGTACAATTAAGGGGGTAATGTGGCTGCCTGTTTGCCAGATAGTCATCTGTGTATGGTTAGGGCTGGGACTACAAAGAGGGGCAAAGAGGTCAGAGTTTGTGCTTTACCTGGGATGATCCACAAGACAGACTGTGCATTTATCATTACCTAATGCAGTCATAAGCCAGATTGTGATTCTTTTGTGCCTAGAAATCCTAAACCATTCATTTAGATATGTTGATAAACGGCCAACTCCATCTAGGACTGAGGGTTTAAGAATGATCAATGATGTGAAATCAATCTGGAGGTGTTCTACTGTGAAAACTCAGAAGTTTGATTGGTGTTTGGACAAAATATTGGAGAAAAAATATTGGGTGGGCAAAATATTGTGTCAAGAATATTGAGGACAAAAATATTGTGAAGGTAATTTTCCACAGGTAAGAAACGTTTTACTATACTTAACTTCACATATATGTACTGTGACAATATAAATATGACAATGGCATCCACTACCTTATTCGAATGAGTTTGTAGATTTTTCATAAATGGGGAAGCAGGAAGAAGATATTCTTCAACACACACAAAACGTATTGCCTCACAAATCTTTTTTTACTTTGAAACGTTTGCAGTTGTGAGCCTAGGCATAACAAGGGGGAAGGCATGGAAGTGTCTTGTTCAATTAGACAGGTATGACAAAAGCCATTAGTTTTGTTTTCATTCCATTAAGCTGAAGCCAATTGTTAGCCCTCGTTGATTCAATCTTGTGAGAACAGCCTACAAAACCTCAAAGTCGCCCAGCACAACCAGTGTGTCTCTAGCTTAAGAATGAAAGAAAAATGCTATGTATGTCTGTGCACACTTAGCCCTATGTTTTCATCCACTTCATTGTGCTCTTCTGATAGGTACAACTTCTGGTAAAAGTACCTCTGAGTGATTTTCCATCAAACATCATTCTGAGAAAAGCAAACAAGTGTGCGAGCCAGGCAATACTAGCATGCCTGTGGAGACTGATTCAGTCTGTGCTCGCGCCATGTGCTTGTGTCCCCTGTGGTGCAGGCACCTTGGCACAAGCTAGCACAACAACACAGGAAATGTACAGAATGTCTCTCCAAGAGTAGGCAATACGTGCTTTGTAGTTAATGCCATATTCCTCCTCCTCAGCAAAAAGTGGTAGGATCACACAGGGAGACCCGCATATAAAAAACACCAAATGCTTCAATGTTTAACAATCTTGATTCAGTCTTGAGCCTACACTTCATCATTCTCATTCCCATGACACTCTTGAACATATAAAGTAATTAAAACTCTTGAATATATTTGAAGCATTAATGAAAATCAGTAAGGAGGCAATTGGGGCACTGCATCAGGGCCCATATTACTGAAAGGGCGCACTTTCCCTGTTTGAGCCACGTTGCACCTTTAAGCAGGTGTGCCAGGTGCAAACTAGGGAATGTGCACCATTTTATAAAGAATGCACTGCCCTCAGGGCAGCTGCGAACTCACAGAGTGCATTCAAGAGAAATACGAAGCAGCTGTTTAAAAGTACATGGGCATGCGAAGCAGATTATGTTGTTGTAAGCCAGTAGAACATGCTAGGTCTTGATAAAAACAAGTGCATTTCTTAAAAATGAAAAGAAGGTAATGGAGTGACAAAAGGTTCTTTTTAAAAGTGTACACGATTTTCTTTGGGATTATTGAATCTATTAAGGCAAAATGAAAAAGCTTACATTTTGGAAAAAAGTTTGTGTTTCCTCAGGAAATGTCACTTTGATGTTAAAATGATTGCGTTTGCTTAATATAGTTAGACCCAGGGCCGCATGACACTAACAGCGCACTGTCCCTGTTTACACCATGGTGCACCTTTGAAGGCACTAACAGGGTCCGTGTGCCCTGTTACTGATAATTTTCTGCCCCCGAGCAGCCATTACCTCACGGTACCCTGGGGCAGTGTATTACTGAAAGATGGAACGGCTCATTGAAGCAGTTGTTCAACCTTTCACACTGCACTTTCAAGGGGGATAGAAATCCGCCTGCAGGTGGGTGCAGTCAGTTGCTGCAACTGCCTGCAGTGGGATGTCTGTGGGGGTGTCCATGGGGCCTCCTTCAACCCCTTTTCAGAAGGTGCCCTCGGGGGAGGGGTGCTGACTGTCTGCCACCTCTTTGTGGCGCACAGTCAGTGCACCTCCTGGAGGCCTCTTTGTCTCTGCGCCTGTGTCCGAAATACAGTGCAGACACAGAGGAAAACTGTGTCCCTAATTTTTCATGGGGCTGATAGAGCGCGATTGTGCTCTTTAATTTGTGGGGGGGGGCATTATAATCATGGGTAGTTCGCACCTATATACATAATTCTTTTTCGTGTTAACATTTGGTTATAACAACGTGTAATGTAATAACATGTAAAGCGAAGTAATAGGGATATTTTTGTACAATGTGGAGGAATTAACATTGAAATCATTATCTACATGATGAAGCTTCAATGTTTTGATTCTACAAGTGACTAATAAGAAATGAATTAATTTTCATGTAAATTATTGATCTGAAAGTGCACAGTAATAATGCTCATATATACGTGTGCTTAATGAAGTTCCATACTGATTCTTATGTTAGCCGCATTTGTAGGCCTCATGTGTATTTCTCCCTGGCTCTCTAGACAAGTTGCATGTTCAATTTATGTATATGTAGAATCTTTTCTTTCTCACATTTCTGTTGCAGGTGGAGAACCTCGTCTTTGTTAGTTAGAATAACACTTTTGTTTTAGGAGTTAGACCTAGGGAGGAGAGGATACATTTGAACAGGCGGTGCTGATAATGTGGGACGGTGTTCTTTCTCACTGGAGAAGGTCTGGAATCAAGGTCATCGAGCCAGCGCCTGGGAGCATCGCAGCCACATGGAAAGTTACCTATGAGGAGGTGTCTAGCTGGATGGGACGATCATGTGATGTGACGATGGGCGTGTCCTATGATTTTAGTTTTGGGGTTAGGGACAGAGCTCAAGGGACTTCTGGTGTTTCTGGAGAAGAAGGAGCATCTTAGAATGATCTCTATAGCTTTATTCTACTTTACCCATTCAACCTGAGTGTACTTCTTAGGAAGTTACCACGCGCTGTCACCTTTTCCTGTGCTTGCCTGGGAAATGCTAAGTAGGGATGTCACGTTAGTGGTAGTGTAGGGACAGACTAATGCTTTTTACTTATGAACCTCCAATGAAGAAGACTCTCGTTGTAGGCGCAATTATATTCTGCGCCCTGATTCTAGAACTGCTCATCCTTTGTATGCTGCACAGACTCAACTTCACCCGTAGGTTTGACTTTGTATTAGTTCCAATGTATTTCTACCAGCCGCGGTCCGTGCAGGCAACAGAGGTGGGGCGGTGGGGTCCGGTAAGGGGGGATTTTGAGGGACGATGCAGAGGGAAAATTAAATAAATAATTAATTATCCCTCTGCATCGTCCCTCGAAATCCCCCCTTACCGGGCCCCACCGCCCCACCTCTGTTACCTGCACAGACTGCGGCTGATTTCTACACCCTCATTTTGAGGTGTTTATATGCCCAGTTCTTGGCTTTGTAATAAACCAACTGAACTTAGAATTAGGAGTCGATGATTCTTTTGAGTCATGGTTCATTGAATTTGGCGATATATGACTGGCAAATGATTTTTCTCCCCTCTACACTTTTAAGCAGGAACCAACGTTCCATCGACTAGGGGTTCCAGAGTAAATCTAGAACGTGGAACCCGGCCCCATCAGGGCCATGGCCCAGGCAAATGAGGCCTCCCCTTTAGGATAGCACTGGCGCTACATGTGCTCCAGCGCTATCTGTATTACAGATGAAGCTGCACAACAGCCTGCGGCAACGTTTGTGAAACAAAATGCCATGTGGTTGCAGAAAGTGGGAGCACGCACAATGTGCTGAGCTAGAGAGGCCAATTGCTAATGGTATACCTTGGTAATAGAGCACACTTTCTGGTACGCCAGTTGTTTTTGATTCATGTAGAGTCCCTTCATCTATATTAATAAGTATTTCTATGACCGTGTATGCTGTGTGAGTTCTGCAGATTAGTTAAACCTTATCTGCTGTCAGAACCTGTACCTTTTATGAAGCATGAGTAGTAGCCCTGGTTTCTGAGCCATGTCTGACTAACCTGAGGGACAATCCAGATGTCTACTAATTCAGTATACGTTTTTGCTTTTGTTTTTCCACCCTACCACTTGCAAGCAGATTCTCAGTTAAATCTACTTGGAAGGGCCAAGATGGAAGTAGATAGAAGTTCGAAATAAAGGGAACTAAAAAATGATATTCTTTTAAACATTATTTTGACAGTGGAAGGGGGGCATGTCAAGCTGCATACCAGATTTTTTGAACTACCTCTAAAACCAAATGCTTTTTAGACATGTTTTTAGGACACTGGACTGAAAAATGCTCCACTTTTTTTTGTCGTCAGTTGCCATGGAAAAGATGCGACTGGAATATTACAAATGTATTGTAATATTTCATGAGTGTCCCTGAAGAACTGCCTATGAAAACGATGCCTTTTTAACCAATCAGTGTCAAACATTTGCTGCATAATGCACGTGGCGCCATTTTTTAAAATCTTTATTGAGAACTAGTGATTTCTCCAACCTCTCTGGGGAAGGTTGGCTTTAGTATTATGATTCTAATGACTTAGGGGCTCATTACGATGACGGAGGGCCTGCCACCGCCAGCCGGTCGCTGGTGGGCCCTCCGCCATCGTACAGCTGTTTTCCCCCCGCCATGTTATGATGGCGGGGGGAATGGTTGGTAAAGCGTGGCGGTCGTAAAGACCGCCCGCCACAGTTCCGACCGGCGGTCCTTTTCCGACCGCCTGTCGGAACCAAAACATTGGCTGACATTGCGGCGATGCCTTGCAGGCACCGCCATAGGGAATATGATATCAGATTCCACCGTTTGTTTTGCGGCGGACAACCCACCGCAAAATGAATGGCGGAAACAAATTTGGGGGACTGTAGCGGGCCCCTCTCAATCCCAGGTGCAGGGACATGTGCCCCCCTACATATCCCTGCCCCATGTGGCAGGCACCCAGGGTGCCTGCCACGTAGTGCAGGGATGTGTCTGCACCCTCTATTTTGCATTGTGGCAGGGGCTGCTGACCGCAGCCCCGCCACAATGCAAATTATAGGTGATGCGACCGCCGTGGTGGTTGCATTGTGATTAGGATTGTGGGGAGGCTGTCTCATAGGCGGCCGGTCCCAAATCCATATCGATGGTGGACGGACTAAAGTCTGTCCGCCATTGTAATGAGGCCCTTAGTGTATGTGAGAGTCTACACAGAACGTACTGAGAACCCAGTACCTGGATTGCCAAATTATCTGTGAAATGTAGCATTTGGCTTCAGTGTTGGACAATATACAAAGCCTTTCAAGGTAGTACTGGATTAGCTCATTTCAAGTGTTTGCTCAGTACCATTTAGGATATGGCTCAAAACGTGGGAGGGCAGTAAATTTATGAGTCGTGCTATTCAATGGGCATCTTTGGAACTGATTACGCTAAATTGCACACCTAAGTTCCCTACTAAGTATAGGGTAAGCAATCGATCTTTTATTTACCTAAAGTGGTTGAGGGGAGGAAACAACTCAGACAGACATCAGCAAAGTCGTTATGCCCGAAAAGATCACCAACTCCAAAGTGCAGTTTGAATATTTATTATAAGGCCAAAAACAATTGGATGTAAATACATCTCAATATCAAAGTATAGAGGTACAGAAAAATTAATACAGAGCCGATTTTACGAATATAAGTAATGCGGGCTGTTAGAAGGTGGTTCTGACACTATGGGCCGCCCGGATTTTTCGCTTTTTGAGCACCTATTTGTTGAGCTTTTACTGTGGGAGAGCCTCATAAGTTGGGACTCACCCACAGGGAACTCATGATGAACGAGACTGCATGTGGATTTTACTGGTGTCCCCCTGGCTTGACTAGGCCGCTGCGCAGCAGCTGGAGTATTGGGCACCGGGCTGGTTACATGCAGACACCTGTGTACATGCGTGTGCACACGTGTAGGGGCTGCGCAGGGGAGATTCCTGGCGTGCGCAGTCCAGGAGCAGCTACAAAGTGAATGGTGTGGCGGGACTTATGCAGAATTGGGTGGTGACATGGAATAGGCTTTATACACTGGGAAGAAACATGCCAGGGAAAGTCAGTGTGTTTGACTGTGTTTTTCACTTCATTATTCCCCTATGGGGAAGTGGAGCCCATGGGCTAGTGTCACTTTCCTAAGGCCTACAGATTCCAGACACGCGCTAAAGTCCACTGTAATGGGTGTGAGAAGAAGTATTCTGCAGAGTCCAAAGTCATATTTGTCACATTTCTCTGAGTCAGTCATAACCAGGGCCAGGCTGAGGGCTGACCTCAGCTGGCTGGATTGATAACCTTTTTTTTCCACAAGCTAAGGCCTCCTCTCCACGAAGAGAAGATGGGTGGGGCTACAGGCCCATCCATCAGCAGCTATCACTGGTGCCAGGCACCAGGCTGCACCAAGGAGGGAAGGGCTCTTGTTTCAGAGACCATGTGGCCAGAGACCCTGGACGACGCCATTTTGAACCAGCCCAGAGGCTGGACAAGAAGGAGGGAGCAGGGGAAGGGAAGTGATGTGCCGCTGTTTGATAGGACCAACAGAGACTTCCTGCCAGGCCCCTACTCAACTTTTAAAAAGTGCTTGCACAGGAAGAGAAGCTCTCTCTGGGGTGTGGTCTGCTGAGGTGGAAGGTGCTGGAGCCTGGCAATGGGCAGTTGGAAGGAGGTGCCCCCTGACTGCCCCCCAGGCCCCTAACAGCACCAGAAGAAGAGCCCAGGACCGGTGCGCAGAAGCAGGGGCCTCTGCGCAGTGAGAAGAGAGGCCCAGGAGGAGAGCAGGCGAAAGGCTGGCGCAGGGAGCCAGTGAAAACCGCTCCCTGCAGAATGTACCCTCTTGGAGACCCGGAGGGCGAAGGAGAGTGCTCCCAGTGGCTGGGGAGCACCACCCGGAGCAAGAAGACGTGAAAATGGAGAAGATCGGACCCCTGGGGGCTGAGATATGCCCCCCAGAAGGTACGCGACCTTTGAGGGGACCGACGACGAAGCACGTGGGGCTCCGCCGCCGGTCTGGAAACTGCCCCCGTGGTGGGTCAGGTCCCGGGGGCTGCCCCCCAAAGAAGGAAAGTCGGGGTGCGCCGTCGCGCACCCCGTGAAAGTGCCCCCGCGGGGTGCCAGGAGCCCACCCTGGCCCCCGCTGAAAACGAAGCCGGGGCCGCCGTCGCGCTCCCCGTGAAGAGTGCAGGGGGGCGGGGAGTGCCGTCGCGCCCCCGCGAAGATGACCGAGGGGCCCGGGACCCCATCCCCGGGCCCCGAGGCAAAGGTGGGGAGCGCCGTCGCGCTCCCCGTGAAGAAGATCCCCAGCGGGGTGCCAGGAGCCCACCATGGCCCCGCGGACGTGGGATGGAGGGGAGCGCCGTCGCGCCCGCCCCAAAGAATCTTCGGGGACCCCATCTCCGGGCCCCAGCGGGAGAAGTCAAGTCGGGGAGCGCCGTCGCGCTCCCCGTGAAGAAATGGTCGGGGGCCCGGGACCCCATCTCCGGGCCCCTAATGGAGATGGAAGAGGGGGGAGTGCCGTCGCACTCCCCCGTGGTGGCAGGAAGGCGGGGGAGTGCTGCCGCACTCCCCCGAAGACCCGCAGCCAGGGAGGCCACCTCCGTGTCTGCCCGCTGGAGCGGGCAGACGAAAAGGAAGTCTCCGGCTCCTGCGGACGCAACAGAGGGTGCGGGCCGAGCGGGGAGCCGGCGGGAGCCACCGGGGGTGGGCTCCCCAGGTGGCTCTCCACCTCGTGAGCAGCCGGGGTCCGGGTGGGACCGGACCCCCAACGAGGTCGGGATGCAGCGAAGCCGCCAGCGGGGCAATCGCGGCTCTCCCCGAAGCAGCGGGAGAGCCGCTGCTATAATATTCACGAGAGGAGCACGAAGCGCCCCATAATGCCTTGCCAGGCATTTGAAAACCGGCTATTTTGGTGCTTGTGGTGGCCCCAGGAGGACGGGGTCACCACCAACTTGGTGCAAGGATGCTGGGGGAGCTGCAGGAGCAACGCAGTCTCCCCCAGCCCAACGAAGAAAAGTCTCTCCCTAAGTGTCATAGGGAGCTAAAAAGAATAACCCCTCATGGGCTCACCTTGCATTTATCATCCTCTAGGCTGGAACTTTTGTTCTACAGCTGAGGGTGAATGGAGAAGTGCTTCCTGGAGTGAAGGGCTGAGTTGGGGATGGCTGGAGAAGGGCATCCCTGGAGGTGAAGAGGTGTAATTGCACCAGAACTGCATTTACTAACAGTTATTCCTTTTAGAGGGACTGAAGGTCACATATGTAATGTGAAGTACCTGTGTAAGGTGATGTCATAAGCCCAGTGGGTTATGTTGCCAGACATTCCTGGTAGGGGGTCTGGATGTATATGCGTAATCCTGTGATTTCATCTGTGATGCCTTTAGGGGCTGTAATTGCAATGCATTCTAATGTCCAACAAAGGTGATGAGTACTGTCATTCCAAAGTAGTGCTTAAACATGTATTCTTGCTGCTGCGCTTACGTGAGGAACAACCCAGATGGTTAGCCCTGAAGATGTAGGGGTGCATACTGTATGGTCAATATAGGATGCTCCGTCACGGTTATGTGTCACTAGGGCAGGTGAACCTATGTTTAATGCGTACTGAGGTAATGGGGTGAGTCGCCACTGGGATGGTGCCAGTGCGCAGGGCCCTCGCTCCAGGTTATGTCCAACTAACTGCATTGGGGGCAAGATGATGTGCATACATGGGAGTGGTGGTACTAGACCCCACCCCCCCTGCGGGAGGGGTGTAGATGTTACGCAATGTCACAAAGTAATTCCAACAGCTTATGTATATTTGTAAATTGGTGCATAGTATTGAGTAGTGTGTGTGTGTTTAATAAATGTACTCTTACTTTTATAAAGCAAAGTACAGACTGGACAATCAATTATTGAGTGTCATTTTTGCACACCTGCAAATGGCGATTACTAGCCCACACCACCTACCTTGAGTAAAGCCTCAGACTGCTCTGCAACGCTACCCTCTGAGAGTCAGGTGCTACAATTGGGTGTTTGGTTCCCAGTGAAGGACAAATGTAGTCATGTTGTTTGTGCAGGCCACACAGATACTGCCTCGTTTTCCAACACGGCCCAAAAGACAGATGATTATAAATTCCAAAATCACAATGCAACACAAAATAGATGCAATATTCAGTTCTCGACTCATTGAAAGAAATCAAAATCTTTCCCTACACTGCTCTACATGAGGGCCCTTCCTGTCTCTCTTCTATCATTCCCCAATGGTGTCAGCACGTGTTGACTTCCTAAGAAGTACTCACGTCAAATGGGTCGTTTAGCTTATGGCTATCGAGCTTGCTCTAAGATGCTCCTTCTCCTCCGAAAGCTAGCAGAAGTCTGGTCTCGCTGTCCCTGCACATCATACAAAAGATGGGATTCAACCCACACTGCATCATTCTTCTTAAAACTTTCCATTACACCTCTATGCAGTAGCTTTTTCTTTCATGAAACAAATTTAATTAATGATATCTTCTTTCCAGTGGCCTTGGCTTTCAGACAGACCAGATACGCAAGGCATCCTCCCTTCTCGCTTCCCAGCCATCTTCAAAGACATTCCGGGTCTCTCCTTAACTCTGAAAATAACAATGTGTATTCTTCCACCTGCAGTAGGATGAGAACATTCTAATTTCGAACACAACAACAATTAATTATTTAATTCTCGAGAGCAAGGAGAATCGAAATCTGTGACTTTGGGCCTATAATTCAGGCAACTTAAACTAACCACAATTATGGTGTATAGAAATAATATCGTCCTGCACATTATAAATGAAGGAATCATAATACATACAAAGTTCTACTTAAATACGTTCCCTAGTTTCAACATCAAATAATTCAAATAAATGTTTTTAATAATCATAAAACATTGCAAACAATACAAATACATGAGAGTGCGTTTAAACCATGAGTATAGTGCCCTCATACAAAAGAGTGCTATCAGCGCTCTATCAGTTCCCCCCTCTTATGACTAATGTCATAACACCAACTTTCTATTCTTCTGTAGTTTTTCTCCTTGTAGAAGAGACCGACCTAAACAGAAGCAGTAGCTTGCCGTCCCTGTCTGAATCGTTCTAACCCCTTAAGGTGCTGGTAATGACTGTACTGCAGTCGTTCAAGTTGGAGCTCTCGCTTTTTCGAAACAGTCTCCTGATGTCGTGCCCTTTGCCATTTGTAAGCCTTGATGGCTCCTAGTAGGCCAATTATACAAATGACAGCTATTATAATAGGCTTCAAGATATATCCCATTATTCCTTGTCCCAAACTTCCAAACCAACTGCTTCTCTTGCCAAATCCTTTTCCCACTTGTTCCCAGAGTCCTTCAGCAGCCATCTCACGTAACTCTTGGTGCATATCTGAAATATTATTGATATACTTCCTTATATCCCGACTGGTGTCAGGAATATAAGTGCAGCACTGTTGAACTTTCAACAATTTGCAGACTCCTCCGGCTTTTGCTAGCAACACATCTAGGGCAAGACGGTTTTGCAAAACCATAGCCCTTATCGAAACCATCTCCCCATCTACAAGTAATAAAATCTGAGCTGTATTTATTGAGAGCTTATCCACTAATGTTGCCAGCTTTCTGATTTTCAAATCATTCAGAATCACACCCATACTCGGTATCATAGCTCCAAATATGTCTCCAATCACTTCTCCTGCACTCACACCACGTTTTCCTCTTTGAGGTCTTTTTCCTTCTAGGGGCCATACATCATTCACATGAAAATTCTTGGGAAATACCACAGCCAAATAACAAGTGCCATACCAATTTTTGCGCAACTTCACGTAAGCATTCTTTCCACACACAAAATACACATTGGGTACTATTGTTATTTTGTCCAATAATGCTTTTCTAATTGATTCTTCGATCAAGAAGATGTGCTCAAAATCACTCTCACCCACAAATATCTTATCATAGGATGTGGTCGGGTGTCTAATACACAACTTCCCTTTCTGCTGGAAATCTAATGCTATGGGTCCAAAACTTCCCTTTGCTTTATGATCTAATTCTTCTTTAGTCCATGGGGTAACCTTGTGCTTTGGATCTGGTCTAAATAGAGTTTGTCTATGCCGATCTTCTATCTGATCTATACATTTCTTTTCAATGTCAGTTAACATGCAGGTCAAATTGTGTCTATGGGCATAGGACGTATCTAAAGTAATAGTAGGCACGAAATACTTTGACATTCGCTCTACTTCCTTATAATAATCATATTTATTCATGTATTTAAGAACTGGGACTTCCGAGAGTACCACATCATAATTTGAGAAATAGTACTCGAAGTGTGCCTTGCTATAAAACATACTCAACAACACACTACATGTAATGCCATAAGTCACAGGCAAATGATGGTATCGAATGCCTTCTTCTACTGAGGCTGGTAATTGCATACACACATAGCAATCCTTCGCTTCCATGGTATCCACATACTCATACAATAATCGAGCATACGCATTCAAAGTGAAATCACCCTTTGACAAATCAACATGTAATCTACAACTGGTTTCCTTGATCATTTCTAGATCCCTTGCGGAAGCATCCTCATCTATCTCAGAGATTGGTGTAGTAAGTATTGCCTGTACCCTATTCTGTCCGACATTCTGAGATCCAACTAGAGATGTAACGATCACCACAGTTATAACAATAAGCACCACTACAATGAGGGTGCCAATGATGCACTTCTGCTTGCGTGTTGATTTTTCGGACACCATGGTTTCTACTGATCCTTTCCGAAGCACTAAAGGGATACACAGTCTCTTTCTGTTTTCTTTGTTTAACAATGTCTTTTCTCACTTCTCTCCTCCCATGCAATTAATGTCAAAGTTCCTTCGATTGATACTAAACCTATTGAAGAGATGTAGTCAGCCCTATTCCTCAATCCATCATCTACGAGAAAGTCCCTAAATTTAAATCTTCTTAAACTGGGGTCTAAGTTATCTTCTTTCTAAGGCCTAATGCTTTCTTTGATTATAATTCAAGCTTCATCGTTAATGATATTTGATCCAAGTATTTCGAGGACAAGTTGCAGAATATCCGAACAAATTTCTCCTAATTCTTGCGCGGTGAGCTGTCGGCCAAATGAAGGGAAGACAACCTGATTGACGATCAGGTAACGCAATCCACTCAACCTTGGGGGATTCGGAACTTGCAGAGTTAGTGTTCCAAACGCTTCTACGCCTGGGACCAGCAACTGTATTTTAATCGAGAGGGTGTCCCCTCCGTAACTCACTGTACCAGCTCCCAACCTCCCGGATTTCACTGGTTTCTGCATCTGCAGCCAGGTACGTCCACTCAGGAGATGCGTATCTTCGAGACGCTATTCTTTCTCTTCTGGAGCGTCTCAGACCCTCTGGTCTTTCTTCAGCGTCACTTTGATCTGATTCAGATGTTTCAGGAATCGGAGCGAGATCTTTCTCGAATGCGAGCTTTATATTCAGCCTTTCTTTTCTTGCTGGCCACTTTTCCGCTCTGGCATCTGCTCTCCTCTCTTCCTCTTGATCTGATCCTTCTGCAATAGACTGCTCACCTTGATCTGGTGCACAGTTCACATCTGCAACATCTTCTATTTCAGGATCTGGACTCAATTCAGACGCACTCAGCTCCCATCTCTCGTGCTCACTTGGCTGTTCCGTTTCATCCGAAACTCTTACAGCTGGGTCTGTGCCTTCGTTGTTGTCTGTGGCAGGTTCACACACGCTTCTCGGAACCAGGGGACTCTCTTCCTCCGCAGGCACTTGAACTCGGCGAGTGTGGGAAGCGTGGATCCAGTTCGGCAATCCTCCACACTTCACAGCGGTACTTGTGACCAGTATCACCTGATATGGTCCGCGCCAGCGAGCATCAAGACAGCTCTTCCTCATGTGCTTGTGAACTAGTACCCAGTCACCAGGATTAAGATCATGCAGCAGGTCTCTCGAGGTGGTTGCAGTCGCAGCCTCGACCTGGTGGGATACAGAAGTAACCACATCAGCCAGTCCCTTACAATAATCCAACACTAAATCATCAGTGATGTTTATCAATGCTGTAGCTGGCACCATAGGCAAACGCATAGCTCTTCCGGTCAAACTTTCGTGGGGAGAAAGCCCTGTTCTCCTATCAGGGGTGCTACGCAGACTCATAAGCACCAGGGGCAACGCATCTGGCCATTTCAATGAAGTTGACGAACACACTTTTGCCACTCTTGACTTGATGGTGCCATTAACCTGCTCTACAAGACCAGAAGCCTCCGGCCTGTAGCTACAATGCAGTCTCTGATCAATGCTCAAAGCAGAGCACAACAATTTCATGATTTCACTGTGGAAATGAGTTCCTCTATCTGTCTCCACTGATGTCGGAAATCCATATCTCGGGATCAATTCTCTTAACAACAACTTGGCTACTGTGAGACTGTCACATCGTCTAGTTGGATATGCTTCCACCCAACGCGAAAAATACACACCACCACCAAAACGTATCTCAACCTATTGCACCTCGGCATTTCAATAAAATCCAATTGTATCCTATTGAAGGGACCTCCAGATCTTCCAATGTGACTCATTGCAACCACAGTTCTCTTTCCAACATTAGTTTGTTGACAAGTAACACACCTGTGACATACCGCTTCAGCCCACACACGAAAGCGTGGATTAAATCACGTCTGCCTGAACACTCGCACCATAGCATCTCTTCCTAGATGCACTGCTCCGTGAATTTGCCTTGCCATTGGGCTCAGTAGACAATTGGGTAATACTGCTCTCTCATCTGTGGACACCCAAATACCATCGTCCCTTTTTGTGCAACCTGCTCTGACCGATGAAGCAGCTTCTTCTTCTGGGACTTCATCCTGCAACCGCTTCACCTCATCCCAAGTATCGGCTATAGCTAACATCATGCTGAGCTCGGTCTCTTCTGTGCTCTCGCCTATATATTCTCCATTGAAAATACAAGCATGTTCAGTGCAAAATCGTGCTACTTCATCTGCATAATTGTTGCCCTTAGTGACAAAGTCTTCTCCCTTTCCATGAGCTGCACATTTAACGACTGCTATCTCTTTGGGCTTCTGCAAAGCTTCCAATAGTTGGCGCACATACTCGCCGTTATGTATAGGTGACCCTGAGGACGTTAGAAAGCCCCTCTGTGACCATAACTGTCCAAAGTCTTGAACTACACCAAATCCGTATTGACTGTCTGTATACACAGTCACTCGAATATCAGCTGCAATGAGACAGGCACGTGTCAAAGCGACAATTTGGGCCACCTGAGCAGAGAATACTCTATTTAAACAGGCAGCTTCCACTACTCCCATGATGGTGCACACAGCTCTCAAATACCCTTCATTGTCTCTTAGACATGAACCATCAACAAAAAGGATCAAATCAGATTGGGGCAAAGGTTCATCGACAATGTCAGGTCTGGGTTTGGTAGATAGGTCAGTAACATCTAGGCAGTCATGCTCTTCACAATCCTCATCTCCTTCCTCTATCGGTACAGGTAACAATGTAGCAGGGTTCACAGTGGTACAACGTCTCAGGGTAACATTTTCAGTGGCCAAGATAACCTGCTCATACTTGGTGAGTCTGTTGTTGGTCAGATACTGTGTTTTTGTTCGAGTCATCAATAATTCTACTGAATGGGGTACATAAACAATGAGCGGATGACCCATCACTATGCTTTCACATCTTTCAATGCTGACACCGGTTGCAGCAAGGGATTTCAGACATCCGGGCAACGCAGAAGCTACAGGATCTAATGTAGCTGAGAAGTAAGCCACTGGTCTACGGGCACCCCCATGTGTCTGTACAAGGACTGCTAACGCACATCCCTCCTTTTCACAGCAAAAGAGCGAAAGCGCTTTGTTATAATCTGGCATTCCGAGAGCTGGAGCTCGACAGATACTCTCCTTCAGCTCACGGAAGGCTTTCAAGCACTCGTCATCCCATGGTACCGGATCACTAACATCCTTTCGAGTCAGTTTCAACAGAGGCTTTGCTTGCAAGGAAAAATTTGGGACCCACTGTCGACAATAGCCGACCATTCCCAAAAACATGCAGACTTCTTTTTGTGTTTTCGGAGTTCCCATTTGCAGAATCGCCTCTATGCGATCTGGTGACACCCTTCGTTTTCCTTTCTCAATCCGGTGACCTAGGTACTGGACTTCAGACAAACAATACTGCAATTTGTTTGGAGACACTTTGTGTCCATTCTCTGCCAAATGATTCAGCAACGCCACAGTGTCAATCCTGCAAGCATCCTCAGTCTCTGAGGCGACCAAAAGGTCGTCTATATATTGCACTAAGACTGAGTTGTGGGCCATCACCAGTCCTTCAAGATTCTTTTTCAGACATTGACTAAAAATGGAGGGGCTTTCTGTATACCCCTGAGGAATTCTTTCCCATGTTAAGACACGATCGTCTATCCTAAACGCAAATAAAAACTGGCTTTCTTCATGCAATGGTATGGAGAAAAATGCATGACACAAATCTATCACTGTAAACCGTTCTGCTTTGCATGGTATCTGGAATAAAATAACAGCTGGATTCGGTACCACAGGACAACATGGGATCACAATTTCATTAACCCGACGCAGATCCTGCACTATTCTGTACTTGCCACTTGGCTTTTGCAGTGCCATGATAGGTGAGTTGCAGGGACTTCCTCTTATCTCCTTAAGAATACCTTGGGCAATCATAGTCTCAATCACAGGTCTTATTCCGGCCACAGTTTCTGGAGTCAATTTATATTGTGGCGTTCGTGGGAATTCAGCATTGGGTTTGACATGTATCTTAACTGGTTCAACCCCTCTCATCAGACCTACATCCTCGCCCGTAAAATCCCACACTTTCGGATCAACTGAATCTCTCAAGTCATGTGGCAATTCTGCTATGGTGAGCACCACAAACATTTCTGCACACAGACTCATGTTAGCCATTTTAAAATCAGCATCGTCATCACATGTTTGCAATTCCACACCTCTCGGAGTGCATGATATAGTACAATTGAGCTTGCATAGAAGGTCTCGTCCCAAAAGACAGACCGGACTTGAATTTCACACTACAAATTGGTGTTTATCTCGAAATGGTCCTATTCTCACGGGTATTTCGGTTGTCAACGGATTAGTCATTTTCTGATTGCTAACCCCCACTACTTGAATCGATCGTCCCGAAAGAGTTAAATTTGGGACTACTTCAGTTCTCACCATGGAGCGAGCAGCTCCAGTGTCTAATAAGAAGGTCACAGGATATCCATTCACATCTGCATCTACAAACGGCCCACTCTGATCTACTTCTAGGATCGCATCTAAGGTGCATTCCTCATGCACCCCACTTTGACACTCTTGTAAATCTTGATTTTGATCAAATCTATCTCGTATTTCAAAGTAAGGCATCTGATGGTATAACTGATTATGCATGGGTATCCTAGGAGGTTGAGGTACTTGCACTTGTGGCTCATATCCTCCTCCATACATAGACCTGGGTCTTGTCACAGTATTGACAGTCTCGGACAGCTGTCCCTCTTCTTCCATCTGTATCTGATTTGTTGGATTTATTCTACACTTGCGCTTCCAATGCCTGATTTTGTGACAATAGTGACAGGCAGTGACCCTTTTCTGTTTGGCCACCCAGTCACTTGCACCTGGATCCATTCCTCTTCCTCTATCCTGACCAGGTTGGGTCACCATCTGTTGTCCCATTCCTCTTCCGCCTCCTCTACCTCTACCTTGACCTCCTCCAAACCCTTGCGTCATATCAGCGTTTCTCAACTGCACCAACATCAACTTGTCCTTCAATTTCTTCTGTGTCGACTCCACTTGATCACTACAATATTTAGCATAGCGCAGGATCTCGTCCACCGACTTATTCTGCCAACATATCAAATGATGCTGTATCATCAAACCAATATCAGATTTCAGTCCCAACACAAACTTCGAGACAAATTGTCCCATATCTTTCTGTTCAATTGTATCCAATCCACTATGCTGCTTAAAAGCTAACAATAATCTTTTGTAATAATCATGTTCTGATTCCTTAGAGTCTTGAGTGGTGCGATCAATTTTCAACCAATCAACAATCTGAGGAGCTACTTTCGATTGCAACCATTTAATCACTTGCTCGTATTTTCTCATTACATCAGGAGAAGGACCATGAGTCAATGAATCTCTAGGCGGCTCTGCAGTAGGCCACTCAATGGCAATCTTACATGCCGCCCACAAATCCGCCGGCACTACTATATCAAACAAGGTGTTTAAATCAATCCACAATACTTTCGAAATCTTTACAAACCGATCTATTTGCTTGTACCACTCAGCAGGTTTTTCCCTCAGCCGAGGAAAATCATTCGTAAATGCCGCTAAATCACCCTTGCTCCATGGCACATGTACATGTCCTCCATTCTGTACCTCCCTGAGGGGGAAATTGCCTGCAGCTCCCGTCCCTCCACCCGGAGGCAGAGTATTTCCTATTCCAATCTGGAAGCTTTTCTTTTTGGCCCATCTTTCTTTCCATCTGTCTAATTCTTTCCATGTCCGCATCCCTATCACTAGTTCTTTAATGTGTGCTTTTAATCCACTCGTTCGCTTCTCTTCCAAATCCTTATCTGTGTAATTTAATCTACAAGAACCCTGTGTCAGCTTGGTCTTTGACAAATCAACCTCATACCTTTGGGCCAAAAGCAACAATGCATCATAAGCTCGTTTGGCCTTTCTTGTCATGTCCTTTGCTACGAACAATAGTTCGCTCGAGTCATAGGTATCAATTCTGATCAGGGGTAGGTTACCTTCAATCACCTCGTCTAGTTCTGCCTTTAATCGTACCACATCTAGCATTGGCGCTTTTATTGCACTTTTTAACACTGTCTGAATTTCCTCGTTCCTTGTATCTTCCCTGTCACAACTTTGGGTTCTCATAGGATCTGCACCCTCTTCTATCTTCGAAGCTGAGCGTCTATCTCCTTCCCAGCTCCGACTTCTCCAATGGTCACCTGCACAAATAACCTGTGGCCCAAACAGTACTCTAGGCGCTTCTTGTCTCTTGCTTGCCTCTTCCCTCGGCATCATTGACTCTCTCTATGGTTGAACCCACATTCGAAGATCAGACCTAGAATTCGCTAGAGCTCCTGTCTGTCCTCGTTCTGTCCCACTATCCATTCTTGATGGATCAGGTGTAGCTGGCAGTGGAGTGCTAAATTCCACTGGCATCCGACTTAGACCTGTCCTACTCATTGCAAGGCTCCCTCCGGACATTGTGTCTTCCCCTTCACTTATTTGCTGTTGACTGCCATCATTTTTTTCCCTAGGAGTATATATCGGAACCACTGGCCCTATTGTGACTGGTACCGACAAAGCATCTGGCAACTGCATGTTTTCTGCAGGTTGTACTGGCTCGGAGGTTGGATACTTCATTCCTCCAGACCCTCCCGGAATGCGTACCATTGTAATCTTGCCTCTTACTCCTGCAGATTGTTCCTCTGAACCCGGTTGTCCCACACCTACAAGCTCTTCTGATGGGCGCAACCTCTCTGTCTCTGATCTAGAGTCGCACGGTGGAGGGCATTCCGCTAACAATCTATCAAGGAAGCTGTCATCTGTATCACTGTCCTCCTCTGTCGTCTTTTTCCCTTCAGCCCCCTCTCCTAACGTAAGAAATGGGTACAAGCGTTCTCCCTCTATGGTGTCTGCTCTCCATCTTTTCAACTGGGCATCCCATCTAGCATCATGATATGCCTTCATTGCTTTCCTCATTCTTCCTTGTGAAGCCTCTCTCCTTTTTGCTAGGGCAGCTCTCATCCATGCATCTAATGCCTCAAATTGTGTGGGTCTAGGGGGAGGTTTCAGTGCATTCATCACCCCCCTCAGCTGGGTCAGCACTTCCATACGAAAAGACCCATACCGAGGGAAAGCCAATTCACCCTCTTTCTCTGTAATTTTATGCCAATTCTGAAGCCACATTATAGTATGAAGTCCTACATTCGTTGCCATGTAATGTGCCGGTGTGTCTTCTGGTGGAGCTTCTTCTCCTACCCGAGTCACTACCCCTGTGTCGCCTCTACACAAATCTCGCAATACCCTGAAGCATTTCATTGTGAAATCGAGCAATTGCAAGCCCAAAACACGCTACTCCACTGCAAACGAACGTCCACCAATCCCAGCGCGGCGTTACACCAACCAACCTATCACAGCGCGGCGCACCCTGACGTCACTTCTCACTCCTTGCAGCGGCTCACCCGCCTTTACAATTTCACCGCAAACTCACTTACACACATTCGTACCACAAGTAACTGTTGATCCAAAAGTTATTAAACCAAGTAACTGTTCCTACACAATTACAATAACTTACAGTCACATAAAACAAATAATTGTCTGTCACTAAAGATCGATAGAACACTCTCACAAGAACATTCAGCCGTTGTGACCCCCGACCTGCGTTGGTCACTCAATCGCCATAGTCCACCCCCGGTACCTGAGGCTTTCTACCGCGACCTATTCCTCATTCACACAAAGTTCCCTAACACAAGTGGATCGTCGATAGCGCTTCACAACACCCACATTTGATCAGACAATTACAATACAAAACTATCCCGGGATCTTGGACTTCTCATGAGTCCGCTCACTAAAACTTCCTGCTCCGCACGTGTCCGGACCAGTAAACCAAAAATCACATTCACTCAACATACATCCCAACTCCGCAAGACATCACACACTTACTCATCACCGCAATCTAACACCACAATTCCTTTCATACTCACGCCACCACTGTTTCCGCCGCACCATCAACGTCCGCCGGTCTCCGCCATCCTCCGCTCCACTTCAGGGCTCTCCGACCTTCAACCCTACTCCTGATTACTCCCCTCACCTTAGAGGTAAACCACTTTAAAGGTAAACCATCCTCTGCTACCATTTGATTACGCTAAATTGCACACCTAAGTTCCCTACTAAGTATAGCTTAAGCGATCGATCTTTTATTTACCTAAAGTGGTTGAGGGGAGGAAACAACTCAGACAGACATCAGCAAAGTCGTTATGCCCGAAAAGATCACCAACTCCAAAGTGCAGTTTGAATATTTATTATAAGGCCAAAAACAATTGTATGTAAATACATCTAAATATCAAAGTATAGAGGTACAGAAAAATTAATACAGAGCCGATTTTACGAATATAAGAAATGCGGCCCAAAAGGCAGATGATTATAAATTCCAAAATCACAATGCAACACAAAATAGATGCAATATTCAGTTCTCGACTCATTGAAAGAAATCAAAATCTTTCCCTACACTGCTCTACATGAGGGCCCTTCCTGTCTCTCTTCTATCATTCCCCAATGGTGTCAGCACGTGTTGACTTCCTAAGAAGTACTCACGTCAAATGGGTCGTTTAGCTTATGGCTATGGAGCTTGCTCTAAGATGCGCCTTCTCCTCCGAAAGCTAGCAGAAGTCTGGTCTCGCTGTCCCTGCGCATCATACAAAAGATGGGATTCAACCCACACTGCGTCATTCTTCTTAAAACTTTCCATTACACCTCTATGCAGTAGCTTTTTTTTTCATGAAACAAATTTAATTAATGATATCTTTTTTCCAGTGGCCTTGGCTTTCAGACAGACCAGATACGCAAGGCATCCTCCCTTCTCGCTTCCCAGCCATCTTCAAAGACATTCCGGGTCTCTCCTTAACTCTGAAAATAACGATGTGTATTCTTCCACCTGCAGTAGGATGAGAACATTCTAATTTCGAACACAACAACAATTAATTATTTAATTCTCGAGAGCAAGGAGAATCGAAATCTGTGACTTTGGGCCTATAATTCAGGCAACTTAAACTAACCACAATTATGGTGTATAGAAATAATATCGTCCTGCACATTATAAATGAAGGAATCATAATACATACAAAGTTCTACTTAAATGCATTCCCAAGTTTCAACATCAAATAATTCAAATAAATGTTCTTAATAATCATAAAACACTGCAAACAATACAAATACATGAGAGTGCGTTTAAACCATGAGTATAGTGCACTCATACAAAATAGAGTGCTATCAGCGCTCTATCAGAACCTTTCAACAAGTACATAATAGATAAAGTGCAGCCTATATCATCATTGCAATTAAAGCAGATGTAAGGCAACAGCAGCAGCCGTGAAAGCTTCCTCACAATTTAATGATAAGGTCTAAGTAAATTGAACATCAAGGTTGGGCATCGCATTTTTACGTGTGTCTGAGTCCCCTTGCAGGAAGATATGTTATTGAATTGACTTAGACTTGGAATGCAGGAATATTTAAGGAAATTATGAACATGTAAAGAATTGGCAGTGCTTGCTCAGCAAGTCTTTGCCTTGTGGCTGTGTGCTGCTTTCATAATGCTGATAAACTAAAATAAAAATGCAGTAGTAAGCAGGCATTGTATATTAGTATGTTCGTCTCCCCAGTTCCTGATCTGAGTCGATAACCAGAATACTTGTAGCAGCGGCCACTATAGTAGCACGTGGTATCGCTATTCAATAAGAGACCTTTTGCTTCAGAGGGTCTTTGCTGTGAATATGCTGCGCATTATTACCTTCATACATGAGTAGAGAATAGTTTGATTTTATTTAGTCGTTTAAAGGGCAGTTTTTGCAATTGGTAAGCACTGTAAATAACAATTGCTGTTATCACCTTTGTTTATGGTCCTCAGTGAAATTACATGTCGACCTTCATCGGATATATTTTTGTGAACATTGCACAAGGGTGAAAAGAGACGTAAAACGCATTACCCACTTTGCCCATGCTTTCAAACGTTTCCGATCCTAGGAAAATCTTTGGACAAATTAACCACTGTTTAAAATGTTTCCAATCTAGTGGTGAGGTGTTGGGAGGGTGTCTGGCCTGAGAGTCGGGGCCAAGGCCATTGGGTGAAATCAGGAGCTGTGGACCGCTCATCTATTACATATTGTCCACTGCTGAAATAAGGAACGCCAGTGGTTTTGTTCTCAGCAGTGCACACCGGTAGGCTGCGTCGCAGTACTGAGCAGGAGCTTAATGTCGGCACACTGCTTAATCGTTTTTCTAGTGCTACCCACACTATGTTTCTTGTAATGAGCTGAGCATGTGGGGATGCTGTAACTACACCCTCTGAAAGAAAACCACGCCCCTCCTTCTAAATGTGTGTTCTTCAACTTTGACATTGCTAATCCTGTCCTCTGGAAACCATCCAACCTTAAAGCCAAGTCACAACAGAGTTTAATCCTTAATCATGCACATCATCAACGCCTAGAAACCACGTTCTGCTTCATGCACCCAGAAAACATTTCTGAAAAGTATGACACTCATAATCTTGTTGTCTGTCTTCACCTATTATTAGGGCCGAGTTCACAGGAGCTCAGTGAAATTTACATTAAGTAAAATAAACTTGGTCTCCTTCGGCTCCAAGGAAGCTGTTCTGCTACCATTTCCATCGAATATGGTAAGATGTAACCATTGTGTAATATCATGTATGTAGGTATTTATTTATTTTTTTTAAAGGACGGGAGGCGCACCAAGGTTAGAGAATTACACAAGGGAAACAGCTGAAAAAGACACACCCTGGTAGACTACTTCAAAACAAAGTAAAAAGTAGTGTATAAAAAAATGAGCAGTATAAAGACAGAAAAAAATGTGTTCATGCTCCAGGGGACGGACAAACACATGAAGAGGAAGGAAGCCTACAGCAGCTGACCAATAAGAAGCAAGGAAACGAAAGTGCAGAAAAAGCCATTGAATGATAAGCCACCCTCTAAGCCCACAATTAGAAATCGAAAAGTCTCGAAGAGACAGCAAATGCGCTCTCTAGGTGAGGCCTAAAAGCGGGGAAACAATTGAGTATGACTAACTATCTTACTATCTTTTTATTGAGGTTTTCAACAGTTAAGTACTCCATGCAGTACACATGTACTTTACTGAGAAAACCTTTCTGCAAAACCAAGATAACTTCACTGGCATTCATTTTCACAAGTAAGAGTTCAACACCCTCTTTAGTATCCTATGATTAAATCCTTTCTAAAGGAGTTGAAAGATTAAGGGAAAAGCTTACACAAGCATTGCCAGTGCAGTTAGATGTAGCTTTTGCATATTTTATGCACACACAGATGCACAACATTTGTGCAAAAACATAACATTGCACATACAGAACAACACAACAGCAGACGCTTATGCACAGATAAACTAACACATCTACAAACACCCATGCACCAAGCACCATGCAAAAAACACAGGCTTCTAAACATACAGGTACCGTTTTATGCAGGCCAATGCACAAAGACCATCAGGAATACAGCCAGCAGAACACACAATCCCACATTAATACAGCTACCTATGCACACAGATCAACACAGAGACTCACTTTCCGTCTCTCTCTCTCTCACCAACATAGATACTGTTAGACTTACAATGATGGACAACACATATACTGTTGGACGGCTCGCAGGCAGCACATACAGACAGTCAAAGGATAACAAACAGAAAGAGGGGCTAAGGACAGATGGATGGGTACCAAATATAATTGATGCTGGGGGAGATTTAGGCTCCAGGTTCACCTTTTATTTAGCCCTTCTGCAGAAGTCATATATCATACGTTTTCTCGCTTACCCGTGATGCCCCATCACAGATAATCCAGCAGAGTGGATTTTTTTTTTATTTTGTAAGCCAAGCTTTGTAGCTACAGACTACTGGCATTCACAAATTCTGCAGAGATTCCTTCTTTGCCTCTGTGCATGCAATGTTTTCCTCTCCCACAACAACCAATGTAGTGCATGAAAAATCTACACACTGAGTGGCTGAAGTTGTTTCTCATTGACTCCAAAGGTGCTACCATTTTCCTCCCCTACGTTGGCTGTATGTTTTAATGATGAAAACAGATTTATGTAAGACTTTCTGGTGAGTTTTAGTTGTGCTGAAACTTTATGTGTTGTTTTCTTGTGAGCTTACTGTGAGTCAGCAGTGGCCCGTCCATAAGGGCTGAGGGGCCAAGCCCTCCACCTTTTTACAGGCTAGAAGAGTGTCTGTCAGGGTGATCAAAGATCAGCCTGACAGACACTCTTCTTGTGCAGGTCAGGCAGCCAGGAGCTAGACATGCGCTAAATGTGCATGGTCCAGGCTGCCTGAGCTGAACTTTGCCAGACTGAGGATTTCACAGCCCTGTGAGCGTGACCGCCTCAGCCTGGAAAAAGTGCCTCGAGGCCCTCCCCCTCGTGACAAGGGGGAACATCACTGATTGCCTCGGACTTGAGCACTTCAGTTTAAATTCCTGAAGTGCCCAGAACCGAATGTCAATCAGTGACACCTAGTCACAGTCAGCAGTGAAGGTACATTGTATGTGTTTTTTAAGTTTGGTGTATGCATGTGTGTATGTATGAATGTATGTGTATTTGTCAGTGAGTGGTGTGAATGGGTGTGTGTGTGCACATGTGTGAATGCATGGGTGTGAGTGAGTGTGTATGTGTGCATGTGTGGCCCATGCACCCTTCCCTGGTAAAATGACCGGCCTCCACTGCTGTGAGTTAACTGTGAAACCAGCTGAGCACTACACTTTCTATGACTTCCTCATCACTTTGAAGCTGGAAGAATGTGTGCAAAATGTTTTTTCACAACCAGTTTCTTTAGCCAGAAAACTTCATTTTTGGATGTTTGAAAGGATTTCCATCACAATGCTTAATCTTGTCACTTTCATGTTCCCTTATGATGCATTTACTTATTTTTAACCCAAGAAGAGCACTAGAGGAGTAGACACTGCCCCTGTTGTACAGGAGATGCCACACCAGTATTCATGCACTCCCTACTGTCTGCTCATGTTCAGTGACTGCCTGGTCATTTCTGATCTGGATAGCTGATGGCCAGCATCACATACAACACAATCCTTTCTCTGCCTTGTTCCCTGCATTATTTAAATCAAGTACATTCTTGTAAGACATTTGTGTGTGGTATGTTGAGAGTTCAGACATGAGGTGCATCAAGTATGCATTCTTAATCTTTTTGGATCATTTTGTATTTTTACTAATTAGTGGAGGACCTGACAGTACATGCAGGCCGAACCTGGCCCATGTAGGGACTGACAATGCTTTCTTAGTAAATTCTACTTTCATGTCAAATTTGATGTAAATCTGTATGTGCTTTGGTCTATAGATGCAAGCAAACTTTCTTATAGAAGATAAAATGGGAAACCCCAACTTTTTTCACCCCCCTGATATGTTTTCCCTTGCACGGATCTGCATGAAAATTGGCATTTAGAACATTAGCTAACTATGCCATGTGACTTCAAAATTTGGTGCAAATGTTTCTGCAATCAATAGTGCAGATGAGCCAAAACTACACAGTAGTGACTGCCACTGTTTAGTATATACATTTGGGTGTATGTGTGAATTTTTTCCAGAGAAATTCAAATATATATGGCCCAGTAACACATATTAATAGAGTAATTGTACTAATAAACACACATTCACACATGTTTTACCAGAGTGCAATGGTCAGGCTTTAGCAAAGGCCTACATTTTGCATTCGGTCATGTGTATCAAATCAGCAAATGTGTGCTTTCTGAGTAAATTCTACTTTCATTCCAAGTTTGATGTAAATCTGTTCAGTGCTTGGGTCATAGATGCAAGCAAATTTTCCTATAGAAGCTAAAATGAGAAAAAACAAAAATTTTCACCCGTGGTACAGGTTTTCCCTTGCACTGATCTGCATGGAAATTGGCATGCAGAATGATAGTTAACTATGCCAAGTGATTGCAAAATTTGTTGCAAATATGTCTACAGTCAAAAGCACAGGCGAGCCATAACTGCACAGTAGCGTCTGCCACTGTGTATTATATACATTTGTGTATATATGTGTATTTTTTCCAGGGAAGTGGAAATATATGTGGCACAGTACACATATTAATTAGAGTTATTGTACTAGTAAAACCCACATTCACACATTTTTACTACAGCGCAAAAGTCTGGTTTATGAAGGGCCTACATTTTGTATTCGGCCATGTGCATCAAATCAGCAAATGTGTGCTTTCAGAGTAAATTCTACTCTCATGCCAGGTTTGATGTAAGTCTGTTCAGTGCTATGGGCTATAGATGCAAGCAAACCTTCCTATCAGTTCAGTGCTATGGGCTATAGATGCAGGCAAACCTTCCTATAGGAGCTAAAATGGGTAAACACAACTTTTTTCACCCCCTTACATGTTTTCCCTTACACAGATCTGCATGAAAATTGCCATGCAGAGCATTTGCTAACTATGCCAAGTGACTGCAGAATTTGGTCAAAATCTGTTTGCAGAGTCAAAAGTGCAGATGAGAAATAACTACACAGTAGTGACTGCCACAGGGTAATATATACATTTGTGTGTGTGTGGCTTTATGTGTGTATTTATGACAGACAGGGAAGTGAAAATATATGTGGCTCAGTAACATATTAATTTGAGTTATTGTACTAATAAACATGAATTTACACATTATTTACTAGAGTGCAAAGGACAAATTAGAGTTGTTTTGCCTCAGTACAGAAAAGGTATGAAGAGAAAACACTTTTTACTGCCTCACAGATTGAATGTAAGAAATGCTGTACACTGGGAAATAACTCTCCTAACAGTCACATTTTCTAAATTGAGTGTGATTTTACCCAGCTGCACAGGTTTAACCCATTGAATCCTGGTTTTGGTTAAATATATTTATTAAAACATATACACATAAAACAAAATGCCATGACAAAAACCATATATGCAGATGCATAAAGTATAAATTATATTTATTACCATTGTTGAGAAAGGGAAGGGGCATCATGACTCACTGTTCATGGCCCCTCCCCACATCCAACAGCAGTAATAAATAGCGTATTCCACACTGTGCAGCTCCATGAAAACTATATATGCTATATATCTTGGATTTTCTGCATTTTGCTATGTTTAATGCTTAGGTCTAGCAGGGAAACGAATAAAATGCAATACATGTATGCAAAATGTCTGCAGGCTCACCAAAAGACATTAGATACATATTTCCTGCTTTTTCCCAGATTTGTCACTTGGACCCTGTGTGTGTAAAGGGTCTTGATTAGCCTGCACACATTTTTCACACATTTATTGTACTTTTTACAAGTTTCTCTCCTTATGGGATCCATAATTATTTTCCAGAAAAAGCCTGTATTTTCCCATTTTCTTGCTGGAGTCCTGGGTTGTAAGGTCCCTGTGTACGGCGCATATATTTCCACAAATTGCTTGCTTTTGTCTAGTCATCTTGCTAGGATTCTGTGTGTAATAAAGGCATTGTGTATCGAACATATTTTTTTTAAATCCTGCCTCTCTTTCACTCTTCTCTCTAACATATTTCTTACCCATACTGGGCTATCTTTGATATAGGCCTCTTGAAGGACATGGTAAGTTAACGTGACTAACAGACTCATTGGTCACACTTTAAAGGCAGCTTTCATGGTTAAAAAAACATTTATGCATGCATCTGCAATATCTAGGTGGCATCATTCCAACAGCATATTTGTTGTGTTATGTATTGCATGGCCAGAGTGCTTAGATCTTACAGAAGACCTGATTTCTTCTTGCCTTCAGATGGAACAAGACAGGACTCCCCTCTTTCACAGATACTAACTATTTAGAGTTGGTATTCTTAAAGAACATAATTGAAGAACATGACACATAGAAAATCTGCAGTTTTCAAGAAAGTGGCCAGGCCAGTGCAACCAAAATTTCTAGAAAAAACACTACCACTGTGACCTGGTCTGGCATCAAAGCCACTAGACTCTTTGGATAAAGTGAACAATGTGGTCTACATGGAGCACCCTGTACTTCTGAGCAGCAAGAATTTAGAAGTGTTGCTGGACCAAATTTACCATTAACCCTAATGTTCATTCGGAAAAGGCGCCTTCTTCCTCTCACTGCTGCAGTGGAGACAATCATGTTTAACACAACTAGCAGCAGAGGTGGGTGCTCCGTTACCCCTGTCTTCTTCACCATCTCCTGTAAGAAAACGATGACCAGGTCCCTCAGCTTCTACAGGGATCATTTTTGATGAAAGAGTCCTATTGCTGTGTCTCCCTTAGTGCCCAGGGAGGTCCAGCAAACCCTGGTTATACAGATGTACCTACAATTGTTCCTGAGAGTGGCACTGAGAGAGAGGAAGGCACTTATATTCGGATACTAGCCCGAGACAGTCATGTGCACTTAGTGTGTGCACACCACTCCTCCCCCTGTGTCACCAGCCCCGTCCCACAAAGCTGCCACAGCAGGAGAAAATAAAATGATAATAACAGCAAGTTATTATCATTTTATTATATTTTATTTTTCCTTTATTTCACTGCTGCAAAGCAGTGGGGTAACGCTCCTCCGCCTTAGCGGAGGAGCCGCCACTGGAAATTTCTGAACCTGCAGAATATCACAAGAGGACTGGACCTGCTGTACGTGACCTGGGAGAAGCCCTAAAGGACTGGACCTGATCCCTCATGTATCGAGGAGAAACAAGTGGACTCCAAGCTTCAGTTGGTTCACCTCATGTGAGTCTAAGGGGAGACAACTAGGGGTGGGTGAGAAATTCTGCTCTTCCACAAATTCCACCAATCACTGCTTGGCAGAGTCTTTTCACACATGCGGTTCACCAATGCTAAGTTGGCAAATGCGTGCGAGATGTGGCATCCCCTAGCATGAGTTTCAGCTCACGAGCGGTTGCAACCGTTGACGGTCAGAAAGCTGCTGTTCAAGTAGAACTACTCGAGCGGCAGCAAAATCAACTCGTGAAGCAGTGCCCTCTGGTGCACTGCGTGGTACAGTTTATGCTGATCTTTCAGCATGGAAGGAGCTTTCGGTGCTAAAAGTCAGCACAGCGGTGACTTGCCGAATTCTGCCCGTTCGTGGAGCCCTGCCGAATCTCGCATAGTTTTTATGTAACTCCGTGGAGTTCCGCTGAGTGAAACTCTGCGAGTTCCACCCACCCCTAGAGACAACAAGCTGCATGAAGTCATTTCTCGGAAGTACCTAACTGACCGTTGGCAACTGGGCCTGGACAGGACCCTCCAGTTGGCCTCTTCCAGACACTCTGCGAGTCTGTAAGTGCCGTCGCTCAATTTACAAATGCACTCCTGTGGTGTATTGGGACTTAAAACACTAAGTCAGAGGGTAAAATCTTTGACTGGGAAAAACCTGGTTGGTGTGTCTGACCCACTTCATTGTGGTCATCCTCAAACTGCACCTATTTCCCGATCTACCATTGCTATTGTCTATCATTGGCCCTGTGTGCTTTTTGGTGCTATTTCTACTTAGAACTTTAAAAATTCATATCTCTGGTTCCTCTTATTGGAGTTTTGTCATTTTGGTGTCACCTTGGTTTTTAAATTGTACTCTATTTTTCTGATTTGGTTTGGGATTTTGAATTGGTTTGCATTTTGACTTTAATATTGTTTTGGTGTTGTGTAAATGCTTTACACATTTCCCTACGTTAAACCTGTCTACTGTGTGCCATCATTATCGGGAGTTGAGCTCAGGTTAATTTAGTGACCTTGAGGGTTCACCATGACAAGGGTTTTGAGTTTTTCGTGAGGTGGGTAGTTACCAAACCCAAATAATAATCTAATTTCTAACAAAGTTGTAGGATTTTCAATTAAGGGAGGTTGCTGCAGATGGATTGAGTTCCTTCAATAATAAAAACCCTTTATAAGTACGGCATCTTTTGCCAAAAAAAACCAAAACTCTCCTAATATAACAAGGTGGTGCATAGATGAAGAGTCCAAAAGAAATCTTTCACATCTTCTGGCAGTAGAGGAAGGCTCAATACACCCCCTCAGATAGATGCTTTTGGGAAGGAAAGGTGAGAAATTCATGGTTGAAAATTGATCTAAATATTGAAATGGCCCTGAACATTTCAATCTGAAAGGTATTGGAAATTTCTTCCAAGTCTTCCCCATGTCTACTTTACACTCTTACTTGCAAGGAATGACACAATGATTTTGGAGGTCAAGAACAGGGTGTAATGTGACCAACAAGAATGTTTGATAGGGTCACCCAATTATGTGTGTCTGTGATGTTTTTGCGGCCTAAACAGCAAATACAGCCCAGTTTTAGAAATCCCAAACCCTCTGGAAATAACAAGCTTAGCCAACTTCCCAACTTGAGCCGGAAATTGTGAGGACTGTAACTCATGATTCGCCCACGTGTTACTTGAGAATGGTGCATATTGGGTAATGGTCAGGCATATGAGAAAACAGGATTATTTGTATTAGTGAATTCATGAAGAACTCTAGACTTTGTTTTTTAAAAGCTTTATAAAAATGAATGCCCTAATCCATTTCACATTATATGAATGGATGTTACTATGAAAAAAACATAGCAGTTGTAATAAAACAGCTGGTTAAACAATATATTATAAAGAAGTGCAACATTTTGAGGGTGTTCATTATATCAGAGCATTGAATGATGAAACCCAGTCTATGATAAAGCTCCTTGCTAGCTAGCCCTAGTTAAACCATCTTAATACCAAAGTGCCCATCTGAGTCTCTTAGGTGGCCTCTGTTATAACAATGGTATATTCAATCAGCTAATATGCTTTGAGAAGGTTTGTGGTCTGTCTCCATAAAGCTGCTCTTGAGATGAGAAAAATCTAGATAATGCCTGGCTATGAGAGGCCAAGGCCTACAACTGTTTTCATAGACAGCTCAGACAAAGCCCCCAATGAAAGTTAAAGATGTCTCTCTCTAAAACCGTGTCTATATCAGACTTAAGTACCCTTTTCTTTTTTTAGGAAAAGGTTAGACCTTGTGATTAACAATGTAGAATGCAAACTTTAGCTACAAACTCTGTTGCACATTCACTAAAATCTGCTTCATAATATGTCATACTGAAACAGTTGGTGCACTGTCAACCTACAATAATGCAAACGTTATAAGATACAGATGCAAAAAATAAAAAATGAAGCATATATTTATAAATGAGATATGTGCACACAAATACATGAATAAATGAGATGCAATGGAGGGCACATAAGCAGAATACACAAAGTATACGTCAATTGCATTAATCGGAAGCATATAGTGGAACAAAAGTATAAAAAAGTAACAGTAACAGGGAATTGAACTGGAAAAAGACAACATTTCCTTAGGGAATGATTAGGACATCTGTGAACAGCAGGATACTACACCAGAAACAAGGATTGCACAGTACAACCGTGAAGCTATAATTACTTCTGATTTTCATCTGACTAAGATGCCGACAACAACTTGACTGCGCATCTCCCAAAGGGTGTGTGGCCTCTGGTAGTCATATGGGGACAGTGACTCACATAAAAGTGAATGCCAATCAACCAGTCATTGGGAAATTGGGAAAGGAGAGCATTAAGCAGTGAGTTGGAGAGAGAAGACGCAGAGAGTGCAGTGAACAGAGGAGAGGGGAGAGTGACGATAAGTGAGCATGATGGCGACACTAAAGAGTGAAGGAAGAGTGGGAAGGAGAAGAAAGAAGATCAAAGGCAAATAAGTGAGACAGGGAGCAGAGAGTAGTGGAGGAAGAGGATAAAGAAGCAACAAAAAGCAAAATACCGAGATCCAGCCAACTACTGGGGACAGGATCTATGTCCGCTTCAGTCACACACCATGGATGGATCGTTGCCTGAGGAGAGTATTTGGATGAGCCTTGTGTGGATGGGGGACATATCAATGTGCCTAATACTTCAGAGGTGAATACTTATAAAGATAGAAATACACATACTCAAGATATGTAGGCTCTACATGTTTTTCTTATCACTATTATAGCATACCTGGCTGTTAGAAATGGGGTTTCTGGTTGGCTAGGGTAGGCACCTAAGCCAGGCAGAACCCACCACTCTAGTCAGGGTATGGGAGTTACACACCCAAGATAACCACTGCTCACCCCCTTGGTAGCTTGGCAGAGCAGTCAGGCTTATCCCAGAGGCAATGTGTAAAGAGTTTGCGCAACACACACACACCAGTGACACACTAGGCACACTACAAAAAGAGACTCCACACAAGGTTATATAAAAATATCACTGTATTATATATAAGACACATATAAATCACTCTGCCAGTCAGGCACTTGTCATAATACACGTAGATCATAAATCATTTTGCCAATTAGTCCTTTGTCATTATATCACCAGAAGTGCACTAAAGTAAACACTCATAAGTTGCACATGCCATCAGACTATAATGAACACATTAGGCATAACATCCCAGTTAGTGCAATAAAGTAAATACTCGTAACTTGCACTTTAGTCACCAGACTCCTTGTATCATATGTAAAACACAGGTGACACTTGGGATAAAATGTAAAGCACAACATCAGGGCACACAAAAAAAAAGTAGGGTAATATCATCAATCACCCCATATTCTTATGCCCAAGTCACCAACTCACTCTTGACCTAAGGACATGGTGTAAACACCCCACTATTGCAGAGAATTCATAAGGACAGTGCTCTTGCGCTTCCCCTTCGACCCTTAAGGTGACCTTTCTCCGTGTGATTCGGGGGCAGGGGGCATAGGTGGAGGTCTTCCCCTGCAATGTCAAAAGTGAACAATGCCCCCAACAGTAAGAAAAAGTGCCACTGCCCGCTCTTGGAAAGTGGGGGCGAGGGAACTGACTTGGTCGGGACCAGTCAGTTACTGGGCAATGCTTCGGGTACTGAGCCGCTCACAGGCCCGGAGCCCTTGCCGGCCTCCCAGTGTCACCACACTACCGGCGGGCATCTGGCCCCGCCCACAGCCGGACGCGGAACTCTTCTGCTTCCTCTCAGGGCTGCCGACTACTAAGAAGGCCCTGCAGCTGGCAGTCGGCACTTAGAGTGCTATGCTGGGACAGGACATGGTCCCTTGTGCAGGCTCGTTGCTCTCCCTCCTTGGAGAGAACACGCTGTTGGTGCTGGCGGCTTGCCGGAGGTCCTTTGGACTGGGGAGCGGGCTCGGCCGACCTTGCCGGCCCGCAGCAGCATAATAGCGGAGCTCTTCCGCGTCCTGGTCAGTGTGTCACAGTTGCTATAGCAACTGTTCTTCTGTCCCTCTGGCTGCATACATTGCGGCTACCTCTCAAGAGGGAGGGGGCCGTGATGAAGGGGGTTTTCGTGGTACAGCGCTCCGGTGAGCAGCCTGTGCTCCCTTCCCTCTTCGGAGCAGAAGGAGCCCACGTCTCTGGCTCGGGTACGGATTTTCAAGTGCTCACCAGGCGCTACTCACTTTTTAATAAAGAATAGAAGCGCTCACCACGCACTAGTTACTACTTTAGCACTTCCTATCCTCGGAATAACAAGTCCAGCGCTCCACAGCGCTCTGAGAAAAGCATCATTAAAGTGCTCACCATGCACTTTTCTCTTACCACCGTGAAGAGCAGTCCAGTCCTTCACCTGCTATAGCCAGGAGCAGCAACTGCAGGCCAACCCACCCAACAGACATCAGGGGCAGCACTCCTCATGCAGTTCTGCAGTTGCCCTTCCAGGCAGGTTCCTTTGAGATCCAACAAGGATCATGCCATGAACTCTTTGATTTTCCTGAGACTTCCAACAGGAGGCAAGCACACACAAGCCCTTGGAGATTGTCTTCCCAAGCAGGATACCACAGCAGGGCAAAAAGAGTCAGTCCTTTTCTTCTACCACAGACAGAAGCAGCAACTGCAGGCCAACCCATCCCTCACTCAGAAAAGGCAGCGTTCCTCACATAGTCCTTCCTCTCTTCTTCTTGGCAGGGCCCTCTTGTTCCTGGAAGTAATCTAAAGTCCTGAGGTTTTAGGTGCAATACTTATACTACTTATACTACAAATTGTCATTGTTCTCTTTGCTGTAAGGGTCTCTGAACCCAGTCCAAACTAGTCCTGTCCTCCCTGGTGCAGCATGACCATGGGGGGCAGAGGCAGCATTGTGAAAAAGGAGACACAGCCTATTCAGGTGCAAGCGAAACTCCTCCCACCACTCTAAATGCAGGCAAGATCTATTCAGCCTCGCGATGAGACACCCAGGCAAGGCAGGGCACACCTCAACCCCCCCTAGTGACTGTCTAGACTCTAGCCTCTCTTGGCTCAGTGCACAGGGGTCTGAGCATTTTTCTAATGGCTGTTCTAATGTGTCCTTCCGCCTCTGTTGTAATGCACGAGGGATTATTTTACACTCAGCGAGTGGCCTGGTAGCACTGAAAAGCAAGTTCTGATAAAAATATCTGAAAAAATATTGCTTTATTTTATTCAATTTTTTTATTTTATGTAGCATTCATTTTCCATATAATTTTGTCTGCTTTTGCTTGCCGTGAACTGTTCTGTGAATTGGCCCGTGTTGTGAACTTGTGATTTTTACACTTAAACTCCTGAAGGTACTTCCAACTTTATTTGGGATTGGTCATTTTTACTTCGATTTGAGTTCTTTAATGGGTCACTTCTAAGAAATTAATTAGATGCTTGCTCGCAGCACGCATTGAAATTCTGGGCCAGACGTAGAATGGCAACACGAAGGTCAAAATTTGCTTAAATTGTAGACTTTTCAAGCTCTCAAACACAAACACCAAGATCTGTCTCGCATCCTCCAATTGTGAAAGAGGATTTGACGTGTTTACGTAATTATCTTGTGTGGATTCTATTTTCGGCCTCCATGTGTTTCCTGTGCAAAAGTCTATTGTTAAAGTATTAAACTATTCTCCCCCCACCCTCCTTTCCCACACGCAGGAGTGGGAAAAGTGGTGCCAACTCTCTTCTTGCGGAGCTTAAGATACGCAGCACACTGTCCTGTAAGGAAAACAGTGCTCTTTAACCAGAGTCACAGCCTTGACCTCCACCCAGTCAAAGTGGGCGGGGTCTATTGGGAAGTATGTTCCCAAGCCTTTTTCTAAAATGTTATTAAAACAATTCCCATGCGGTGTCCTAAAAAACAGCCGTTTCTGATCAGTGGATGCTGCGCTTGAGTTGCCTTAGGCTGAAAGGGAAGGAGGGGTCTCCTGTACTGTAAAGAGAGGGGGGGGGGGGTGTGCAGAAGCTAAAGAAGAAGCAATCTTTCTCTTCAGGTTTGCTATGTGTAAGAAATGTTAATGTGTGCACTTTTTAAATAGCGAATCTAAAGGCTTGTTGGAAGCCAGTATGTGCTTTTATTGATGGTGCCATTTCAAACGTCATGGTAACAGAGTTTGCTTGTTTGAGAAGTACTGTAAGGTGACCAGTTTTAGAATGCATCCTGTTATTGCAAATCTATAAAAAGTTTGCTCAAGCTACATTCGATTACTCTTTATCAAAGATATAACCTTTGAAAGCACTGTTTCTTAAACACCAATTCATCTTGGGACAGCCCATCTTACACTATGTGCAGCTCATCTTATATTGTGTGTAATACATTTAAACTGCAGCAGCCTATTTTATACTGTGTATAACTTTTTTTTTAAACTACGGAACTCTGAATTTACAGGACTTTCTGTGACAGGCAGGGACATCATAGCACTATAAATATATATGTTGATAGTCCCCGGTGCACCAACCAGAATTTAAATCAGAGACCCACCGGTTATACACACAGACATCTGAAGTAATTGCTTTAACCAACTGAGCTTTCCTACAAGAACAATGCTTTTTTTCCACAGATTAGATTACTTTCCATTTACTTTTCATTGAAGGTGATAGCACGCGGCACAGCGGAATTCTGGTAACCAAAGCAGAGCGTATAATCATTTATGCCACGCGCTATAATCAGTTTGTCTATTTGCCTATATATTTCTCACTCTGTTCATAAGACTGCATTTTGGCCCATATTACATCAGGTCCTCCGACGGACCGGAGAATTTGACAGGGATTTGGCAAATGACTAGATGAAATATTCCCCTTATGAGGACCTAGAATAAAGAGAAAATGTATGTAAACATTACTATAATACATTTATATACATTTCCTTATCATCATTATAATGAATAATGACATACTCAGTTTCTCTGTTAGTTTGCTTTTATCTATCTTCTTTGAAATCATATATGAATTGGTCATTGTTAGACCTGGCATCCTTGGCGTAGTTTCCTCTGACTTTTTGCCTCTACCTCCTGTATTTTTGACACTGTGCTGGAATTCGTTTTTGCTGGTTTAGATGCTTTGGGCACTTTGCCACTGCTGATCAGTGCCAAAGTGCAAGTGCTCCCTGGTTAAATTGTTATTGTGATTGACTATCCATGATTGGTATATTTGCTTTACCAGTAAGTCCTAGTAAAGTGCACTGAGTGTGCCAGGGCTGGGGATTCAAATGCTACTAGTGGGCCTGCAGCACTGATTGTGCCACCCACAGGAGTAGCCCTAAGATGGTGTCTCAGGCCTGCCACTGCAGTGCCTGTGCGCAGTTTGTGAACTGCCATATTGTCCTGGCCAGTGTACACACTTGCCAGGCCTAACCCTTCCCTTTTCTTACACATTGTACACCCCTATGGTAGGCCCAAGGTACCCCCCTGGGCAGGGTGCAGTGTATGTGAAAGGTAGGACATGTTCTAGTGTGGGTAACATGTCCTGATAGTGAAATACTGCCAATTTCGTTTTTCACTATTGAAAGGCTATCTTGCCCATAGGATAACATGGGGAATGCTGTGTAACATGGTTACCAGCATATCTTCCCATAGCAGCAAGATAGAAAGTTGGAATCTGGTACCCCTGAACTCAGAATTTAATTACACATCTTTTAGTAAAGATGGTTTTTTAATTCTAAGTTTGGAAATAGCACTTTTAGAAAGTGGATATTTCGTGTTCAACCTTTCTGTGTGCCTCTGCCTGTTTGTGTATTGACTGTCTGGTTTGTGAGTGACAGGGGCTGGGGGTGGCTGCAGGAGGCTGGGTGAGTCAGCACTAGGCTGAATAGACCTACCTGCATTTGGAGTGGTGGGAGGAGTAGCACCTGGGTCTGAATAGGGCTGTGCCTGCCTTCCACAATGCTGGCTCCACCTCCTGCGGTGTGTCTGATGACCCTGGCCCACACTCACAAAGGAAGGAGAGGTGCCCTGGCAGAATGCACCCTGAACTGGTTTGGACTGCGTCCAGGACCCCTCACACATGGAGAACAAAGACGTTTGGGGTATAAATGCTAGAGCTGAAACCCCTGAACTTTAGACTACTACTTCCTGATCAAGAGGAATCCCTGCCAACGAAGATCAGCTGAAGAGACTGAGGAGAAGTACTGCCCAAGTGTGTCTGGGGCTGGCCTGCAGTTTGCTGTTTCTACTGAGGAGATATCTAAAGGACTTTGCTGTGTGCTGTGTCCCCCTGCTTGAAGAAAGGACTTTGCTGAGTGCTGTGTCCATCTGAAGAAAAGTCTCCAAGGGCCTGAGAAGAGCTGGCCTCCTGTCTCTGAAGTCCCAGGCACAAAAGGACTTCACCCCCAGCTACCCTGAACTTCCTTGCTGGGAGTTCCAGTCTGCCAGGAGGGCCTGTAACTGTGTGTGAGGCCTCTCTTGCTGTTGGGAGCTGGAAGAGCGACACAACGAGAGAGAAGCGTGATGCCGCCGCAGCAGCCGCTGATGCATCATCGAGAAGTGTGTCGCCGCTGCCGCTGTTCGCCGTCGCAACACCGGAGAAGCGTGTCCCCATCACCAAGGGTGTCGTCGCATCACCGGAGAAGCGTGTCGCAGGGCCTGTCGCGGCTCAGAAGTACACCGAGTTCGCCGCACGGCCGTCGGGCATGCACGCATCGCATCTACGTTGTCGCATCGCAACAAAGACGCCATTTCATCACATCACACCGGATCGGCGTAATGCATCAAGGTGCCATTTTGTCGCACCTGAGCGCAGGAAGAACCGGCGCTTCGCCTTCACTGCGCACCTTTTGCTTGTTTTGCATTACGCATCCCAGGTACTTTGAGACTGAAAGTGTCGCATTTGAGATCTACAAGTTTATTTTTGCAACAACCCTTTTTAAAGACATTCTACTGAGTTTTGTATGTTGGATTTTTGTCGTTTTGGTCTTGTGTAGTTTAGATAAAGATACTTTATTTTTCTAAACTGGTGTGGTGTCCATTTGTGGTGTTTTCACTGTGTTACTGTGAGTGTTAGTACAAATACTTTACACATTGCCTTTGGGATAAGCCTGTCTGCTCGTGCCAAGCTACCAAGGGGGTGAGCAGGGGTTATCTAAAGTGTGTATCCCCCTTACCCTGACTAGAAGCAAGGGTCCCTATTTGGACAAAGGTACCTACCTCTGCCAACTAGAGAACCCCAGTTCTAACATTGGTGGTCAGCGGTGAGGATTTGAACTTGTATTTGTACTTGACCCACAGTAATTGGTGTACATCACTAGTTAGTGCAGACCACTACGCAACCACATACTGTGTTCTTTTTGGTTTTTGGTTCTATTTTTGAGTAACTCTTAAAGAAAGCATCATGTCCCAGAAGGGGAATGCAGCAAATGAAAAGGCAGAATTGGAGTTCAACATTGAGGATTTGTATTCCTACAAGGTAGACCAGCTTAAACAATTCTGCAAAGATTTGGGATGTCCCACAAGGAATAGCGCTAAGAAAGATGAGCTACAAAAGGCCTTAAAAGCCTGGTGGGAGGCCAAAGGAGCTGCAGGAGGAGATGATGCAAATGAGGAGGTGGATGACCAGGGGAATGGGTTTGGGCCACAGGATTTTCATGTGCCAGCAGCAGCTCCCAGGGCTGTCAGCATCCATTCCGCAGGGAGTCTCTCCCAGGAAGAGCGGGAAGAGAACCAAAGGATCAGAGAATATGAGCTGGAAGTCATGAGGCTCAATATGAAGCAATTGGAAATAGAAAAAGAAATCCAGCACAAGGCAGAGGAGAGGGCTCGTGCCTTGGAAGAGGGCAAGAGTACACGTGCCCTGGAGGAAAAGAAATTGCTTTCGGCTCATGAGTTGAGCATGAGGGAGCTGGACCTGAAGGCCAAACAATTGGAGTCCAGCTCAAATGGTGGCAGCGCACAGCCAGTGCAAGGGGGTAAAGTATACATCCCCAAGGATATAGTGCAGAATTTCCAGAAGGGACAGGATAATTTTGCATGGTTTGAGTCATATGAGGTGTCTTTGAGGATGCATAAGGTCCCTGAAAAGAGCTGGGGGGCGGGGCGTGTGGATGCATTTTGAGGTGTCAGGGACCGCAGTTTTGACACCTTTAGAGAAGGAGGGTGCCCTGACTTATGCCAACATGAAGGAGGCTTTATGCCTCAAGTATGGGCTCACCCCAGAACAGTATAGAGTGAGGTTCAGGAACTCAAAGAAGAATGAATCAGACACTTGGGTTGAATGTGTGAGAATGTACACCCGCGCATTGGAAGGTTGGATGAAGGGCAGCAAAGTTACTGATTATGAGGGGTTGTGTCATCTAATTAGTTGGGAGCACTTGAGCAGTCTATGTGTTCCAGAGCTGCGCCAGCATCTTTTGGATAGTAAGTTAACTAATCCTAGTGAGCTTGCTAAGGAGGCGGACCGCTGGACCAGCACCAGGATCCACAAGGGGATTGTGGGTATTACAGCCAAAGGGGGGCAGGGTCCCCAGCAGAAGAGTGGGGGGACAAAGGTAATCAAAAGGAGTTCTGTAAAGGGCCCCAAAATAATGCAGAGGGAAAGGAGTCCCAGCCCTCCAATCTGAGACGTCACAGTCCCCTAAGGGCGGGCGTAACTTACAGGGTCCCCCCAGGTGTTACCACTGTGGTGAGAGAGGCCACATAGCCCCTAAGTGCCCCAAGAAGTCCCAAGCACCCACTGATGCTCCGTCACCGGGTTTAGTGAGTGTAGCTTTGAGAGAGGAATTAGTTTCCAGAGAGGGGGAGGAGCATGCAGTCATGACCCTTGTCTCACTAGGAGACAGAGAGATGGTCCAGGAGTCCTACTTGCCTGAGAACACTAAAAAGTACAGGCAGTGGGTGACCATCAATGGGAGGAGGGTGGAGGCTCTGAGAGACACAGGAGCAAGCGTGACATCCGTGAGGTGTCAGTGGGTGTCTGAGGAGCAGGTAATTCCTGATGCACTTCACCCTGTAGTTGCAGCGGACAACTCAGTGTGCCTCTGCAAAGTGGCGCAGGTTCCCTTTGAGTGGGGGGGTCTCAGGTTCCTTGAAGGTCGTTGTTAGTCCATCCATGCCTGTAGACTGTCTGCTAGGAAATGACCTGGAGAGTTCCCCATGGAGGGAGGTGGAACGCCAGACTCATTTGGAGATGTTGGGTCTGCCTGAGTGGGTTTGTGTGACCACTCGGTCAATGGCAGCCAGTAGGGGTAACCAAGCGGACCTGGAGCCTGAAACAGTGGCCCAGGTACCTGCCAGGAAGAGGAAGGTCAGGGGACGTGGGAAACCAGCCCCCACAATTCCCATGGTCCAGGAGGAGGCAGAACCTGAGGGGGATGCCCTGGAACCTACAGGGGAAAAGATAGCCGAACTGGGTGACCTGCCTGAGCTGACCCATTGGCAGCAAGAAGGAGGTCCCTCCAGGGAGGAGTTCTGCAAGGCGCAGAGAGAATGCCCTTCTCTCATTGGTATGCGGAAACAGGCCGCAGACCAGGCAGCAGGTGGCGAGTCCGAGAATCATCTCATTTACTGGGAGGATGGGTTACTCTATAGTGAGCCTAAGGTCGCTGAGCCCGGTGCAGCCCATGTACTGGTGGTACCCGAGCGCTTCAGGGCCTTCCTAATGGGTCTGGCTCACGACGTGCCTCTCGTAGGACATTTGGGGCATGACAAGACCTACCAGAGGCTTGTCACCCACTTTTACTGGCCCCAAATAAAGTCGCACGTCGGTACACACCGTAGGACTTGCCAGACTTGCCAGGCAAGTGGCAAGAGTGGAGGGAAGTGTAAGGCTCCCCTCCAACCCTTTCCCGTGGTGAGCACCCCTTTCGAGCGGGTGGGCATCGACATTGTGGGGCCTCTGGAACCCAAGACAGCCTTAGGCAACAAGTTTATCTTGGTCTTGGTGGACCATGCCACCCGGTACCCGGAAGCTGTCCCTCTCCGGACAATCACTGCCTCCGTGGTGGGCCGTGCATTGATGGGGATATTTTCCCGTGTGGGGTTCCCCAGAGAGGTGGTCTCCGACTGGGGTACCAGCTTCATCTCGAAGTACATGAAGTCTTTGTGGGAGGAGTGTGGGGTAACCTACAAGTTTACCACTCCTTACCATCCTCAAGGGAATGGGTTGGTTGAGAGATTCAACCGAACCCTGAAAGGCATGATAATGGGCATTGCAGAGCCCATGAGATGGAAGTGGGACGTCTTCTTACCATGCCTGTTGTTTGCCTACAGGGAGGTGCCTCAGAAGTCCTTAGGGTTCAGTCCCTTTGAACTCCTGTATGGCCACCCTGTTGGAGGACCTCTCAGACTGGTGAAGGAGGGTTGGGAGAAATCCCCTGGTAAGACCCCCCAGGATGTGTTCAGCTATGTGCTGGCCTTCCGCAACCAGACTCAGCGCTTCAGGAAACTCGCTCAGGCGAACCTGGAAGCTAGCCAGGAAGAAATGAAAAGATGGTATGACCAGAATGCCACTCTGGTCGAATTTCAACCTGGGCAGAAGGTGTGGGTGATGGCGCCAGTGGAGCCTTGCGTGCTCCAAGACAAGTGGACTGGGCCATATGAGGTGGTGGAGCGCAAGAGCGATGTAACCTATCTGGTTGACTTGCAGTCTCCCAGGAACCCTTTGAGGGTCCTACACGTGAACCGCCTCAAGCCACACTTTGAGAGGTCTGATGTGACAATGCTCCTTGCCACAGATGATGGGATGGAGGAGGAAAGTGACCCTCTTCCTGACCTCCTGTCAGCAGAGGAACAAGATGGGTCAGTGGATGGGGTAAACCTCTCTCCCACACTGACCCCAGAACAGCAGAGGGACTGTCACCATGTGTTGGGTCAGTTCGCCTCCCTGTTCTCCCTGACACCAGGAGTCACCAATTGGTGCGACCATGATGTGGACACTGGGGACAGCCTACCTGTGAAGCAGACATTTTACAGGGTAGCTGACAAGGTCAGGGCCAGCATCAAGGAAGAAGTTTCCAAGATTTTGGCGCCAGGGGTGATTGAGCCCTCAAGCAGCCCGTGGGCTAGCCCAGTGGTCTTAGTACCAAAAGCTGCTGCACCCGGTGCCACTCCAGAACTCAGGTTTTGTGTGGACTACCGTGGGCTCAATGCGGTCACCAAGACTGACGCACACCCCATCCCCAGAGCTGATGAGCTCGTGGATCGGTTAGGCGCTGCCCAGTACCTCAGTACGTTTGATTTAACTTCTGGGTACTGGCAGATTGCCTTAACTGAGGGGGCCAAGGAGAGGTCAGCGTTTTCAACGCCAGAGGGGCATTTCCAGTTCCGTGTCATGCCCGTTGGGTTGAAGAACGCCCCTGCCACCTTCCAGAGACTGGTCAACCAAGTACTGTCCGGGCTGGAGGAATTCAGCGCCGCATACCTGGATGACATTGCTGTGTTCAGCTCCAGTTGGGAGGAACATTTGCAACACCTCTGCGAAGTGTTGAAGGCTCTGTAAAGGGCAGGCCTCACTATCAAGGCCAGCAAGTGCCAGATAGGGCAGGGATCCGTGGTGTACTTGGGACACCAGGTAGGGAGCGGCCAGGTGGCGCCCCTCCAAGCGAAGATTGATACCATTCTGGCTTGGGAGCCCCCCAAGACCCAGACAGAGGTGAGAGCCTTTTTAGGACTCACCGCGTAATATCGCTGATTTGTCTAGGGGTATGGCACCATTGTTGCCCCCTTGACAGAGCTGACTTCAAGGAAGCAGCCCAGGAAGGTGATCTGGACCGGTGCCTGCCAGACCGCGTTTGATGCCCTGAAAGCTGCCATGTGCACGGCACCGGTGCACAAGGCGCCTGATTTCTCCAAAGAGTTTGTGGTGCAGACAGATGCTTCAGAGCATGGAGTGGGAGCAGTACTCTCACAACTGAACGACGAGGGCTTGGACCAACCCGTAGCTTTCATTAGCAGGAGTCTACTTCCCAGGGAACAGAGGTGGAGTGCGATTGAAAGGGAAGCTTTTGCTGTGGTCTGGGCACTGAAGAAGCTAAGGCCCTACTTGTTTGGGACTCACGTCCGGGTTCAGACAGACCACAGGCCCCTCAGATGGTTAATGCAGATGAGGGGTGAGAACCCAAAACTGTTGAGGTGGTCCATCTCCCTACAGGGAATGGACTTTACGTTGGAACACTGCCCTTGTACAGAACATGCCAATGCTGATGGTCTGTCCAGGTTCTTCCGCCTTAGTGATGAGAACTCCCAAGAGGGTGGGTAGTTCTCCCCACTTTTCAGCTGGAGGGGACACGTGTTAGACCTGGCATCCTTGGCGTGGTTTCCCCTGACTTTTTGCCTCTACCTCCTGTATTTTTGACACTGTGCTGGAATTCGTTTTTGCTGGTTTAGATGCTTTGGGCACTTTGCCACTGCTGATCAGTGCCAAAGTGCAAGTGCTCCCTGGTTAAATTGTTATTGTGATTGACTATCCATGATTGGTATATTTGCTTTACCAGTAAGTCCTAGTAAAGTGCACTGAGTGTGCCAGGGCTGGGGATTCAAATGCTACTAGTGGGCTTGCAGCACTGATTGTGCCACCCACAGGAGTAGCCCTAAGATGGTGTCTCAGGCCTGCCACTGCAGTGCCTGTGCGCAGTTTGTGAACTGCCATATTGTCCTGGCCAGTGTACACACTTGCCAGGCCTAACCCTTCCCTTTTCTTACACATTGTACACCCCTATGGTAGGCCCAAGGTACCCCCCTGGGCAGGGTGCAGTGTATGTGAAAGGTAGGACATGTTCTAGTGTGGGTAACATGTCCTGATAGTGAAATACTGCCAATTTAGTTTTTCACTATTGAAAGGCTATCTTGCCCATAGGATAACATGGGGAATGCTGTGTAACATGGTTACCTGCATATCTTCCCATAGCAGCAAGATAGAAAGTTGGAATCTGGTACCCCTGAACTCAGAATTTAATTACACATCTTTTAGTGAAGATGGTTTTTTAATTCTAAGTTTGGAAATAGCACTTTTAGAAAGTGGCTATTTTCTTGTTCAACCTTTCTGTGTGCCTCTGCCAGTTTGTGAATTGACTGTCTGGTTTGTGAGTGACAGGGGCTGGGGGTGGCTGCAGGAGGCTGGGTGAGTCAGCACTAGGCTGAATAGACCTACCTGCATTTGGAGTGGTGGGAGGAGTAGCACCTGGGTCTGAATAGGGCTGTGCCTGCCTTCCACAATGCTGGCTCCACCTCCTGCAGTGTGTCTGATGACCCTGGCCCACACTCACAAAGGAAGGAGAGGTGCCCTGGCAGAATGCACCCTGTACTGGTTTGGACTGGGTCCAGGACCCCTCACACATGGAGAACAAAGACGTTTGGGGTATAAATACTAGAGCTGAAACCCCTGAACTTTAGACTACTATTTCCTGATCAAGAGGAATCCCTGCCAACGAAGATCAGCTGAAGAGACTGAGGAGAAGTACTGCCCAAGTGTGTCTAGGGCTGGCCTGCAGTTTGCTGTTTCTACTGAGGAGGGATCTAAAGGACTTTGCTGTGTGCTGTGTCCCCCTGCTTGAAGAAAGGACTTTGCTGAGTCCTGTGTCCATCTGAAGAAAAGTCTCCAAGGGCCTGAGAAGAGCTGGCCTCCTGTTTCTGAAGTCCCAGGCACAAAGGACTTCACCCCCAGCTACCCTGAACTTCCTTGCTGGGAGTTCCAGTCTGCCAGGAGGGCCTGTAACTGTGTGTGAGGCCTCTCTTGCTGTTGGGAGCTGGAAGCGCGACGCAACGAGAGAGAAGCGTGATGCCGTCACAGCAGCCGCTGACGCATCATCGAGAAGCGTGTCGCCGCTGCTCGCCGTCGCAACACCGGAGAAGCGTGTCCCCGTCACCAAGGGTGTCGTCGCATCACCGGAGAAGCGTGTCCTAGGGCCTGTCGCGGCTCAGAAGTTCACCGAGTTCGCCGCACGGCCATCGGGCGTGCACGCATCGCATCTACGTTGTTTCATCACAACAAAGACGCCATTTCATCGCATCACACCGGATCGGCGTAACGCATCAAGGCGCCATTTTGTTGCACCGGAGCGCAGGAAGAACCGGCGCATCGCCATCACTGCGCTCCTTTTGCTTGTTTTGCGTTACGCATGACAGGTACTTTGAGATTGAAAGTGTCGCATTTGAGATCTACAAGTTTATTTTTGCAACAACCCTTTTTAAAGACATTCAGATCAGCTGAAGAGACTGAGGAGAAGTACTGCCCAAGTGTGTCTAGGGCTGGCCTGCAGTTTGCCGTTTCTACTGAGGAGAGATCTAAAGGACTTTGCTGTGTGCTGTGTCCCCCTGCTTGAAGAAAGGACTTTGCTGAGTGCTGTGTCCATCTGAAGAAAAGTCTCCAAGGGCCTGAGAAGAGCTGGCCTCCTGTTTCTGAAGTCCCAGGCACAAAAGGACTTCACCCCCAGCTACCCTGAACTTCCTTGCTGGGAGTTCCAGTCTGCCAGGAGGGCCTGTAACTGTGTGTGAGGCCTCTCTTGCTGTTGGGAGCTGGAAGCGCGACACAACGAGAGAGAAGCGTGATGCCGCCGCAGCAGCCGCTGATGCATCATCGAGAAGCGTGTCGCCGCTGCCGCTGTTCGCCGTCGCAACACCGGAGAAGCGTGTCCCCATCACCAAGGGTGTCGTCGCATCACCGGAGAAGCGTGTCGCAGGGCCTGTCGCAGCTCAGAAGTACACCGAGTTCGCCGCACGGCCGAGGGCGTGCACGCATCGCATCTACGTTGTCGCATCGCAACAAAGACGCCATTTCATCACATCACACCGGATCGGCGTAATGCATCAAGGTGCCATTTTGTCGCACCTGAGCGCAGGAAGAACCGGCGCTTCGCCTTCACTGCGCACCTTTTGCTTGTTTTGCATTACGCATCCCAGGTACTTTGAGACTGAAAGTGTCGCATTTGAGATCTACAAGTTTATTTTTGCAACCACCCTTTTTAAAGACATTCTACTGAGTTTTGTATGTTGGATTTTTGTCGTTTTGGTCTTGTGTAGTTTAGATAAAGATACTTTATTTTTCTAAACTGGTGTGGTGTCCATTTGTGGTGTTTTCACTGTGTTACTGTGAGTGTTAGTACAAATACTTTACACATTGCCTTTGGGATAAGCCTGTCTGCTCGTGCCAAGCTACCAAGGGGGTGAGCAGGGGTTATCTAAAGTGTGTATCCCCCTTACCCTGACTAGAAGAAAGGGTCCCTATTTGGACAAAGGTACCTACCTCTGCCAACTAGAGACCCCCAGTTCTAACAGTCATACAGAAATACAATATCGAATCTGAAAATTCACTCAAGAACACAATACAGATGATCACATTAACATCTCAGTTAAGGAGCATAAGTGGAGTGGATAGTATAAGAGACAAAAGAGCATTTTCAAAAAGAATAATGCAATTTCAGAATTTCATACGCACCTAGAAACTATAGCACAGCGTGCTAATAGCTGAAAATGCTGACCCTCCGACCGAGAGGGAAAGCTGGGGCTATCCTCATGAGGTCTGAGGAGCAAAGTTAAGAAGTCAGCTTACAGACAGCATCAGCCAAGTACATTAAGGATCAGCTCACGGGAAACGCCTCAGATAGATCTAGCACTGACGCTCTTCTCTCTCTGCCTCTGCCTCGCCTACTCTTCGACCCTCCGACAGACTCTCTTCTCGTAAAAACTCACTAATAATTATACCCTAATGTTCTATCATTTCTTACGTGTTCTTGTTACAAAATCCAGGGAAATCCTTCTCCGATTGGCTGTCAGGCATAGGTTGTTAAGTCACACCACTTCCATCGCTCTTCCCTTTCAAACGTCCATTGTTTAATTTCATGCTGTCATCATCGTCCTTCAGCAGAGGAAATCAAGTTCTCTCCTTCCTCCGTATACACACGTTTCAGAAGCATTTGGAAACATTTTGCAGTACAGTTTATCATTAGAAACTCGTTTTTTCCTGCAACAATAGGAAGCATCATAGATACACTGCACACGTTGCATCCACTCGAGAATAAAGAACACAATAGACAGCTTTGAAAATATAAACTCGATTTCTGTATTTCTACATTCTAAAGCAAAATTAACCCTAACGCCAATGCTGAGGCCTTCTTGTAAAACGAGCAGTTTCTCTAGGAGAAATAAACAGGCTTTATTATGAATTCAAAAACAAAAGCTCCATGTCATTATTTTCATTTCAAACTCTTCATTAGTATAATAGAACAAAATCATTTAAAACTATTATTCTGTAATTAATATTTGCTTAATTATGTTAACAAACAATACACATCTTTTCGTATTTTACTCTTGGTACAGAAATCTTTTGTGGCCTCCTTGTTCACAGTGTAATTTTTCCCGCACCTTTCTAATTCTCTTTCTTGACTGTATGTTAATTATTTTCAATTAATTTAAAACTTTGTTAATAACTCACACTATGGAAAGTTTAATCCAAGCAGGTTTTATTTATGCAAAACCCTGCTCCATCAATCCCCTTTGATGGCTACTTAAGCCATCAAAAATACAAAATCTGATTACAATCTGATTGTATCAGAATATACTGGTTCTCATCTGTTTCAACCTAACCCCATCTATATCTTTCATTACCTCTTAATAATTTCTCTTCCTGTCTTCCATTTCTATTTCTTCTCTCTTTCTTTTCTTTGCTCTTCTTTTTGTTTCATGCATTTCCCCTTTGCAGTTGCAGCATAGAAATATTAGATACAGCATAAATATTCCAGCAGCAATAGCAATAATAGTTATTAGTAACTTACCTAATAAGCTGTTACCAAATGTTAAAAACCAATTTCCCACAGTAGAGAAATCCTTACCAAGTTTCTCCCAAGCACCATCAACCTTCAGTTCAGTTAAATCGTCTCTCAATTGTGTAATATTAGCAATATATCCCTCTAGATTCTTACTTTTGTCAGGGATATAGGTGCAACATTGTTGAACCTTCAACATGCTACAGACTCTGCCCTCTTTCGCCAATAATACATCAAGAGCAAGTCTATTTTGCAAAACCATAGATCTCATAGCCACCATTTTGGTGTCAATCATTAAAAATCCACCAGCAGTATCAATTGACAAACGATCAACCACCGTGGACAATTGTCTAATTTTGTGTGAATTTAAAATTACTCCAACTGGAGGTATAAATGCTCCAAAATTAACACCCACAGTCTCAGCAGCACTAATTCCCCTTTTGTTACATATTAATCCACTCTTACTCTTTTCATTGATTCCAGGATTCTTATCAATGTGGTAGACTTTTGGAAAGACTATTCCCATATAACAACACCCATACCAACGTGCTGGTAACCTATAGTAAACACAAGGAGATGATGGACGGAGCGCTGAAACTTTTCAGACACTCACCCCCAGTCACAGATCTGGGTTGAATCCATCATCGTTCTTTAGCTCACTTCGCCACCCCAGTTCAGACCCAGTCTTTAAATCGGTCCTAGGATGCTTGTTTCCAGTTCAGGAAGGACCTGGCTTGGCAGTTCGGGCTGGACTGTTCCCATTGGGCGCAGGGTCAAGACTGATTTGCATATGGCTGGGTCCAAACTGGAATGGTATGGTGAGCAAAAAACGATGGATTTAGGCTCAGATCTCTGTACTGGGGTGAATGTATGACATTGTTCTGCATTCTGTCCATCAATTGTTCTTTTTGCATTTGCCACCCTGAGTGGAACGGGTATGCCCAGACGTGAGTCCCGTGCTCTCCATGCCATTGGAGTCAAGCTTTCCTAGCTGATGAGGAGTGAAACCCTGAAACCGGTCCTAGGATGCTTGTTTCCAGTCCAGGGAGGACCTGGCATGGCAGTTCGGGCTGGACTGTTCCCATTGGGCGCAGGGTCAGGACTGATTTGCATATGGCTGGGTCCAAACTGGAATGGTATGGTGAGCAAAAAACTATGGATTTAGGCCCATATCTCTGTACTGGGGTGAATGTATGACATTGTTCTGCATTCTGTCCATCAATTGTTCTTTTTGCGGTAACCTATAGTAGGTATTCCTACCACACACATAATAAATTCCAGGGAAAACAGGATCCGTACCATCTCTCAATCCCCAACCCCCTTTGATTAGGAAAGTATGATCACATTCACTAGAACCAATGAAATAATTATTATAGTCGGTTTTCTGACTCAACAAGCAAATCTTTCCTCTATGATGCCAATCCAGGGTCATTGCAGCATATGTCTCACCCTTCTTGTAATTTCCCTCTCTATGAGCCCAAGGAGGAATATGGCTCGTTTCCTCTACAGATTTCGTTTGGAAATTCTCTCTTCTATCTACTACAACAAGTTAAGTTATTTCTATGGGCATATACAGTATCTATTGTCTTAGAAGTATGAAAAAATGTCCCTATATACTCAGCATTCTTTGCACTACTTACTACATTCATATTCTTTCGAATAGGAAGTTCAGAAAAAATTAAATCTATATTGGAGTAATAATACTGAAGTTGCCTTTTCTCATAAAACAAACTTGTTAGTACACTACACGAAATACCATAGGTTAAAGGTAAGTGGTGATAAGTCACCCCTTCCGACACAGAAGACGGTAATTGCATGCACCCATAACAATCTCCAGCGTCCATAGTGTCCACATTTCATATAAGAGTTTAGTGAAAACATTTAACGAGAAATCATTAATAGAATTATCTTGGTGTAAATCATTTCCAGTTAATTTCTTAATATTAGTATGTGAGTCTTCTCTAAGAATTTCTCCCACATCCGTCTTTATATTTACTAAATCGTTAGTAGTATTATTCTTAGTATGAAACATAAAATAAGGCATGACAATTACTAATATTAACCAAAACATCATTATTAGTAAGACACATACATAACAAGCATTAATACACTTACGCCTATTTGATCCTTGATTCTGATTACCAGTCTCTTGGATTCTAGCCATTTTAAGCTAAAAAACTAAAAAAAACTAAACCAAAACTTAACAGTAAATATGTGTATCCAAGCACTTTTAAGCCTTAAGTCTTTATAGGTCTTTCTTTTTCTTCTTCTTCTCACTTCTCCAAGACCTTCTCCAAGACCTTCTCCATTCCCCTCTTTTTTTTTTAAGTCTTCTTTCAGTCTTTTAGTACAATTCCGTCTTCAGTTTCAGCTTCTGTATTCACAGAACAATTTCAATTTTCTGCACCCAACTTTAAAACACAGTTCATTTATGGTGAATCATAACAGTTTCTCTGATCTAACTCGACATCTTCTCCATTGTCGCCTTTTAGAACAACTGCTTCAGCAACCAAGTATGTCCATTCAGGTCCTGTGTATTTCTTGTTTGGTACTCTTGCTCTTTTTGTTCTCCGACCTGTATCTTCTTCTGTATCACTTTGTTCAGAAATTTCAAGAATTGTGTTTGAAACACCCTCATTCAAGGTGTATTTCAGTCTTTTCACACCTCTTGGCCATACATCTCCTTTACTTGCTTTCTTCTTTTTAATTTCTTCGTTCTGTTCAAGATTTGTTTCAATATTTCTTTTAATTGATTCATTTTTCCTTCTTTCACTGCTTTGTTCTGGAATCAATTTCGCCAATGTTTAGACATCTGCAGTTTCACAAGACCCAGTAGCTGGTGCCCACTCTTCTCGACTCACAGTCTGTTCTGGTTCCTTTCGGCAACCTTCTTTATCAATTTCGACTGATTCTTCACTTTCAAGTGGATTTGGGACTCTTCGTGTATGACTGGCATGAATCCAATTCGGCAAGCCACCACACTTCACTGCTGTCGTTGTCACTAATATCACTTGATATGGCTCATGCCAACGGGGTTCTAAACACAACTTCCTCACGTGATTCTTGACAAGAACCCACTCTTCAGGATTCAAATCATGGGCTTGTTCTTGCTGTGTTGTGGTTACCACTTCTCCAACCTGATGAGACACAGAACGCACCACATCAGCCAATCCTCTGCAATTATCGAGTACCAAATCATCAATTATATTCATTAGTCGATTTACTGGAACTACTGCCTGTCTCATGGTTCTGCCCATGATTATTTTACAAACCAGTCTTTCTATCTGGAATACTTCTCAATCAATCAATCAGTCAGGGGGTTTAGGGTGCGCTACTCACCCGTGAGGGTCTCAAGGTGCTGGGGAGGGTGCATCTCCAGTTCAGCCGAAGAGCCAGGTCTTGAGGCTCTTCCTAAAGGTGTGCAGAGTAGAGAAGCGTCTGATGTTGACTGGGAGCTCGTTCCAGGCTACATCCTCCTCGGGGACCTGAACTTCCACCTCGAGAACAACAAGGACACCAACTCCACCACCCTAATCGACAACCTCGCCACCCTCGGACTCAGACAGCTCGTGACTACACCCACCCACGCCGCCGGCCACACGCTCGACTCCATCTTTTCCGCAAGCCCACACGTCTCCTTCAACCACACCTCCGAACCCCACTGGACTGACCACCACTGCATCCACTTCACCTACAGGAAGCCCACCACGCACCACCGCACCGAACAAATTCCTCGCCGCTGCTGGAGCAGAGTCACGGAAGACCAGCTAACCACAACCCTCGCCCTGAGCCCACCCGCCGAACCCTCTGACCCCGACACCGCCGCCCGCAACCTCAGACAGTGGATCGACGACTGCGCCAACACCTCGCCCCGCTCAAGAATCCGCCCAACAGCCACACCAGCAAGAAAGCCACTTGGTTCACCGAAGACCTCCAGGCCTCCAAACGAACATGCCGAAAACTGGAGAAGATCTGGCTCCACGAACGGACAGCGGACAGCTACGCCGCTCACAAGAGCGCCACCCGCAGTCACCATCACCTCATCAGATCCGCCAAAAGGGCCTCACTCAAAGACCGCCTAGACAACAACGCACACAACAGCAAAGAGCTCTTCAACATCGTGAAGGAACTCTCCAACCCCAGCTCCAACACCAACGCACATCCAGCCGTCGCGAGACCTGTGCGACTCACTGGCCACCTTCTTCCACCGCAAAATCGCCGACATCCACGACAGCTTCAACACCACGACCGCCCCGGCAACCACCGAGACAACTGCCCCCACAACCACCAACCGCCTGCTCTCCTGACCAACATCAACGACGAGGACACCAGCGAGATCATGAACACCATCCACTCCGGTTCACCGCTAGACCCGTGCCCTCACCACATCTTCAACAAAGCCAGTACAGCCATCGCGCCCCATCTCCGGAAAATAATCAACATCTCCTTCGAGACAGCAACCTTCCCGGAAAGCTGGAAGCACGCCGAGATCACCGCCTTACTCAAGAAACCCAAGGCAGACCCCAAGGACCTCAAGAACTTCCGACCCATCTCTCTGCTCCCGTCTCCCGCGAAGGTCACAGAGAAAATCGTCAACAAACAACTGACCCGCTACCTCGAGGAGAGCAACATCCTGGACCCTTCCCAGTCCGGCTTCCGCAGCAACCACAGCACCGAAACCGCCCTCATCGCCGCCACCGATGACATCAGGACCCTGCTAGACAACGGAGAAACAGCAGCCCTCATCCTCCTGGACCTATCAGCCGCCTTCGACACGGTCTGCCACCACACACTACGAACACGCCTTCACGACGCCGGGATCCAAGAGAAGGCCCTGGACTGGACCACATCCTTCCTTTCCGGCAGAACACAAAGCGTCCGCCTCGCCCCCTTCCGATCCAAGGCCACCAAGATCATCTGCGGCGCACCCCAAGGCTCCTCCTCAGCCCAACGCTGTTCAACATCTACATGGCACCCCTCGCCCACGTCGCCCGACAGCACAACCTCAACATCATCTCCTACGCCGACGACACCCAGCTGATCCTCTCCCTCACCAAAGACCCTCACACCGCCAAAGCCCACCTCCACGAAGGAATGAAGGCCGTCGCCGAATGGATGAGGACCAGCCGCCTGAAGCTGAACTCGGACAAGACGGAGGTCCTCATCCTTGGTTCCAACCCTTCAGCCTGGGACGACTCCTGGTGGCCAACATCACTGGGAACAGCCCCGCCACCCACCGACCACGTACGCAACCTAGGGGTCATCCTCGACCCCACCCTCTCCATGACTAAGCAGGTCAACGCCGTTTCCTCATCCTGCTTCAACATCCTCCGAATGCTCCGCAGGATCTTCAAGTGGATCCCCACCGAAACAAGAAAAACAGTCACCCAGGCCCTCGTCACCAGCAGGCTGGACTACGGAAACGCCCTCTACGCAGGAACGACGGCTAAGCTCCTGAGACGGCTGCAACGCATCCAGAACGCCTCTGCACGTCTTATCCTCGACATCCCCCGACGCAGCCACATCACACCCCACCTGAGAGACCTGCACTGGCTCCCTGTCAACAAGAGGATAACCTTCAAGCTCCTCACCCACGCACACAAAGCACTCCACAACTCCGGACCAGCCTACCTCAACAGAAATTACCCTGATTTTGGGGTTAAACCAAGACTCCTTGAACATTCTAATCATGGCATCTCTACCAATGTGTGTAGGACTGTGGTAAAATCTGGCCATTTGGGACAACAAACTATCTGTCATTATTGGTCTTCCATCATGATAAATCCACACTTCATCTTCTTCCCTACGTGAACATCCTGCCTTGATCCAAGTCTCTTTTTCCTCTGAACCTGCCTCTTCCTGCAATTGTCTAAGTTCTTCCCATGTTTCAACAGATGAGAACATCAGATTGCATTGGTTTTTATCAGATTTCTGTATCTTTTTGTTTATTGAAACCGAATTTTTCGCACAAAAATGCGTGACTTCGTCAGCATATCTGTTTCCTGCAGTAATATAATCACTGCCAGATTTGTGTGCTGAACATTTCACCACCCCAATTTCTTTGGGCAATTGTAGCGCCAACAATAACTCTTTTACATACTCTCCATTCCGAATTGGTGAACCTGATGAGGTCAAGAAACCACATTGGGACCACAATTGTCCAATGTCATGGACAACCTCAAAACCATATTGACTATCAGTAAATATGGTTAGTCTCCAATCTTTTCCAAAATAACAGGCTTAAGTCAGAGCAACTAGCTCTGAAATTTGGGCTGATTTTATTCCTTTCAAGCATGAAGCTTGAATGACATTAGCCATTGTACAGATTGCATAGGAAGCTCGTAATGTTCCTGTTTCATTTCTTAGACAAGACCCATCCACAAACATCACACAATCAGATTCAGACAACGGAATGTCTTTTATGTCAGGTCTTGGTTTTGTACACAACTCAGTCACATCCAGACAATCATGATCCACCTCATCCACCACTATTTCACAATCTGTATTTGGCAGCAAGGTAGCTGTATTCAGATTCGTACATCTTGTCAATGTCACATTTTCAGCTCCCAATATCACTCGTTCATAATTTGTTAACCGACTACTCGTAAGATGGTGTGTTCGAGTTCGTGTCAACAAAATCTCAACAGAATGTGGTACATACACTCTCAATGGATGTCCCATCACAATTGCCTCACTTTGTTCCAAACTCACACACATAGCAGCAACTGCTTTTGAATAACCTGGTAAAGCTGCAGCTACACAATCCAGTGTCGCTGAAAAATATGCCACAGGACGACGTGCAGTTCCATGCATTTGCGTTAGAACTGAAAGTTCACAACCATCTCTTTCGTAACAAAATAATGTAAATTCTTTATTGAAGTCTGGCATTCCTAATGCTGGTGCACGACAAAGGCTGTCTCGCAACACAACAAATACCCTCATCCTTTCTTCATCCAACTGAATTGGATCTGACACATCTTTATGAGTCAGCTTCTGTAATGGCTTTGATATCAATGAAAATCCATTGATCCTCTGTCTGCAGTATCCAACCATACCCAAAAACATTCAAATTCCTTTCTGCGTTTTAGGAGGTTTCATTTGCAAGATCACATTTATTCGATCTTGTGACACTTTTCTGACTCCTTTTTCAATTTAATGCCCCAGATAGATAACTTCTTTTTGACAAAATTGTAATTTAGCTGGTGACACTTTATGCCCACCTATTGCCAAATGGTTCAGTAGAGCAATAGTATCTTTCACACAATCTTCTCTCGTTTTTAAAGCAACAAGTAAATCATCTATGTACTGAACTAGCACTGAGTTATTGGGGATTACCAATGACTCTAAGCACCTTTTCAAAATCTGATTGAAAATTGAAGGGCTTTCAGTGTACCCTTGAGGAACTCGGCACCATGCCAAGACACGGTCTCCGAACCGGAATACAAATAAATATTGACTATGCGGATGTAAGGGTATCGAGAGAAATGCTTGACACAAATCGATCACTGTGAACCACTCTGCGTCACATGGAATTTGGTAAAGAATTACTGCTGGGTTTGGCACTATTGGACAACAAGGTACTAATATTTGATTCATTTTTCTCAAATCCTGAACAATCCGATACTTTCCGCTCGTTTTCTTAATTCCCATAATAGGCAAATTACAAGGACTACTTAGTATTTCCTTTAAAATACCTTATTCAATCATCATTTCAATCACTGGCGTTACTCCTGCAATCGTCTCAGGACTCATTTTGTAAGGTGGTGTTTTTGGGAATTCTGCATCCTGTCTAACTGTAATTTGAATAGGGTCAACTCCTCTCATCAATCCAATGTCTTTCCCTGAAAAATCCCACACATCACTTAACACAGTTTCTCTCAATTCGACAGGCAAATCCTCTGCTGTTAATAAAGGATACAAATCATTCACTTCTGTCCGTTGCCTTGCCATCTTGAAAACAACATCCTCATCCTTAGTCTGAAAAACTATTCCATCTGGTGTACAATAGATGGTACAGTTCATTTTACAAAGCAAGTCTCTACTTGAAAGGTTAACCGGACTTGTATCATACACCACAAATCGGTGTAAATCTTTGAGGACCCCTATCTGTACTTTCATTGGCTTTGTTACTGGAGTTTTAATCAATTGATTTGAAATGCCTACAACTTTGATATTTTCTCCCGAGAGGGGTAGGTTAGGAATGTCCACAGTTCTTCCAGTGGAACGGGTGGTGCCAGTATCTACAAGGAATGTAATCACATTACCTTCTACTTCTCCATCCACAAAAGGACCACACTGATCTACCTCTATGGATGTGCCAAGTACGCATTCCTCCTCCCCCCTCAGGCACCGTCATTGAGATGTATCTGAATCACTCTCTTGGGACTGCAATCAATATTGTGAAACCACTTGTACATTTTGTTTTGTTGATTCATCTGTGTGAAAACCCACATTTGCACCATATTTCTGTATTTGACCATTCACATTCTGATTTGGCATAGGAGCTTGAGGTATTTGAGGTTGAGGTATTTGTAAACTCTGTCCTCTTCCATCTATTAGATTCTGATTTTGTATCTGACTCTGCATTTGATTCATCTGATTCTGATTCATATCATTAGCAGCAGTACCACCACCTGTATATGCCAACAAACTCCTACACTCGCGTTTCCAATGTCCAAATTTTCCGCAAGCATGACAAGGATATTTCTTCTTCATCTCTTCTTTATTGCTTTTACCCCTTGCACCACCTCTTCTCATAACAGCACCATTTAGATTATCTTGGACAACCTGATCTTTGCCTTGGAAACCTGATTGAGAAAAATCCACAAATACACCATTCTGTGGTGCTTTCATCTGAGCCCACATTGTTTCTCTTTCAACTTTTTATATCTCGACTCAATATTATCACTACAGTATTTGGCATAACGCAATATTTCGCCAATTGACTTGTTCTGCCAAGAAATCAAATGCTGCTGAATCATCATGCTAATCTCTGGTCTCAATCCAAACACAAACCTATATACAAAATGACCCATGTCCTTGTCAGTGATATTCTCAATGCCACTATACTGTTTAAACACCTGAAGAAGCCATTCATAATAAGCATGCACCGTTTCTTTTGCTTCCTGTGTAGCTCTGTCTATTTTCACCCAATCTGTTTCTTTTGGTGAAATTTTCCCCTTCAAATAAGTAATAACCTGATTGTATTTTTTCTTCACTTCATCTGATGGTGTTCCAGTTTTTGCATCTCTTGGGTATTCTTCTTTCGGCCAATCTACAGCAATCTTACACTTTACCCACAAATCAGTTGGAACCACAGTATCAAACAAACTATCTAAGTCTTTCCACAAAACTTTGAGACTTTCACAAACCTCTCTACTTGTTTGCACCATTCTACTGGTTTCTCTCTCAATCTGGGAAACTCATTCGTAAATGACAATATATCCTGTCTTGACCATAAAACATGAACATATCCACCTCCAGGTACCTCTCTCTTGGGAAATATCATTTCAGGCATCTCTGACTTTGTTTCTCTCAATAGATACATTGGTAAAGCATTTGTATTTACAACCGATTCTTCCTTCTTTTTAGCCCATCTTCCTTCCCAAGGATCTAATTCACCCCATCGTCTCAATGTGCTAATCAACTCCTTAATCTGTAACCGTTTCCCTGAAGCATTCAAACTCTCTAAATCTTTATCACTAAAATCCAATCTGTACGTTTTCTGTAAAGCCTTCGACTTTTCTATGTCCACACCATATGTCTGTGCAACTTCAGCAAATTTTTCATGAAGGTTTCTTGCTCTCATTGTGATATTTTTGCACAAGAATAACAACTCTTCTTCCTGGTATTTACTCAATCTCTCTGGGCTAATCGGGCCTAATATGATTTCTTCCAAATCTGCTTTTAATCTACCTACATCCATGTTTACTTTATTAGTAGTCATCCCTCTAATCCAATCATCCAGTTCCTCCAGTGAGGGTCCTAAAGACCCTCCTGATGTAGGTGTCACTGTCACTCCCTTTGTGTTCTGTAACAATCTCCTTGGATTAATCTGCACATCACGTCTTGGAGTTTCTACTGCTCCCTCCGAAATATCAATCAATGACTCTGACTCACTTGCACCATTACTATCATTTCGAAATGTAGGAACTGTTAAGGCATGCACTTGTGAAACATTTTGTTCATTATTGTATAATGGAACTATAGGACCAATTGACACTGGAACTGACAAAGCATCTCCATTTAAATGTAATTAATGTATTCCTCTAGTTAAATCTCCTTTTGCCCTGTTTACTATACTTGTATTTCTCTTTTGAGGATTTTCTATCTGAATTGATGGAGCATTTGGTGATGGTCTCTCTCGCTCTTCTTGATACGGTGGAGGTCTATTCATTAGTAATTCATCCAAAAATTAATCATCTACCTCATTTGGATTTGATTCTGTCTCTGAAGTATTCTTTTTCTTTTCTTTAGATTTTCCTCCTTCATTATTCTCTACTAATACAACTGGATACATTCCTTCACCTAATGCCACAACATCCCTTCTCCATTTATTCATCTGAGCCTCCCATTTTGCCTCTGAGTAGCTACTCACAGTGTTCCTGTATCTATTCTCAGTCCTATCCTTTTCTCTCTTGTATGCCTCATGTTCCCACTCTTCAAGCGCTTCATACTGCATAGGTCTCGGACTTGGTTTTAATTCATTCATTTGATGTCGCAAATTCTTTTAAAACCCTTGTATTAAAAGTTCATTGCTCTGGAAATGCCAAATTACCATCTCTCTCGGTATATTTCACCCAATTTTCTAACCATGTACACGTATGTTAACCCCTTTCTAAAGACATAAAAGAAGCAGGTGTACCTTCATGAGCCACAGGAATTCCTTCTCTAATAGGTATAGGTTCTTCTTTTCTAAATAGAGTTTTCAACAACTTTAACAATTTCATTTTCTGCCTTAATTGGTAAACTTTTATTCAAGAACTTCTTCTGTACTTCTATCGAATTCAATTGGTTCACACTGACCAATACCAGCGCTATTCACACCAACCCACCAATAACAGCACAACACTCTTGTGACGATTTACACTAAACAACCAATAGCAGCGCAGCTTTCTGTGGTGACTCACACTAACTAACCAATATCAGCGCTGCTTTCTGTGACGTTAGTATAAATCCTGCAACTGACCCTCCCTTTACAAAATATATCGACAACTATTTACAAACTTTTTAGACAAACAAAGTTAGAACACATAGACACAGCTTGTCTGCTCCACTTAAAGAAGATAGATACAAACTTTCCAAGAACACTCTCACTACTAGTAAAATCTCCGACCAGCGTGATTCTACTCTCAATCAAGTAAAACCTTTTGGGACTTCTCCAGATGCGCTTTCTAAAGGTACCCAAATAAGTCTCTACAGTACTAACTCCAAAGTTCCCTGTGCAATACTAACAATACGACTATTGCTCAATACTTGCATCAACAGCAGACAACATGATACTACTTAGTGTATGCCACACTAAGACACGCCCTTGGGCTTATCCCGGGATCTTAGGCCTCTCCGGACCTGCCAACATATTTCCCTTAAGGTAAAAACTGGTGTGACCACTAGATGTAACAAAAAGGTATGAAAGGTTATTAACAAACAATAATTCTCATCTTAATCAATTGCCAATATAATCAATCTGCACTAAAGCCATCCTAGTCTGTCTACCAAAATCTGATAGCGCGCGGCACAGCGGAATTCTGGCAACCAAAGCAGAGCGTATAATCATTTATACCACGCGCTATAATCAGTTTCTCTATTTGCCTATATATTTCTCACTCCATTCATGAGACTACATTTTGGCCCATATTACATCAGGTCCTCCAATGGACCGGAGAATTTGACAGGGATTTGGCAAATAACTAGATGAAATATTCCTCTTATGAGGACCTAGTACAAAGAGAATATTTATATGTACACCTTACTATAATACATTTATATACATTTCTTTATAATCATTATAATGAATAATGACAAACTCAGTTTCTCTGTTAGTTTGCTTTTATCTATTTTCTTTGAAATCATATATGAATTGGTCATACAGAAATACAATATTGAATCTGAAAATTCACTCAAGAACACAATACAGATGATCACAGTAACATCTCAATTAAGGAGCATAAGTGGAGTGGATAGTATAAGAGACAAAAGAGCATTTTCCATAAAAATAATGCAATTTCCGAATTTCATACAAACCTAGAAACTATTGCACAGCGTGCTAATAGCTGAAAATGCTAACCCTCCGGCCGAGAGGGAAAGCTGGGCCATCCTCATGAGGTATGAGGAGCAAAGTTAAGAAGTCAGCTTACAGACAGCATCAGCCAAGTACATTAAGGATGAGTTCACACGAAACGCTTCAGATAGATCTAACACCGACGCTCTTCTCTCTCTGCCTCTGCCTTGCCTACTCTCCAACTCTCCGACAGACAGACTCTCTTCCCGTAAAAACTCACTAATAACTATACCCTAATGTTCTATCATTTCTGACTTGTTCCTGTAACAAAATCCAGGGAAATCCTTCCCCGATTGGCTGTCAGGCATAGGCTGTTAAGTCACACCACTTCCGTCGCTCTTCCCTTTCAAACGTCCATTGTTTAATTCCATGCTGTCATCATCATCCTTCAGCAGAGGAAATCAAGTTCTCTCCTTCCTCCATATACACACGTTTCAGAAGCATTTTGAAACATTTGGCAGTACAGTTTATCATTAGAAACTTGGTTTTTCCTGCAACAGTAGGAAGCATCGTAGATACACTGGACATGTAGCAGCCACTCAAGAATAAAGAACACAATAGACAGCTTTAAAGAAATAAACTCGATTTCTGTATTTATACATTCTAAAGCAAAATTAACCCTAACGCCAATGCTGAGGCCTTCTTGTAAAACGAGCAGTTTCTCTAGGAGAAATATACAGGCTTTATTATTTATTCAAAAACAAAAGCTCCATTTCATTATTTTCATTTCAAACTCTTCATTAGTATAATAGAACAAAATCATTTAAAACTATTATTCTGTAATTAATATTTGCTTAATTATGTTAACAAACAATACACATCTTTTCGTATTTTACTCTTGGTACAGAAATCTTTTGTGGCCTACTTGGTCACAGTGTCATTTTTCCCCGCACCTTTCTAATTCTCTTTCTCGACTGTATGTGAATTATTTTCAATTAATTTCAAACTTTATTAATAACTCACACTATGGAAGGTTTAATCCGAGCAGGTTTTATTTATGCAAAACCATGCTCCATCAAAGGTGTGTGCATTATGTTTAGGTGACAGGCTAACAAGCTAGTTACAGAAGATTTGGTTCTTTTAAACCACATGTCTGACCCTGCCCTTCCACTCGCTGGACATGCCCTCATTGTACTCAGGATAACAGTTCCCAGATGTTTTGCATGCACTTCGACCTCTGCCTCCAACCTACACTGCATGATGAGCAAGGAAATCGCTGGCATTTCCTGTGCCTTGGATTACCCAAGAGCCTTTGGGTAATTACATGAATGCGTTTTTTAGGTGTTTTTTATTTTTTATTTGCACATCAGAAATAAACCAAAAGCGTTCAGTGGTAAACAATAAGTGAAACAAGTACACATCATGCATGCAGTTCCAAATACAAGCATTAGTGAATGATCCTGGCAGAGAAAAGAGGCACATAAGGAAGTCGGTTTGGCGGAATGGGAAATGCAGTGCATTTCTTGGCCAAGACAATCCACATAAATTATTATTTCACTTGTCCCTAACGAAGGGGCCTGTGTCTTGAAAGCTGCTGCCCATGTTCTTGCAATATAACGATGTAATCCCTGAAAGATCGTATGATTTATCTGGCTCTCTTTACATGAATTTCAGTCAAGTCACCACTTTTAATTGTTGTGGTTTTTGCGATTAAAGGACAAATGCAGCATTTGAAGAACATGATTTTGCATATATTATCTTACACTTTCCCAATTTTAACAAATGTTGTCCTACTATTTGCAATACCTCAATCATTTTGGCCCACGGAGTTATTAAGTGGTTCATGTAAATAAATAAATAATGGAATGAGTCAATGGGACAATTCAGATTGATACTAAGGTCTGTTATATTTATTAATGCAAAACAAAACACATAATTGTTTGTACTCCAATTATTAGTGGGCAGACAAAGTTACAATATGTTTCAATATACAATAGTATTATTTTTAGAACAGTCCTTTGAACCTCTGGTCGTGCAATGTTTCGAAATTTACAGCCCAAATGGTGTTTGGCAAACGGTCAAGAATGGTCATGACGAGACGAGAAACAAGCCAATACTTGTTTCGATGATACCATTTTATAAAGTTGCATTTCAATTGGTATAGATAAAAGTGATCAGAATTCTGAACCCAAAAAAGTTCTTCAAGCGAAAGTGTGTGGATGACATAGTGTAAAATTGACCCGGTAATGTGAAATGAGGAACTAGTTATTCCGATCTTCCCAGCATTGTCAGGAAAAGAGTCTAAGGACATTTAGCAACCTCAGTAATGGAGGTAAATGCAGAGTATAAAGACACCAAAATGGTATAACTAACATATTGGTAAATTTGACAGAGGTAAGTTCTAGAGGAACAGAGAACACATTTTCTGGAAGAGACTACTTAACCCATAGTTAACATTGTCTCCTGGAACATCCAAAGCCTAGGTTATCCAATCAAAAGAAAAAAGGTACTACTGAGGAGGCTCACCCATCTAGGGGGAGCCATGCCTGTGGCGGTGTCACCGAGGCCCGTACCGTGGGTTGCGGCCCAAGTCGCCGTAACGTTTGGACAGGGTCAGGTAGGATTGGTTTGTCTGGGGCACGGCCCCCAGAAGCATTAGAATGTTTCTGGGGGCATTCCCACAACATGGTCGACCCCACCCCTTTAAAAGGTTCCGCGAGGCGGCAGGCAGGTCTCTTTCCTGCTCGCCGCCTCAGACACTAAATGACCTTGTGAGCCCCCACCCCCGTATGCCTCCAGGAAGGCGCACTTCGCTGCCGCAACTCTGCAGCCACAGCCCTGGGGGCAGATTTACAAGCCCCTTGCGCCACTTTTGCGTCACTTTTCCCATGTTAAAAATGACGCAAAAGTGGCGCAAGAGCCTTGTAAATAAGCCCCCTTGTATTTTCCTTGATTGGTGCCCCCGGGAGCCGCACGGGTTAGAGAGCATGTTTTCTCACCTGACCCGAGTCTCCTACACTCGGTGGCGGCTCCGGGGGCGCGTAAGGGCTGTGAAGGGGAAGGGGGGGCAGTGGGGTTGGTTTTTTCATTGCTGTGTTTAGTGTGGTATGCCTTGGTGTGCTGAGGGTCCCAGTACACATGTTGCTGGTACACTCATAGGTTCCTGGGATGTTTTGCAGGATCTTGCTCCAATGGATGTATTCTGAAAGTGTGTGTTTCTCGAGATGCGAGTAGGGAGCAAAATGGGTGTGTGTATAAGGAATGCAAATATGTAGTCTTGATTCCATTTATGTCAACACAGAGCATTTGAAAGAGAAAACATTTTCAACATGTAGATCCAAACGCACCAGCTTCAGTATAAACTGTACAGAGGAGAAGCTGTAGCGTGTCAAGAGCTCCCAACTTGGGAACTGAGGAACCAGGTTCGAGTCTCGGGGCCGGCTCAATTTCCTGTGATTTCTGGGCTACTGACTTAATCTCCCTGTGCCTACATACAAAATACATGTCCTTTCCATTCCTCTGAGCTGCTCACAGATGGTGCCGTTTGATGTCTTTAGTTTACTCACATGCAACTTGTTCATTGCCAGTGATGGCTGTGTTGCGCGATTTGCATTCATCTACAAAATGGCATTACATATTTGTGTTAATCATGGTAATTGCCTGGCACACGTCCATTTAGGAAAGGAAGGGTTTATCTGAAACCAGAAGAAAGGATGGATTTCGGAAGTTTGGGTTTACTTATTAGTATCTAAAAATTACAGCTCCTCGGGGCCCTTTGGAATTTTTGGTTTGTACCCATCGTGTTGAGTTATGGGAGGGGAGAAGCGGTCACTGGCAAACTGCGTCATTTGAAGCGACCAATGTCTGCTAAAGTTTCAGGACTACACAAGCCTTGCTTATTCTGTACAGTTTTTGTATGTGTGTTCCAAGAAATAATTGCCACGTCTGTAAACCAGCACGGTATTGCAAAATAGAACGTGTATTTCTGGCATTAGCCCATTACATACAGCCATTAAGATTAATTCCTACCAGATAAGTTTGTTCAGTTTTCATCTTCGTTTGGCTGGATGGATCTCCATGTTGGCCTGCGGGAAGGAGCTAAGCAGTAGTCCTAGTTTCCTAACTGCCCATGCTGGGAGTGCAAGCACATATTGGCGTTCTAGGCTGATGCATGTACACCCACCCAGTTAAGCAAGGTAATGGATTCGAGGTTAGAAACCAATTTGCATGAAAATATATGTGAGAAATGACGAGTACTACCTTCTGGCATATGGTGTCAGATGCTGGTAAAGAGAGTATGGTTCGCTTGTGCTATATTTTCTGGCCAGCTACAAACTTTAGTTAATTTAGCTAATGTAGTTTATTATGAGAAATTATCATGCTCTTTATCCAGTCTCGTAGGAGTCCCGAGGGGGTGGGGGGGGGCGTGATGTCCAAGGGACACCCTAGGTTTCCTTCTCCGACCCTTCGGTGTCTTATGCGTACTAAAGAGACCAGATGCAGGCATGGCATCGGGAGTGGCTGAGACCTTTTGCTCCCTGCATGTAATCTGAGGTTGTGTTTCACTGGGAGTCCCATTATGCACATACTATGACTGTGGCCTGCTAGAATATGCCTGGCCAATGTTGGGCACTTTGGCAAGGGCTTGTACTCAACCGTGTGACATCTAGCAAAAAGGGCGCCAAACTAGTGGTACTCTCGGAGTAGAGTACTTCCGCCCCCCCAAACACCCCAACTCTAGGTCAGCTATTTCTGTCGTCATCTATTACATTGAGAGGAGATGTGACTATTTGACCATGAGCAAAGTTTTTTCTTCAGTTTGTGTTAGAACCAATTTATGTCTGGTTTCTCTGTATCATTAAAATGGCAGGTTTGGGACAGGAGTGAAGATTGGGAGCTGAGTGACCGGTCAGCCTCGACCTTCTTAACCAAAATGTTTTGGAGAGGTAGTGCTCACGGTTAGCACTATGGTGGGAGGAGAGGCCAGATAGTAGGTGAATTATGCTGGCCTGTGGTGGGTGAGGTTATTATTGGTGGGACAGTTCGGGTCCATGTAAGGCCCCATTTTAGACCAAAGTAACAGCGGCATCAGTGGATCCTCCATGGGGTGCTGGCAGCAAGTCGAAAGAAGGTTGCAGTGGTGCAGGGGGTTGGGGTAGTTGTTGACACGCGGCCCTTATCTCACACCCACCGCACATGCGCAGTGGGCGCAAGCTAGCACAGGCCCTTGGGGGGAGGAAGATGGGTGTATGGGGGTGCCCGACGGAGGTATCTGTTGTAAGTTCCGGCCCTAAAAGGGGGTTGTAAGGGACTTACAAGTCTAGGAATGAAAACACCATGAAACCCGAGGTCAGGGATAAGAGGCTCATTCAGGCCTAACTTGTTTATTTGAGATGGAAGAACAGCCAGTGTTTCCTGTTGGCTCCAAAACAAATACTAAAGGAAAAAAAAGGATAACTAGAAATGAAAATCCCTGGGGGTTTAGTCTCTGCGGAGTGACAGGGGTGACATAAGAGTCTCTGGGGTCCCAGTTCCTGCTCAGTGGGCCTTCTCGTCAGGTCCTCTTTCCACTTGGTGGCTTCTCACGTCCTGTGCTCCAGAAATACTCCAGTCATCCAAAGAAATGGGGGAGGGCCGAAAGAAAACAAGAACAAAACAGGGGTCAGTCTCCGGTTCTACTTCCCCGGGGTTCTACCCGTCACCAAATTCTGCACCGTCACCAATTGTGAGGGGAAAGGGGGGGTGAGGAACTTAATATATCGATCGTGCCTTTAGTCAAGCTTAGTCCCCCTTCGCCCCCCTCCCCGCCAATCTCTTCAAATAGTGTAACCAAGGCACTTGCCTAGAGCCACGGTCCTCCGGGACCGCAGCAAGGGGTGTCACGGTGTCCTGAGCTCCTCCGGGACATCCAGATACTCTAGCATCCTCTCTTGGGCAGGTCTCGACTTCTCTCCATGTTTCTCCCTCTTCTGGACTGCTCCGCTCCTCTTTTCCCCTTTCCTCTTCTTCGCTGGTCGTACGGATTCCTCGCCGGTCTTCTTCCCCGAGTTCGACGTCCTCGCTGTTCCTCGCGTCCATTTTCTCCCCATCAGACTGCTCCGCGTCTGACGTCACCGCTGGCTGTGGTGGCGTGTCTCGTCCGCCGACCGCTTCAGTTGTCGGACGTACGCTGGGGGCCATCTTGGAGTTCTCGGCTAGCGGGAACTCCATATTACAGTATCCTAGAGGGCAGATGGGCCTCCTGCACAGGCACTCCCAGTTTGGGAGATCGGTGGGTGCGGGTCCTCCCTAAAGGAGGGACCCATCCATGTCCAATGTGGTATTGGACAAGGGGTTCTAAGAGGGAGGGTCCCGGAACCAGTCATGATCTCACTCTGGGAAGATGTTTGTGATGGATGTACAGGAACAATCTTAGTTATGGTTAGGTAACTACCATATATTAGCGACTCTGTTAAGGCTAGAACATAACTCTGTAAGAAAATGTAAACTTATGGGTTACTGTGCATAAAAATGACAATGTGTTTTTTTCCTGATTATAAGTTTTAATAAATACGTCCGGGTGTTTACGACCCCTAACCCAAAGAACTCGATTTTGTATTCATGGTCTCTTGTGAGGGGTGTGAAAGCGGTTGGGGCTTCAGGAAGGGGGTTTCCTCAAGGGACATTGGCATCTACCCAACGATATGCATCTTTCCATATTAAATGCTCAAATTGAATTTTTACAAAGAACATACTATAACGATGTGGAATCTATAAAACAAAAGAGATATTTGGTTGGGAACATTTTCCTTTCTCTCGCTCTTGGTCTTAAGGGGATAGTTGCAATTTTGTCCCAACAAACTGATGATGAATGTCGGACAAATGTCGTTGAATATTCATTAATAAAGAATTAAACAAATTATCTTTGACTTTCGTTAATGCTTCTGACCAGTTAAACCCGACCCCTTGTTCTGGATTCACATCAATACTATTTTAATTATTTTATTACATCCTAATATTTTTGGAGGAGCTTTTAACCAATTACTTGACCCATTTTTAGATAGGAAATATACTTTTAAATTTAGACCTGATAATGTCACATCCTGCATGGTCTGTGACCGTGCCCTCACTGCTCCTGGGGTGCCCGATATCCCCCACACTCTCCACTCCTCCCAGACACCCTTTCCAGACTCCTTGTCAGATGACCTTCCCCACTCTGTGTCCAAAACTTGGGAGATGCCTCAAACGTAAGGCCATTTTGTGCTTGGAGCGCTAATTTGTTTATCTGGACCCACTCCTCCCTAGCATTACCTGGCCCGTGTGTAAAATCCAATAAAATAAAGATGACTCTTTGGTTGCTGTGTTCCAGATGTAGATTTATTGTTGATTTGAAGTCATAGGATAAATAGACACAGCATATAATAAAGATAGCAGAATCAAGTAAAGTTCCAATAAAGGCCCCACCGGGAGCAGCTGCCCTGCTGCTCAGCCTCCAAGGTAACTGACAGTACACTTAAACATACACAGATAGAACTAAGGATGACATCATAGAGACAGGCTGAGCAGCAGAGTACAAGAGACTAAGAAAGGACAAGAAAGAGAGAAGAGCAGGGAGAAGCAGGATACAACACACCTTCCCCCTTTAAACGAAAAGTTGAAGAAGATAAAACAGAGAGCAGAAGAGTAGATAAAGGAACAACATAAAACGCACAAAAATAAACACCCTCTTCAGAATGGTGGAGAGAAGAGGTAAGGGCGAGGGTACCAAGATTGTACCAACACCATGAGCTAAAAAGAATAAAAATGGTTATGGTAAACCACTTGACAAAATCAATATTAGAATGTAAAAAGGAGGAAAACCCTTCTTCCCCGGAAAAATGGAACTGAACACCTCAATGAAAATTTGAGCAATAAAGGTTCAGTACCGAGAATCATAAATAAAATCTGAACACCTCAAACACTAGAGCACAATAAAGTTGTTCATCTAAATTGACAATAAACTGAACCCCTCACAGCAAGTATTTGAACTCCTCTAACAAATAGAGCACAATAAAGTGGTTCATTTAAATTGACAATATACTGAGCCCCCCTGCTGCTCCTCACAGCAAGTATTTGAACTCCTCGAACAAATAGAGCACTATAAAGTGGTTCATTTAAATTCACAATAAACTGAGCCCCCTGCGGCTCCTCACAGCAAGTATTTGAACTCCTCTAACAAATAGAGCACAATAAAGTGGTTCATTTAAATTCACAATAAACTGAGCCCCTGCGGCTCCTCACAGCAAGTATTTGAACTCCTCTAACGAATAGAGCACATAAAGTGGTTCATCTGGAATGACAATAAAACTGAGCCCTTACGGCCCATCACCAATAAGCATAACTAGAACGGAGCACCTCAATAGATATTGAGCAAATAAATGGCTCCAACAAATGTAGCAGAATTAAAATCCCTACAACTAACCACCAGAATAAATATAATTGAGCACCTCAATGAAAATTTGAGCATGAAAATGGCTCCGCACAAGAACGCATTAAAAAAATCAACTCCTCACAAGAAAATTCAAGATAGGAACGAACACTTAAAAACAATTGAGTAGTAAGTATAGCAGAATAAGATAAACGTTGAGCACCTCAATCAATATTGAGCATGTGAGTGGCTCACTACTGTAATATGGTGAACCGAGCATTTCCAGCACCACCACAGCAACATTGAAAACAGACACAAAGCAATAACTCGCATATTGCAACACATAGTAAGTAATGCAGGCTAACATTTGGTAAAAGGATATACCCTGCATGACGAAAATACTATACACAACACACTAGTACTGCATACCAAAGCGTAAACATAGTTAAAAAAAAAAACACACTCTGTAACTGAGTTAATATGCAAGATGCTGACACAAGTTCTTAAATATAACAAATTAAAATAATAAATGTAGTCACCGTTGTCTGATTTTCGGAGGCAGCTTCCTCCTTGACTTGTAGACTGAAGTGAGAATGGGAACACCGATAATCTTTTCCTTAACATGCAGCCACCCAAAGTAAAGAAATTGGAAGCACAACGTTGAAATGCCAACCAGGTTTGTCGCATGCGTTCTCCTTTGGCAACACGAGTGACTACATGCTTGGAAAAGTTAGACTCACCACCCCGAACCTCAGTGATTCCAGTCTTCACAGTGTCCCTGTGGTAAAACTCTGCCTCCTTCAACTGCCAGCCGTTTGTGCACACCTTGTGACCCATACCTCATCAAACTCCAATACTTCTTCAGAGTCGAGAGGCAACAGCACAGCACAGAAGAACAAGGACGAGTGCCCGGCCAATCGGCTAAAGAGTAAACTTAGTGCTGAAATAACAAAATGGCGGCACGTTGATCTTACGCTTGCCGGGTGGCTCCAGGTACGCTTATGCTGCAAGTCGTCCAAAGGCAGCAATGAGACAAGAAACGTCACATAAGACTCTCCAGCTGATCCAGTTGAAGAGGTGAGCAGCGCGTGCCTAGTTTAAACTTTTGAATGTCTGCGCGGCAGTTTTTCTTTTAAACTACACAGCATGCCTTTAACATTCATTTCCAAAGTTAGGCTCACCCCGATAAAAATCAATGTAATAACACTCCACCGATCTCACAGCAGGGCACCCCAAAACATGAGTCCTCTTGCAAGTCGTGACTAGATGGGGTAGTGGAAGAAAGTCCACCAAACGTTGCCAAATTCCCAAACGCTGGGACACATCTATCCTCAAACGGTCCTCAGTTTCACCAAACTCCGCATCATCAAATCAACGCAACTGCTCACCAGAAGTGTGGGTTCTCCTCAGCACACTCAAAACGGCTCTCTGGGGTGTGCTGCATGAAACACTTCAGCAAACTGCAAAAGATCCAAACCAGCAACACCGAATCCCCAATCTTCAACTCAGTAGCATCTGTAGAGAAATCATCCAATCCATGCAATGTCCATCGCTCAAAACACCAAATGAGTCGATAGGTAGTAAGGTAGCAGGTTTAAACAAACTCCCAGAGCTTACTTCAGTAGGCTGTCTGTTGTTGTAGACACCGGTGGGGCATCCAAGGCATTGGGAATCAGGCTTAGATAGTTTCTCTTTGTTTCTTCAGTAATTTCTTCTCTTTACGCGTGGTTTCTTTTCTCCAATCGTCGCCAGTGTAAAATCCAATAAAATAAAGATGACTCTTTGGTTGCTGTGTTCCAGATGTAGATTTATTGTTGATTTGAAGTCATAGGATAAATAGACACAGCATATAATAAAGATAGCAGAATCAAGTAAAGTTCCAATAAAGGCCCCACCGGGAGCAGCTGCCCTGCTGCTCAGCCTCCAAGGTAACTGACAGTACACTTAAACATACACAGATAGAACTAAGGATGACATCATAGAGACAGGCTGAGCAGCAGAGTACAAGAGACTAAGAAAGGACAAGAAAGAGAGAAGAGCAGGGAGAAGCAGGATACAACACCGTGGCACTGTTCCATGCTACCTAGCATGTGCTCAAGCAAAATCTCACAATGTTTCAGTCAAGATTTGGCCCAATCACATGATATGGAGGTCATTTTGGTTGACAGGCTATTTAAGTCACACCCAACTCACACGCAGTGCTTGACTTTCTTCATTTTGAAGTCTCTCCTAGCATCTCGTACTCCCACACTTACCTGTTCCAGAATCTCGAAGCTGAAGTTGGATTCTGGCTCCTTTTTTCTTCCTCCGACTCTTCATCTGCACTGATTCCGGACCTGCAAGAAAGAAAAAACATAAAGGTCAGTGACATTTTAAAGAGACTAGTTGCTCATGCTGAAAGAAACACATTTCTGTCCAAAGAGCCTATGGGAGGGATTTACTCTTGAAACCAATGTTTTGGGAACCTTTTAAAATGGATCAATCATTGGCTATAGAGCTCCTACCCAACACAACCTGGATTACAATTCAGTAGCAAGAACAGTCATGATTTCCCCTGAGCGCTACCAAAGGAGAAATTTGGTGCGCATAGCTTAAGATACCTCTATGGGTAAAAGACTTGCTATCCTCGAGGCAAGAGGGGGACAATAAGAGTTTCACAACAGTGTAAGTTATAAAGGAGAGCATTTGATGCTGAATATGAAATGTAACAGAAGTGATAATTTGATAGCTAATGTGGTTTTGTGTTGTTGTTTGCTGGAGCTGCTGAAGAACAGTCGTGAGGTTGAAGCAGTATTCCAACACTCCGAGCATTCCAAGAGAGCCGAAGGATTATGGCATCTTTGAACCAGACTGTAAAACCCAGGTATCATCCCAATCCCCTTTCCCCTGGTGGGACACACACACACAACAGCGTGCTAACATATGGGGGGCATATCTCGTGGGGGATTGGCCGGATCCTTGCCGCTTCTGCAAATCTTGGCATCCTTGGCAAACCAGGTTAGTCCTTGACAGATAAACCACATAAAACTTTTAAAGCGGTTACATCTACGTCACTATCTGATGTACAGAGGCCTATAATCCAGAATCTTCTGAATTCTCCTCTTATTCTAATACCCATAATTCCCTTTCTACGATAGATTACACTTTTGTCTTTTAACATCTTGCACAATTTTTTACATTTTCCAAAATGGGTGCTATTATTTTTTTTTTTAAGATGATCCTATTCTTTTAGTTTTTGACATCCCTGCTATTAATGCAAAATCAAACAGATGGCAGTTTAATATTTATCTTCTCACAGAAAATGATCTTATTACCAGCTTTGATGATTTAGTTAAAGAGTTTTTCATTTTGAAGCCTTTACCAGAGCCTGTGATATATCATGTGTTTCCCGAAAAAAAGAATGCCCGGTATAAATACCTGCTTGAAATTAATAAAATCCCTGAGCATAACTATTACACTTCAAAATCAAATGAAACATTGAAAAATGTTGTCAAAACTAAATTTGAATTAAATAAAATTGCTGCTATAGATGTGAGCAATATCCCATTACATATTAATTCCAAATTTCATAATGGACAAAATAAATCTGGTAATGCTAGCAAATTACTTAAAGGTTAAGAGTGAGCTCAAAATTAATATGCAGTATCATTAGTGAACTTGGTAACTCCATTGCCATTTCTGAAACTGCTATCTCCGCCTCATATAGAAAACGTTCAAAACATCTTTATACAGAGGAGGCTAAGCCAACATTCCAGGACTTTAGTAAATTCTTTTCTGACTATTAGCTTTCTAGATTCACTCCTTATGTTGATTCCTAAACATGATAAATATCTGAAGTTTTCTAAAAAGTTGCGGCCTATTTAATTAATTTATTTTGATTGCAAAATGTATCCTAAAATTATGGTCACTTATCTTGATTTCACTATACATCTTATAAAAACCGATCAATGAGGTTTTACTAAGGAAAGATGAATTAGCTGCCGATAGTGAAGATGCTTTTCCAATATTATTCCATTATTTATGTATTTATTTATTAATGTTTTTAATGCACAGCAAATGCCATGGGTAGAGCCTCTATGCCCATTAGCATCTAAAGCCAAGATTTTGATCACCTCCCTATCTCTATGTGATGAACAAGCATTTGACTGTGTAATTTGGCAATATATGAATAACATCTGCAGTGGACATTGGTACTCGTTTTATTTCATATGTTAAATTATTATATTCCTCTCCAAGAGCTAGCATTTTTGTAAATAATTATTTCTCCTCTTATTTTAATTTGACTCATAGAAGTAGACAGGGTTGCCCCTTTCCTCTTTAATGTTTAAACTGTTTAGAGCCCATTTTTTAATGTTTGATGTGCATCTCTTCTATTAATGGGTTTTGATGTAATGATTTAGAGATTAAAAGTTTGGCGTACGCTAATGATATTCTATTTTTCTAACCCCTCCAACTTATTGGTCTTTCCTAGATGAGGTTCGGTTTTATTCAACAATTTCTGCTACACGTTGAGATTGAATAAAACAGAAGTTTTACACTTGAATGCTGTGTGAATGAGATATATATTTCATGATTGTAACTTCGTTTGGAGCAGAATCAAAATTAAATATTTTGTTATTTGATTTTCACCTACTTTTAGTAAAACCTTCAATTAAATATCTATTTCCTTAAAACCAAGCTACATGACTTATTATCTATTTGGTTCTCCTTTTGCTTTCATGGTTGGGCAGATTGGACACCATGAAAATGATGATTGTTCCTCAAATCATTTTATCATCTGAGATTCAAAATTTTGTAATTAAACAATTTGATAGTATGTATTCATGCTTCTAATGGAAGAACAAAATCCCTCAACATCTTCTTTCAAATTTTAAGAAGCCTAAGATCAAAGGTGGCATGAAATTCCCTGATTTAAAATTGTATGATTTCTCCTTTATCATCAGACAAGTTTGTGCATTATTTCCTCATTATGATGCTATTCCGTCACCCATATGGGTTGATCTTAAATGCACAATCTATGCTGATTTCTCTTTTAAGGAAATTATTTCTATGTGTAATTGGTATAGTTTGCATAAGTTTCATGTATTAAAATATACACAATTTTATGTCCGTAGGTTTTTCAATGACCATATACATTTGAGATGTTTCTTTGAATTTATAATCTTGAACAGTAATGTTTTAAATGTTTGGGACAATTCCTTTTGCTGAAAGCACTGGAAAGACATACATATTTCATGGATATGTCAACTATGGAATGGTTTCTTATTATACTCTATGAGAAATTACAAGACATTTATTTACTACCTAATACCTCTGTTAAAGTATGCTGCCACGTGCCTCCCTCTCTACCTATATTTATGCAGGTTCTCAAACTTACTCCCACTATTGATATTCCACCAACAGGTTTCCATATTCTGATCTGCAATAGTAATATACCAATGGCTGCTTTAATTTATAGATCACTTCACCAGCCAACTGTTATTAGAACGAAATCTTCAACGTAAACATCATGGGAGCATGATATGCAGAATGAATTTGACCATTGTTTTATGTAGACTAGATTACTTTACTTATAAATACACAAAATGCAAATCAGTAACTTCTCACTATCCTCTCAACAATTTTTGACACAAGGAAGTATTTCTGTTGTTCCGAACTGTGTGCTGTAAATTTCTACCATTAATGGTGCATTTGTAGTAAATCTTCACAGACAATGGCATGTAATTACTTGAAGTGGCGTAATTTAGTGAATTTTGTGCAACAAGCGTAATGCAAATTTCTCGAATAACGCAATTTATGCTGACATGAGATACATTTCTCCCAGGCCCACTTTTTATACCAATTCATATTTCTGAGTTTGGTAATTCTGTTTCAAATTTATGGTGGTCTTGTAAAAATGTAGAAGGGACAATGCTCCATGTGTAAGTATGTTAATTCAATTGTGCCCACATTTTTCAATATTCAGTTCAGTTTATTGTTAGTTTATTAGTTAATAAAAACCACAAACATACACAAATCAAATAATTATAAGATCGTACTTTCATCTACAAGTAAATGAACAAAATAATACCATTAAAATCAATAAATCCCTATATCCACCTGGCAAACACAGGAAAATCTTGCAGCAGATGCATTGTGCAAGCAGCTAAAAACACACTGTAAAAAAGCATAAACAGTGTAAGGACATGGACCATCCTATATCAACCTGACTAAACACATAAAAATATCATGCTAAGGTGCACTGTACAAGCATAAACAAATTATGTGCAAAAAGATCATTGACAGTTTAAAATCACAAACCACCCCTTGCTAAGCACAGGAGAAATGTGTAAAAATGCAGTGTGCAACATCAGCAAACATACTGTTCAAAAGTGCAAACAATAAATCATTACCCAAAGACCTGAGTATAAAGTAGCTTAAAATTAGATCTCAGGTACTCCCAGGATGACAAAGACTTGAGGAGAATAAGAAAATCTTATACAATCAAACAAGGGAAAAAACATACAGTAATTTTAAGCAAAGGCTACCAGTGTCCATGAGGCATTAGAACGCACTCCATAGTACTTAATTCAAACTGACCATTGCTGAACACCCAAAAATAGGCAAGATACAGGGCAAGGTACCTAGTACCCATCTTCTAGCAACCCCTCCATTTAACTTAATTCACAAAAAAACTGGGATAGGGGTCAATAGCTCCCTTTTTTATTTTTCTGTTTCACCCCTAGCACCCCATCATAAAATAGGGTCCTTCTAGAGTCACATAAGCTTATACCCTATCTAAACCATACAACATATCTCTATTTACAGTGCTTGTATCTGCTCATAAAAAACTGCTAAAAATTGCACCAATCGAATGTTCAGCATAAAATTCTGTGGGTTTGAAGCCTCTATGGTCGCCGACCTACAAGTTCTTACTCCCAGGGATAAAAACTCTTTACGAACCAGGGTCCACCGATGTGCTAATAAGCTGGGGCATACACAAAGTATATGCATGAATGTTTCATTTTCCTGATGGCACAGGTGACACGATGTGAACTCCGGTTGGGTCGTCTTCTGCCACTTGGGTATGAAGTCAAGCGATGGAAGAAGACCAAATTGCATTTTTAAAAATTCCCTCTTGATGGACAATGAGAATGCTGCCTCAAAGTAGGGTTGTTCCTTGCTGATATTGTAGGATTTTATTACCAGCCACCCATGCACTCGTTTTGCCAATTTCATTTTATCCTCCAGGTGGCTTTTCTACTGGATGCACTTATTCAAAGTTTTCTTGAAAGTATAATCACTCGTGTTCAGTTCCCATAAATCTGAAATACCAAGATTCTCTATACTGCTTTGTAGATACTTGGCAAATTGACTTTTCCCCCTTTGCAAGTTGATTCCCGCCCAAGCAAGATGTGCCAATGAATCTTCAGGAGCACTCCCTAATCGATGACAACATTTAACAAAAGTCCCTTGTCTAGCTAATGGTTGTTTTAGCAAGGAAAATTCAAGTCTTACCTGGGCTGGGGAAGTGGACTTTGGTAGCTAAAACACTCGTTTCTACATTTGTATTATAAGCTTCTCCAGGATATCAGCATCCTCACTCAGCGTTATCTTGCCTCCATATGATGTGGTAGGAATCAGTTTGTATTTTATCCATGTTATCAATGCATTTAAGTTGTGCTCCTTAAATTAGAAAAAGCAAAGTTTAGCGCATCTGCTTTTACTGTACTGGCTTTTTTTTGAGCAGCAGAGGAACTCCTCAAGTCCAATTTGAACCCTAGAGACATATAGGTTGCTGTTTCATCAATGTTCGGCCCATTGAGGTACCATTTCCCCTGTTAAGATATTTGATGTTGGAAGGGTATAACTTTGGTCTTTTTAAGATTGATTTACAATAGATTGCTAACCGAGTACTAGGCAAGCCTGTTAATCAGTCTTTGCAGGCCTACTCAGGAGTTGCTTAACAAGAGCAGATCACCTGCATATAGAATACTACACAGCTGTTGGCCGCCAAGACTCAATGCATGTGACACCACTTCAGCAAGAGACAGCATCAGATCTGAGATAAACAAGTTAAACAGAAGTGTTTATACACATCCCTGCTTCAGTCCTAGGGAGGTAGTAACTTCTCTAGGCAGGCAATGCCCATCCCCCACCTTGATCTTCACCCACGTTTTCATGTAAAGCATCCGAATCGCCCTCAAGAGCTTTGGTGGGATTCTCCAGCGTTGTAATTTCTCCCAAAGCATATCTCGAGGGGCGCAATCGAAGGCCACTTTAAAGTCAACCAGCGCCTTCAGACTCTTATGGGTGAGTAGCTGCGCTTTGTAAACCCTGATTGATTGAAAGTCCAAAACACATAAATAACAGCGTGCAGGTATTGCTCGCCCTGTTCATTATGAGGTCCACTGCCATCAGGTTAGTGGTGGTCCCTTGCTTTTTGGTAAATCCTGTTTGATTCATTGGCAGCCTCCATACCTCCGTCGCCCACTCCAAAAGATCTTGCAGGAGTAACGTTGAAAGGTATTTAAGGTCTACATCAAGCAAGGAAATCAGCTGATAATTGCTCGTGGACGCAGCTACCCCACCCTTGAAAATGGGATGTATAACTGGTCCTCTCCAGCTTTCCGGAATGCTTTCAGTCAGCAATATACAAAAGAACATTGAGATCAAAAAACCTGCCCAAATCGTGACATTTTCCTTCAAAAGGGCTGGTGGAATTCTATTAGGGCTAGGTGCACTGTTGATACATAAGGTTTCGATAACTTCCACCAATGACGTAGTTGGATATTCTAAAATGCCTGAGCCATCATTGCTGTTGTTATTAATAGGTGACATATCGACTGGGCCCATACTAAGTCCCATTTCGGTTCGGCCTGGGCTGAGACCCAGGGCGGAGCGGGTGTCTTTGCATCCCTTATAGTGTGCTCGTAAAAAGTTCACCCATTCTTCCTCGCTTATATTAGTGTTATCTGCTGCCCTGGTGCCATTGTCAAGCTCATTAATTTGCTACCAAAAAGACCTATGATCATTTTGTTTGGTGGAGTGAAGAAGCTTGGCCCACAGTGCTTCAGATCTACCTTTCTTGTGAAACCAAACCTCATTTTTTAACCTCATGATCAGATTGTGGGCACTTTAGCAATGCTGAATCCAGGATCTAATAAGGAGGATCGACTTTGGCCAGTTGATGGTCTTATTGTTCAGGATTCCTGTGCTTTTATGCGTGCTATTAGCAGGATACCTTGCTGCTAAGGTCTCTGAGAGGCATTCCCATTCCTTTACAGTTTTCACTCATTAACTAATACTTCTTTCAAGATTCCCACTACTTCATTTGCCAGGTCTCAAATATTATCCGGACTCCATTTGAGGCATTTCAGGTTTTCAGTATGAGCCTCCACCTGCACTATCCGGGCACAACCCCGAGTGGCTGAAATGGAACTGAACCAGAACTTTTGTGGCTGATGATCACTCTTTGGTCTCTGATCAATTTTGAAATAGGAATTTGAATAGGAGGTCGTCTTATTGGAGGACCTTGTCCAGGCTGGCGGGATATCTCCCGGTAGACGGCCATTTAACGTTACCAGTCCTTCCGATTTACATGCCCTCAAAAGCTTTTTTCCTACATTATCTTGTCTTCTACATCGAGGATAACTTTGAGCGAGCAAGACGGATAGTGCTTCTTTACCATTCTCATGTATATCTTGAAAAAGATTCAAATTAAAGTCACCAGTAATTACCAGATATCAGAGGGTCTTTCCACTCCAGAAGCAGAATGATCAAATTATACACTGCCTGTTTTTTCTCTTGGGTTAATATAAATATTGACCAGGACCAGTGGGATTGTCACCTGCTTATCCCACCCATCCAGATGCAGCGCCAATAACCACAGCTCATTTATGTCTAGCATCGTGACCTTTGCAGTAAGTTTAGAGTTCACATTGATTGTTAGCCCACCTTTAGCTCTCCCATGAGTGCTACTCTTGTATGCCAAGTTGTTATATTAAATTAACCCAATTACAGGAATGCTGGATTGTGCCCATGTCTCTTGTAGAGCAATGATGTCAAATTTATTAAAATACTTGGACATCGAAGCAGCTTTGATTTTCTGGGCAAGGCCTCCCAAATTCCAAGCGCATGTAATATATCCCGTTTTCTTTGCTAATATATTCCATGGTTCAATTTCACTTACCTGCAATGATTATATTATAATGGGGAGTTGTTGAATCTTATTGCTATTGCTTTTGGGCAAGTAACATCTTGTTAGAAAGATTTTTCTAAATTGTCTTTTCTGTTTTGGTGGAACGTATATGTGATAACCATAGACTTGAAACGTCTTGTGCTATAAATATCTAAAGCAAAATTAAGAGTGATATAATATGATTGCCTGTACAAATCTTCTGCCTATTTTTTTGATTACTTAACCTGTCATGTCTTTTTGGCTAGTCCTGTCATATATACCCCTATTACATACATTTGTCCCATCCACACGACAATAACGATTCTAAACAGGTGACCTTTTACCTAGTAGCTTGCGCCTGTCTCTTCGACACCAGGCTCTCGGTACTCTATCATAATCCCTGCACCTGACATACATCAACATGTCCCCAGACACGACAGAATTATTCTGTATAAGGGTCACCACTTTTTTACATCCTTGGCCAAAAGCTAGCTGTGCATAATCACACTTGTTTGGGAAAGCATCGGTGATTGTTTTCAAAACATTTATGATTATTTTCAAAACACCCATGATTGTTTTAAAAACATATCGATTCTAGAAAAAACCCTGGCGTGACCACTTTGGTTGAAAAGACCCTCACTTCCCCCTACAAATTAGAGGAGAATTCCTTCCAAGCTGAGATGGGGTCCTGCATGCTGAATCTTCGACAAGCAGCGGTCTGACATCCCTTGAGGGTTGTCATCCTCGATGCAGAGACAGGGTCCTTCATTCCCAACCATCATGTGATGGTTGGGGTTTCTTGGCTACAGATACACATAGCTATACACACATACACCTACACATCCAGGTTAGGCTAGGTACATTTTAGGCAAATTACTTAGGGCGCACATTTTAGGAATATGCAAGTGCTACTGTTTTGATCTGAGCTGCTTATGTTCATCTTATTAGCACTGTGGTAGAAATGTATCTACTATTTACTATATTGGTACTAGCCATCTCTTTCGTATACTTCTGTCTCCTAATTGTCACAGCACATATGTTTTACACAAGGCTGTCGCTGGACCAATAAATACTTATTGAAACGTCCTAATCGCCATCCTGTATATTTTCTGAGAGTAAGCAAGCACGAGTGTCTGAGCGAAACGTACTGTACTGTTTTCCACGATCACTGAGGAATTAGGGTTGTCATGTTCAGTGGTTGCCAGAAACTACGTACACCACTGTAGGATACAGGGGGGTGGTAGTGGCACTGTAGAGCTAGCTGGTCCAACGGCTGACATATACTGTGGAGGTGTCCGGAAGCGGTTGGGACATCAAGCCCTCAGTTTAGGTCATCCAAAATGCGCAGGTCCTGGGGGACTCCTAGGAACTACATGACAAACCTTGTTGATTTTATCTATCTCCCCCATCCTATTATTTCTTCTCTTTCCTCTTCTCCTTTCTTTATTCTAAAATCCTTATCTGTATTCAATGAAAGCCATCTTAATGTATGAGAAGAAAGATCTGACTGTTCTGTGTTGGTTTACAGAACAATAATCCTATGACAGATTGTAGTGATCCCTGTTAATTTCAGGTGAAATTTTTAAAAAGCAAAGAATACATACAAACTTTTCTTACAGAGCAAAAGTCAATTTTTGATTAAGAAATCATAGAACATTTCTAATTCTAGCTTGATAACTATGCCACTCAGGCATCAAATGTGCATTCATTCTCCTAAATCCATCAACTCTTTACTATAAAGGTTTACTTTCCTTTTGGAGTAATTTGATCAATTATATTGTAAAGCTCATCTCAATGATTTATTTCCTGATTGAAAATATGCTTGAAAGGAAAGTTAGTTGTTGAGAGGAGTTTTGCAATATAACTACAGGTATAACTAGTATCTTGAGCGAAATCACATTAAAACGATTTTAACTGGTATTGCTGATTGCCAAGAGAACATTGGAGTATTTGACTCTGATCTGAGATTATTGTCTGTTCTGACAGTTTTACCCTAGTAGGTATTCTACCTTTATTAAACTCTGATTTGCTGCATAATGTTGCATCTAGCCTTGTACAGACTCTTCTGAGAAAGCAGCTCCCAGTGCAGCCTCTTTTGACTGTTACTTTCTAGCAGGTGAGATTAGTCAGCAAACTCAAGAGGATGTCATGCCTCACATAATATGATTAACATCTTTGAGTAGTGGCACCTCTTCATCTTGCAAGTCAGGCTTCTGCCCATCCCACTCATCATCGCAGCAGTTCCTTATTTCCATGTTAACCAGTGTTTTGGAGCATCTGGAAAGGCTGGTGCAGCTGTGGGTCTTTCTTCTTGGAGGGCAACTGCTGTGAACATCAATGACAAGGTTAGTTGCTCCTAAAAGTGGCAATTAGGTTTCTTGGGCTGGTGCTGATTTATGGATTTTCGGCCCCTGAAAAAACAATCTATCAATTCTGACTCAACAGTTTACTCAGTGACACGTATGCTCTGGCTGCAGTGTCTCAAATGTATCCATCTGTTTACCAAACCAGCCCTTTGTGCTTGCTATCTCATGGTCACTGTCAGCAAATGTGCTCCATATGCCACTTCAGTGACAATTATTTTCCGCAGACTCAGTGTATTCGTGAGTGTGTACATGAAGATTTTTGCCTAAACCAGTTCATAAAATTAGTGTCCTATTGTGTGGACTCTCATCAGAATCAGGGAACTATGACTGGTGTATAAATGCTTCTTTGACAACAGGCCATTATGGAGCACTGGCAGGAAATGCGCTCTTACTAAGCATAATGCTTGTGTAGAACCCATTAAAGATCTGCACCTGCTCTGTGACAATAGTAGTCACCAATATTTCTTTCTTGACATATTTACTTATGGTGGTCACAGTGCAGTTACTCAAAGCATGTTTAACTTGGTCTGACACCTCTATTAAAAATATGAATGTACTTATACTACCACATTTAACCTGATCAGGATTCTACTTTAGTCTTGGACTTTCCACCAATGGAAAGCTGCTTAGCTTTTCTGCAAAATAAAGCTTCATACCAACATTCAAACCTGACCATCAAAATGTGGAGTAACCCGTGGTTAAACATGAGCTTTCTTTTTGCTTCTCACTGCTGAGCTCTCAATCTTCCTTGCCACTGGAGAGCATCACAATGTTCCCTGTAACCAGTCATTTAATAATTATGGACCAAATGCTAAAGCTGCATTTAGTAGTATGTAAATTGCAATACAATGGTAGTAATAATAGTACAAGATGCAACTCACAAACCCATGGAGGGGGATCTCCATGTCCACTTCTTCTATCTCTTTTGTACCGAAATTTTAAGAGTTAATGTGCTATGTGAATATTATTTCTAGGTCGATAACAAATATTTTAAATTAATTTCCATTTTTATTATATGTGAAAATATTTTATTTTGTTATTAGAAAATAATAAACTTTTTAAAATATCCTCATGCTCTCCCAAATGCAGATCGCAATCTCTGTGGCAGAGATTTCTTACCCTGTGGCAGATATGTCTGCCAACTAAATAGAATGGAAAATAAGGTCAACAAAATAATTTTAGTAGTTTGCAGTCATAAATATACAATCATAGTAGCCTCCACACCCTCACTGATAGGATGGAGACTTGCAAGTCCAAATTTAGATGTAAATCTCCACTTGAAAATGGTGAAAAGCAAAAAAACTGAAAGTTACACCAAGGTGTAGCAGTAAATATACACTTGAATAAATATGCACAAGTATATTTAACATGTTAAATGGGTCATCTGACTCTGAGTTTAATGACAGTAATGATCTTATTGATATCTGTATGCACAATGCATGCATCCTCCATTTGGACTTCTGTATTTGGGCCTAGTGCAGTTTTATGATCTACCATGGCGTGATCTCTTTCCATAGTACAAAATGAAGCCCTGCACTCTATTAATGTGTTTGTGAATTGTCTGTTAATAACACATTAGTTATGGTTGTTTGTATATATTTACAAAGGCAGAGATGTTTTGCACCATGAAATATTGGTGTAATTTTTTATGACACTTTGACATTTGGCAAAAGCACTGTGTGAAATTGGTTTGTTGGTTGACTTGGGTGTGAGCCCTAGTCAAGCAACACCCACAATCACTTGCAGAGTGAACCACAAATAGGTACTAAATCAACCTGTGCTTGACCCTGGGTATCTTGGCACAAACAGCAGTCAGGTTTTACTTAGAGGCAATGTGTAGGTTGTTTATGCAGCGCATAAACAGTAATAAAATGAAAGCAAAACACAAGGAAAATCCCAAACCAATTTAGAAACAGAGAATAAATTGTAATCATTATTTGACACCAAAACAAAAAAAATCAAATCAGTTGAACGGAGTTACGAATTTTTAGAGCTTTTAGTGAAAACTAGCGCCTAAAAGATCAAAGCGCCAACCGCGTACATCTATTAGTTCAAGACCGGGTCAAAATCAAAAGTTAAGACCGACCGCGATGGAGCATGGTTTGAATACAAGAAGTGGATTGGGCCTGGTCATTGCTTACTAGCAGACTTAAAATAATTCTTGAGGAAAATGTTCGAAGAAGGTAAAGTTCAGCGGGGCAAGTCCACAGGATGTGTCCGAGGAGGGAGCATCGTCATCGTCTTACTTTGGGTCGAAGCCATGGTAAAGATTTTTATGTTCGGACTTAGTCACCGAAATGGAAGTTGAAAATCTTCAGCAGGACGAGACAGAGGGCTGTAGCTGAATACTGTTCTGTGAGGACGGATACCCCTTTCGCAAAGGACTGCTGAAAAGGATTTGCTGCTGCAGAGAAGAACATAGTGGAGTAGCCGCAAAGCCAATCAGACCAGTGATGCACCTCGGGCGGACAGGCGAGCAGGTTATTCCTGGGCTCCTGCTGGTTCTCAGAGCAGTTTTTGGACAAATTTTGTCTAAGTGCTCAGTTTTGGTAATTGGCCTTCTGGCTACATTTCGCACCACAATCTATGGCCCAGGACTGGTGGGACACCTCTTGTGGGTTCAGGACTCGCTGAACCCCCGCAGGCTGTGTCCAGGTACAGGTTCAAGAAAGTGAGAGCCTTTTATGTCCGTGTGGCTGTGAACACAAGGCCAGCAAACTAGCCCTTGGAGTCACTTCTGGTAGTCCTGAGTGCAGGTGAAGATGCAGGGCTCAACTACAGGGCTGGCCTCTGGGGGTTCAAGGCAGGCTCCAGGCAGCAAAGTAGTCCGCCAGGTGCAGTAGCATTCTAGCAGAGTACAAAGCCGGTAACAGCAGCAGGCAGTCCTCTGAGAGTCCTTCTGCTGGTCCAACAGTGAACTGAAGATTGGGTTTGAAGGTCCTATTTTTTTATACCCTGGTGCCTTCTTCTGGAAGGTGAGAGAAGCTTCTGGAAAGGTTCTTTGAGGTGCATGGATTTTCCTGACTCCCCACAGTCTGTTCAGGTGTAAGTAGGTCTGCGCTCAACTCCACCCCTCCATCCTGCCATCAGATGGCCCATTGAGTCACACCTAGTCCCTCTATTGTGTGAATGTCTGGGAGAAATTCACAAAGCCTAACTGCGGGCTACACCCAGTCTTGTGACCCAAGACAGGCTGCAGGCACAAAGGGCAGGAAAATGCCAACTTTCTAAAATTGCAACAACAACAATGTGATGGATGTAATGTTTGAATTAATCTCAGCCACTAGTAATTGCTCAGGGTCGCATTCCATTCCATCATTTTTTTCCACTATGCCACCTCAGGTTGGACCCAGACATATCCAAATCAGTCTTGACCCTGCCCGAACTACCCGGCCAGGTCCTCCCTGAACCAGAAAACAAGCATCCCAGTACCGGTGTTGCCCTTATTATGGGCCCATCAGCCAGGTATAGCTTGATTCCAGTGGCACAGTGAGCACGGGACCCACACCTGGGCATACCTGTTGCTCTTAGGTCGGCAACTACAACAACAACAAGGTGATGGATTGAATGCTTAAATTAATCTCAGCCACAGGCCAGTGGTTGAGATTAATTCAAGCATTCCATCTCATGCTTGTGCTCTGTTTCAGGTATGACCTGGCCTAGGAGTTCAGGCTGGACTGTTAACATGAGGAGCAAGGTCATTTGCATATGATTTGCATATGGCTGGGTCGAAACTGAGGTGGCATGGTGGGTGAAACACTATGGATTGGGATGCGGCCCGACTGATTGCCAGTGGTTGAGAGTCATTCAAGCATTCCATCCATCACCTTGTTGTTTTAACTTTCTAAAAGTGGCATTTTCAAAATTGCAAATAAAAATCCTACTTTACCATTAAAGAGGGTTTATCATAGCAATTTCATAGGTAGCAAACACAAGATATCTACCTGCTCCCAATTAGGAACTTAGGTGTGACTTATATGTATTAAAGGGAAAGTTCAAGGCTTGGCAAGGAAGTTTAAATGCCAAGTCGACATGGCAGTTTAAAACTGCACTCAGGCTGCAGTGGCTGGCCTGGGCCACGTTTTAAGGTTCTACTTAAGTGGGTGGCACAATAAGTGCTGCAGGCCAACTGGAAGCATTTAATTTACAGGCCCTGGGTATATGATATACAACTCTACAAGGGACGTATAAGTAAATTATATATGCCAGTTAGGTGTATGCCAATCAAATCGTGTTTAGGGGAGTGAGCACAAGCACTTTAGCACTGGTTAGCAGTGGTAGAGTGCACAGAGTCCTAAGGCCAACAAAAACAAAATCAGCAGAAATATGAATGGTAAAGGAAAACATTTTGGGGTGACCCTGCAGAGAGGGCCAGGTCCAACCCCCCTCCAGCCTGAAGCCAGCGGAGACTAATTAATACCTTGAAGACCTTCCCTGTTTAGGTGATAGAACATGGACCATGGCCTTCTACTGCAGAGGCCTATGGCAGTTTTATGCCCCTCTGAAATCAGTTGAATCTGTCTGTCTACACTCTCCCGAGCCACTGGATTGACCCATGGAGAACACTTCTCCTCATCTTCGGACCCCATCTGCGCTGCACCTAACCTTAACTTGCTCACATATGCATCCTAGTAGGCAGACAGTACCACCATGGCCAACAAAGTTATGTGGCCCATTCAATCCCTTGGATCGGACTTCTGTCTGTATCCCAAGGAAAATTCTTCCAATAAGAACAGCAACCTATAGAGGCCACTGACAGCTGTCAGAGTCGACAGCCAGGTCCGGCTCCTCCCTGAAATCTCTGACCTCGGAGTTTTCTCAGAGTGGGGGGCAACAGCCCCAGGTGTTAGGCATCCTTCTTCCACTTTCCTTCAGACCAGTCCAGAGGTGGTAGCCTGAGACTGGTCACTGAGCCGAGGATCTGCACCCTGAGGCTGAACAGGAGTCAGGGGTGAGTCCTTCCTCCCCTTGCCTCTCCATCTGGGCCTATGTACTCTCTGGTTGGGAGTAGTACACCCAGATGTCTGAGCTTTCAGGGAACCCCGGGTGGCCACCTCGCCTAGTACTTCTATCACCAGTGGCAACTCATTCCCTAGAATACAGTCAATGGGCATCTGGAGACTAACCCCTTCTTTGGGTCACCTCCCCTCCCCACTCCAGAGATACCAGGGCCATGGGGCAGACAAAGACCTGCCCCTGGTTCTGAGTAACCCTACACACCTGACCGTTGTACAACTCTGGGGAAACCAGACTTTTTACTACCATGGTCTGGCTGGCCCCATTGTCTCTCAGAACAGTGACAGGCACCCCATTCAACTTGACCTGGTGGAAGTGACAACTCCCACTCTCAGGGATCACCAGTCTACCCTCTGAGTTCACCCCCCCCCCCAATTAAGGGAGAGTAGGGCATTATCTACTTCCTGCCCCTGAGGACTATTTACCCCTAAGGCAATATTTGCCAGCCCTGTAGAGGTCCCACCAGTGGGTGGTTTCCTTGGCCAGACAATGTCCCCCTGCTTGTGTCATAGCTGAGAACAATCAAAGCAGTGGGGTTGAAAATGTGGTGCCCTGGGTCACTGCCCACCAGAACCTCCCTCCTTCTTCTCAAAAGAGCATGGGAGCCCTTATTTTCCCCCTTAGTCTAATCCCTCTAATGTGTGATTTCTGGGAGGAGTTCACAAACTCTAACTGTCAGCTCCGCCCAATCATGTGACCTAAGACAGGCTGCAGGCACAAAAGGCTAAGGGCAGGAAAATGCCAACCTTCTAAAAGTGACATTTTTAAAATTGTAATGTAAAATACGACTTTACCATTAAAGGGCGTTTATCATTACAATTTTGTAGATACCAAACCTGAGATATCTACCTGCTCCCAATTACAAATTGCAGCTTACTAAATGTAATAAGGAATCCCAATGTTATCTTACAGGAGGGGTAGGCCTCACAGTAGTAAAAACAAAGATAAGAGGGGCATATTAGCAAGGGCACTATCGCCGCTTTAGCGGCACTTTTTGCCGCTAAAGCGGCGATATTCATATCGCCCTATCAGCAAACTGTCTCTAACAGCAGTTAGCGACAGTTTGCGGTCATTAGCGCCCGTTTTTTTACCGCTTTGCATGTCAGCGATATTTATCGCTAATGACATGCAAAGTGGGCGTTCCAGACGAACAAACCTGGGAAACACCCGCTAACAGGCCTATCGCCTATTAGCAAGGTGGCCATGGCCCCAGTTAGCGACGTGAAAAGTCGCGCTAACCGGGGTCATCGCCATTTATTTAACAGCTGCAATTAGCAGGTGTTAGCTATACCTAACATGGGGGGGTGGATTATGCTGATACGACCACAGGGTCGTATCAGCAAGGTGTTCTCCCTTCTCCATGCAACATCGCTGGTTTTTCAGCGATGTTGGCCCATTTCCCCCGCTATCGCTGGAATATTCATCGCCATAGCGCTAATCGTTGCTAATACAGCGTTAGCGTGGCGATATATTCCAGCGATAGCCGGCGATAAAATAAATCACGCTAAGCAGGGTTAGCGATGATTATCGCCTCTTCTTGCTAATATGCCCCAAGAGTTTTTTACTACTGGGACATGGAAAATGTAAAAGTATATGTCTAACCTTTTAAAAACACAACGCCCTGCTCTATGGGTTACCGAGGGCCTACCTTAGGGGTGATGTACATGTAATAAAAGGAAAGTTTAAGGCTTGGCAAGGGTGTTTAAATGCCAAGTCGACATGACAGTTTAAAACAGCATTTAGGCTGCTGTGGCAGGCCTGGGACATGTTTAAAGGTGCTACTTAAGTGGGTGGCACAGTAAGTGCTGCAGACACACAGGTAGCCTTTAATTTACAGGCCCTGGGTATATAGTATACCACTCTACAAGAGACTTATAAGAAAATTAAATATGCAAATTCGGTGTATGCCAAGCAAGCCATGTTTAGGGAATGAGCACAAGCACTTTAGAACTGGTATCAGTGGTAAAGTGCACAGAGTTCTAAGGCCAACTAATTCAGCAACAAGATGTAGGGAAAAGGCAAAAGATTTGGGGGTGACCCTGCAGAGAGGGCCAACAGGCACCCATTTATTTCTCTACCTGACACAGGCAACTTTAAGAAGAGAATCTGAAACAGGTGCTCAAAGTTATCTAACAAGTGACAATGTTATGATTAATTAAATGCAATGCATTGTTCCATACCATGATACAAATAAATCCAGTCCGGCATTAACTTAAAACCAATCTCAGCATTAAAGAAAAAGGCATTTTTTTTTGCAAACAACACGATTACCCTTTGCTCTCGCATGCTTGCAGAAATACCACAGACAAATTTAGTAACTGGAAAGATGCTTTGGCACTCATCTCCCCATTCTAGCACAGAGTACACTAGATTGTTGTCAATGTGAGTCACACACAAGGTCTTGTTCCTCTCCTACAAACTTAGGAGGACAAGGCAGCGAAGACCTGTACTGGGATTGAGCCCAATGTGTGGCTATCCCTCAACCCGAGGATCTATTTGGCTCTTGGGCTGAAAATGAGCCGGGCTCTTCTGTTATGTTATGTTATGTTAAAAGGATTTATACAGCGCATGGCTGCCCCTGCGATGGGGCGTCCCAGCGGTACCCAGGTACAAATTGCTGAAGACGTGCAGAGGGAGAGAGGTTAGACTGGGAATAACCAGGTTTTTATAGCCTTTCGGCAGGTTAGATGATTCTGAATACCCCTAATGGATACAGGGAGCGAGTTCCAGAGTCCAGACGCCAAAGCCTTAAAGGAGCGTCCCCCGGCTCTAGCTCGTAGGACTTGGGGGTACAGGCTAAAAACGGATTGGCTGAACGCAGGTTACGTCTTGGAGAGTATGGTGCTAGCATGTTCGCTAGGACAGGAGGGTCCTGCTGGGTCAAAATTTTGTGAGCAAAGCACAGTGTCTTGAATTGAATTCTTTTATCCACAGGCAACCAGTGCAGCTTTGGTAAGAGCTTTGACACTGAGCAAAATTTAGGGAGAGCAAAAAGAGTGCGTGCTGCAGCGTTTTGTACCCTTTGAAGGCGCTGAATACCAGATTTATTTGCGCCTAGGTATAGGGAGTTACCATAGTCCAGCCTGGATAAAACCGTGGCCTGGACAATAGTCTGACGAGTTTGTTTGTCAAAGAAACCAAGAAGGGGCTTTAATCCTCGCAGAAGCCCAAAACAGGCCCCCGCGACCACCTTTGTTTGGGTTTCAAAGGATAGCCCTCTGTCAATCCAAATTCTCAGGTTTTTCACTGTCTCCTTAGGCAGGGGTGCAGGTTTCAGTTCATCTGGCCACCATTTCTCCGACCACAAATTACTGTCTCTCCCAAATAGTAGTATTTCAGATTTACTGGCACTTAACTGCAAGCATTTTGCTGTCATCCAGTCAGCAATGGCCAGCAGGTCTTCCTTGAATTTAACAAGGTTGTTTTTGCATTGCTTGGAAAAAGAGATAACTAATTGGGTGTCTTCAGCGTAGGACACTGATGACAGCCCTCTGCTTTTTGCTATCGTTGCGAGGGGTTGCAGGTAAATATTAAAGAGCTTCGGGCTTAGTATTGATCCCTGTGGTACTCCGTAATGGACCGCATACTCTTGCGAGCAGTGGGGTGGTATAGTGACCTGGAAAGTTCACCATCCAGAAAATATCTGAACCAGGCCATGGCCACACCCCGATCCCTATCTCCTGCAAGCATTGCAATAGGATCTCATGGGATACCGTATCAAAAGCGGCGCTTAGGTCAAGAAGAATTAGGGCTGTGGAGTTTCCTTCATCCAAACTGCTTTGAATTTGCTCCGTCACTGCCAACAGAGCAGATTCGGTACTGTGGCGTGATCTGAAACCGTTTTGTGAGGGTTCCAGTATCTCATTTCGCTCTACAAATTCTGTGAGGACAGTGTTCACATGAGATTCAGTAGCTTTGGCCAGGAAAGGGAGCCGAGATATAGGGCGATAATTCTCGGCTTGGATGGCTCCAGAGATGGTTTCTTTAATAGTGGAGTTACTTTAGCATGTTTCCATGCGAGAGGTACGGATGCCGAAGTCAGGGATCGATTTATCAACTCCCTGCATACTGGTAAAATATGATTTTGGAATTTTCTTTGTCTTGCTCTGTCTTCCTTCTTGCAGCTCTTTTTGGTGTAGCAATAAGGAGATGGTCATGAGAGGGTAAATGCTGGGATAAAAGGGTTACAAGTAGGCACCTCAGCACAAGAAGAGAGGTGGGAGTCTGCACTGGTTTTGTGCACAGGCACTGAAATTCTCAGAATGGAGCCACGGGGTCCCAAGCAAAAACTACGGGGCATATTAGCAAGACCCACGTTAAAATTATCGCCGTTTTAGCGGCAGGAAACTGCCTCTAAAACGGCGATAATAAGACTTGCTAATATGCGTTATGGAATTCCAATAGAAGCCCAGGTTAGATGTCCTGCACATCTAACCTGGGCTTCTATTGAATTCCATAGCACATATTAGCAAGCCCATTATCGCCGTTTTAGCGGCAGTTTCTGCCGCTAAACAGCGATAATTTAACGTGGGTCTTGCTAATATGCCCCTACATTCTTTTCTTGATCTCCACTCCATCACCATTCTCCTAGTAAAAATAATTATTTTCAATATCATTTCACGTCACAGCTTGGATTGCTATTAATTAAGCCTGTGATAAAGTCCAAGTGATGGAGCATTAGGAGCTGACTCAAACCTTAATGGGTTTAGAATCTTTTCAGTGAAGTGGAACCTGTTAAAATGTCATGCCCAGCCCTGAAAAGTAAGACTTTTACCTGCAACTCTCAAAAATCCTTTCACTATTTTGAAATGTAAGTCCTGGTTAAAGCAAAAGGTGAATCCCGGATATTACATTCTGTTAGTCGCATTTTAAATATATATCTATATAGATTGTGTTGTGCCTTTCTCTATTAAATATTTCAATTTCAGTTTATTTTTGTTTTTTAAATGTTAATTTTTATATTTCAATACCTATATAACGTCATTTTAACCTTTGTTTTTTTGAGTGAATTTCTATGGCTTTTTTTTCACCTAAGTTAAGATCTTATTACCATACCTAACTACAAGGGCACTTTAACCTTTGTTTTTTTAAGCTCATGTCTTGTTTGTTTTTTTAAGGTAAAATAGATCATATTAACCTACTTAACTATACTGTCATCTTAACCTTTGGTTTTGCAGTGAATTTCAGTTATTTTTTTTATCATATTCAGCCAACTCCTCTGCTGTACACTGGCTTTGACTCAGGCCTGCAGTCAATCCACCATGGGTGACCAAATCCCTGATGGTGCACGGCCTTTGGCTGTTTGCAGCGGAGGTTGACCATTGGGCCAAGCCTGCGAAAGCCATCCCCCATCTGTGCATGGTCTTTGGGCTTGCACAGCGGGGAGTTGCCCGCAATGCCTGGCGTCTGGCCTCTGGCCAAGCCCAGCACCCAAATCCACTTGGGCACCCATCCCCCAGGTGGACACCCAACTCACATTTTTTTTTTGTTTCTGTTTTTAGGATACCTTGCTACTCTTGTGGTACCAAAGCTCAAGGTTTACTCCCACACTACTCCTGTACCATGCTGGTGAAGTATGTGTGATGGGAGTTACAGTGTCTGTGAGAAGTTGGCCTGGCATATGCTGTCCACTAGTTTTAGTGGGCACCTTGCACCAGTCCAAACGACCTTTATTGATGATAGGTTTAAAGACAACCTTTATTGAAAGCTATCCTAGTGGTAGCTATGGAGAGCAGCATTCAGGCTAAGTCTTGAAGGAGTGTTAAGCTGTTTGTTTTACCAGTCTATAATCTCATGAATGACCAAATGAAAGGAGAACCACACCAGGTATACATATAAAATATATATATTTATTAATAAACACTACCCAATAGTCTCTTTATGAGGCTAGAGGTCAAAGTACACAAGTTACAAGTCAAATAGCACAGTAAATTAGCACAATATACGATTAGCCCTAGTGGCGTACCAAACCATATATTAAGAAAGTGGTATAAGAACCATGACTTAAGTAGACACAAGGCCTAGAGCCTGTAGAATCGCTGGGACCCCAAGGAACCACCCAAGGTAGTGACACAGGGGACCCACGGGGGCCGTGTGCAGTGTGTGAACACATCCGCGAGCTCCGTTAACGTCTATGGGAAAGTCGCAGTTAGACTTTTAAAGTTTAAGGACACTTAGAAATGGACTAGGACCAAACCCTCTTGGACTTAGACAGTTCTAGGGTCAACACCCACGGGAGCACCGGAGTACTCGAGTTACCTCACCCAGGGAAGCCGGGTGCATAGGTGTCAAAAGGTGTCGGGTCGCGTCGTCGATTTCAATGGCAGCCTGGAGAGAAGTGCTGCTGCCGGGAAGATGCGAAGTGTCCGAAGAGATCCAAGCCTGAATCGGAGATGAGAAGAACCTGAAAGCAGAGGGGACAGAGTCTGGGTCACTTGCCAGTGACCAGGGGCACGATAGTCGAATGCCCACCGATGTCGGGTGTTTCAGGTGAAAGAGGTGAAGCTTGACTCATCAGCCACGAGGCCCAGGAGGCATCAATGACAACCAGGAGCTGGATTCGAGCTGTCCCACAAAGGATGTCGAGTGCTGCAGTGTTGGTGTCCGGATTGAACACAACAAGTCTTGGCAACAGCAACCCACGCAGAACAAAAAAAGATGCTTCGGTGCAGACCAGCAAGGTCTGAGGGACTCACCACGCGAAGGGGAGTCAGGACACGTCTGGAGCAACCAGGAAAGCCCAAGGAAAATCAGAGTTGCCTTCACAGGAACCCAACAGTCAATGGACCAGGGATCGCAAAGGAGCCTCAAGAGGAAATGCAAGAAGCAGGCCCACGGAACACTCGTGGAGTGTAGGCTCACAATCTTCGGAGAAAATAGTGCTCGGGACCTGGGCTACAAGTAACCCAAAGCAGGACTTCAAGAGATGTCGAGAAGTTAATGCACTAGCAAATATGCACGGTGTCCAGGAGTTCCAGTTCCACATCACTCGTGAGGGCTGCGGGTCTCAGCTTTTCTGGGGACTCGGGTCACCCTCTGAGAAGTCTGGAAATCTTCTTCCTGGGCTGCAATTACTTTGGAGTCCGGCGGGAGCTTCGGAGATGTAGACCGGCAATTGCTTTGTTGGTGCCTGCCAAGCAGGGAGTCACTACCTTGACCCCAAGGGAGATTTCTTCAGTCCTCTAGTCTTGAGTAGAGCGTCGAAGTTCCAGGATTCAGTTGCAGAGTTTCGTCCAGGGATATCTAAAGTCCTGTTGCCAGGGGTTCCTATCTTATACCCAAGGAAGGGGTTGGACTAACTCTGGGGACCCACCTATGGGAGGGTTTGGAAAGAGGGGTGGCTACACCCATTTCCTTTGTCCAGTTTCGCACCAGAGCAGGGGCTGGCAGCCCCTGCAACCGGTTTGAACTGGGGTATGCACGAGGACACCAAATGTGCCCCCAGTGCAGGACTTCAAAGCACTCTTGGAGTGCACCCACCCAGCCCCAATCCACTAAGGCCTGTCTGGGAGGTGGTAACATCTCCCTGTGACAGGAAACCTATTGTCCAGGCCTCCCCTGCCGGAGTTTCGGTCAGCAGCAGGAGGCCAGACTCGTGTCTGTGGCTGCAGCATCCATTTTGTGATGCCAGGGCTCTGTTTAGTTGGTACTGGGTATACCGGTGCTGTCATGTCTCTCCCTCTAGAAGGGTGGGATCATACTCCCACACCAGTTACTGGTGGGTATGATTCCAAGGTGTTTGACACCAAACACGACATGTTTCCGTGCAGCCATCCCAAAGTTAGCATTTACCGTTGAGTTATAATGCACTTAAGAGTATATGGTCAGGCTGCACCACAGACAACCCCGGAGAGGAGATTCCGAAGTCTGCAGAGGGGCTCTGCTCATGCATGGGCACCCTCTCACATAAAACCAAGCACCCTGCCTTCAGGATTGATAAGGCCTGCCATAGGGGTGACTGATAGGTTTATATGTGCAGTGATAGTGTGAGATATAGTGAACCTATATCTCTGTAAGGGGTGCATGCACCACCTCACTCAGGCTGCTGTAGCAGTCCTGTGGTGTCATTTTGGAAGGCTGCCCAGGGGTGGCATAATACATGCTTCAGCCCCTGGTAGGCCTCTGGGGTACCTATGCCCTGGGTACATAGTATACCATATACTAGGGACTTATAAGGGTTCCCCAGAATACAATCTGAAGTGTACTTAAGGTACATGGAATCAATTTAGAGAGGAAGCAGCTAGGCTGGGGTCCTGGATAGCAGGGCACCAGCCAGACTAAAGTCGAAAAACAGTGAAACATCAGTAAAAAGTGGGGGTAACCATAAGAGGCAGATCCTACTCTCCTACACAACCCCCCCCCAAACGCAGGGACATTAAACTAACCTTGACCAGTTGAGTCTTCATGTTCTAAGTGGAAATATCTGGAGAGTCCATCTGCATTGGCATGGTTACTCCCAGATCTATGTTCCACTGTATAGTCCATCCCCTGTAGGGAAATGGACCACCTCAAAAGTTTGGGGTTTTCACCCTTCATCTGTTTTAGCCATAAGAGGGGCTTATGGTCTGTCTGGACAATGAAGTGAGTGCCAAACAAGTATGGCCTCATCTTCTTCAGAGCCCAAACCACAGCAAAGGCCTCCCTCTCAATGGCTGACCAACGTTTCTCTCTGGGGGTCAGCCTTCTGCTAATAAAAGCTACTGGCTGATCCCGACCTTCATCATTCAACTGTGACAGTACAGCCCCTACCCCCAACTCAGATGCATCTGTTTGCACAATGAACTTTTTGGAGTAATCAGGACTCTTCAGAATGGGAGCAGTGCACATGGCCTGCTTCAGGTCATCAAATGCCTTTTGACAGCTAACTGTCCACTGAACCTTTTTGGGCATTTTCTTGGAAGTTAAGTCATTCAGGGGTGTCACTATTGATCCATACCCCTTGACAAATCTCCTATAGGACCCAGTCAGGCCTAAAAAGGCTCTCACCTGAGTCTGGGTAGTTGGAGCAACCCAGTCCATGATGGTCTGGATTTTGCTCTGCAATGGTTGAACCTGGCCTCCGCCCACAAGGTGGCCCAGGTACACAACCTGACTCTGCCCTATCTGGCACTTAGTGGCCTTGATAGTGAGGCCTGCCTTCTGCAGGGCCTCCAAAACATTTCTGAGGTGGACCAGGTAATCCTCCCAGGTGGAGCTAAAGACAGCAATATCATCTAGATATGCTGCACTATAGGCTTCCAGACCTGTAAGGACTGTGTTCACCAACCTCTGAAAAGTGGCAGGTGCATTCTTCAAACCAAAGGGCATCACCACAAATTGGTAAAGCCCACTAGGGGTAGAAAATGCAGTTTTTGGCTTTGCAACATCAGCTAGTCTGATCTGCCAGTAGCCAGCTGTCAGGTCAAATGTGCTTAGATACTTGGCTGAGGCCAAAGTGTCTATTAGCTCATCTGCCCTGGTGATTGGATGGGCATCAGTCCTAGTGACTGCATTGAGGCCCGTGTAGTCCACACAAAACCTCATCTCTCTCTTGCCATCTTTGGTGTGAGGTTTAGGCACCAGGACTACAGGACTACAGGACTAGCCCAAGGGCTATCTGAGGGCTCAATGACACCCAGTTCCAACATTTTCTGGACTTCTGTCCTGATACAGTCCCTGACTTGGTCAGGTTGCCTGTAAATCTTACTTTTAACAGGCAGACTGTCCCCAGTGTCCACTTCATGAGTGCACCAGGTGGTCTGACTTGGACTCAGAGAAAACATGTGTCTGTACTGATTGAGCACCTGTCTACAATCAGTTTGCTGCTGGGCAGTGAGGCTGCCTGCCAAGGCTACACCATCTACTGACCCATCATCAGGGTTCTGTGAGAGCAGGTCAGGGAGTGGGTCACTCTCTTCCTCCTGTCCCTCATCAGTTGCCATGAGCAAGCCCATGTCAGCCCTGTCCACATATGGCTTCAGCCTGTTGACATGGAGCACCCTATGGGGGCTCCTGGGAGTTCCCAGGTCTACCAGATAGGTAACCTCTCCCTTCTGTTCAACAATTGTATGGGGGCCACTCCACTTGTCTTGGAGGGCTGCTGGGGCCACTGGCTCCAACACCCACACCTTCTGCCCTGGCTGGTAAACAGTCAGCACAGCCTTTTGGTCATACCAGGCTTTCTGTAATTCCTGGCTAGCCTCAAGGTGTTTGGTTGCCTTTTTCATATACTCAGCCATCCTGGAGCGGAGACCAAGTACATAGTCCACTATGTCCTGTTTAGGGGTTTGAGAGGTAACTCCCAACCTTCCTTCACCAGACACAATGGACCCCTGACAGGATGGCCAAACAAAAGTTCAAAAGGGCTGTAGCCAACCCCCTTCTGAGGCACCTCCCTGTATGCAAATAAAAGGAAGGGCAAGAGTATGTCCCATCTTCGCCTAAGCTTTTCTGGGAGCCCTTTAATCATGCCCTTTAAGGTTTTGTTGAACCTTTCAACTAAACCATTGCATTGTGGGTGATAGGGTGTGGTGAATTTATAATTCACTCCACACTCCTTCCACATTGCAGTCAAGTAACTGGACATAAAGTTTGCATCTCTGTCAGATACTACCTCCTTAGGAAAGCCCACTCTTGAGAAAATTCCCAGGAGGGCCCTGGCCACCACAGGTGCTGTAGTGGTCCTAAGGGGAATGGCTTCTGGGTACCTGGTGGCATGGTCCACCACCACCAGGATAAATCTGTGCCCAGATGCTGTTTGGGGATCCATGGGACCAACTATGTCAATCCCCACCCTCTCAAAGGGAACCCCCACCACAGGTAGTAGTATCAGGGGGGCCTTTGTGGTGCCACCTGCCTTCCCACTGGCGTGGCAGGTTACACAGGAGCGACAAAACTCCTTGGTGTCTTCAGACATGTGGGGCCAGTGAAAGTGAGGGACAATTCTGTCCCAAGTCTTGTTCTGGCCCAGGTGACCTGCTAAAGGAATATCATGGGCTAGTGTCAATAGGAAGCCCCTGAACTTCAGACAGAGGTATAACCAACCTCCTGGCTGCTCCAGGCTTGGGGTCTATACTCTCTGAGTACAGGAGTCCATCATCCCAATATATCTTATGGGTGCCACTAGCATTCCCAGCAGCCTCAGCAGCAGCTTGCTGTCTGAGGGGTTCAAGAGAGGGGCAGTTCAGCTGCTCCTGGCTCAGATCTGCCCTGGAAGGGCCCCTGTCCCGAAGAACTCAACCTGATCAGGTTCAAGCTCCTCTGGGACAGTTCCTTCTTCAGGCCTGAGATCATCTCCCTCAAGAGACTGATCTGCTTCCTGAGCCAAGGGGAAGGCACTGCCTTAACCCTACTGCTCCTCCTCTTGGGAGGCACCTGGTCCATTGTTCCAGAATCCAGGGCCTGTTCAGCTTTTGACATTTTGGCCTGTGACCTAGTCACAGCAAAGACATGTGCAGGGATCCCTAGCATTTCTGCATGTGTCCTGACGCTCCACCTCTGCCCAAGCTGAGGTTTCAAGATCATTGCCAAGCAAGCATTCGACTGGTAGGTCTGCACTCACCACAACCTTCTTAAGGCCAGTTACCCCTCCCCAGGAGAAGTTAACAACTGCCAGAGAATGGTCTGTTCTGACATTGCTAGCATTGGTCACTTGGTACATTTCACCAAGTATAATCTGCCCAGGATCCACAAGATCTTTTGTCACCATTGTGACACTTGCTCCTGTGTCCCTGAATGCCCAAGCCTCTTTTCCATTAATTAAAGGCTGCTGTCTGTATTTGCCCAAATTATTGGGACTCACAAAGGGGGACATATCCATGCCCCCATCATAGACTAGGACAGCCTGAGTTGGCACTCTGACTAGGCCAGAGCCCATCTCAGTACCCAGGGTCAACCCTACTACACCCTTATTCTGAGTACCTCCACCACCAATTGTAGCTGGACTAGGGGGAACAGTTGCCTTAGGAGCAATGGTGGCTGGATTAGAGTCTTTGGACTTGGTGCAGTCACTTGTCCAGTGAGTTTTCTGCTTACAGATTTTGCACCATGGTTTCTTTTGGCCTTTTCCTTTAGTAGATTGGGATTCCCCACCAGATGCAGATTTTTGGGGACCTTGAGAAGACTTCTGGTCTTTACCCTTTTCCCCACCCTTGTCAGAGTTTTTGGAATCTTGCTTCTTCTGGTCACCACCTGGGTTCTGTACCTTCTGCCTCACCCTGGTTCTGACCCATTTGTCTGCCTTCTTTCCCAATTCTTGGGGAGAGGTCAGATCAGAGTCCACCAGGTACTGATGCAACAGCTGATTTTGACAGTTATTAAGAATCTGCTCCCTCATGATTAAATTATACAATCCTTTGAAGTCACACACCTTACTGCCCAGTAACCAACCTTCCAGAGCCTTAGTAGCACAATCTACAAAGTCCACCCAGTCCTGTGTCTGTGCCTTTTGGGTATCTCTGAACTTTAACCTGTATTGCTCAGTGGTTAGGCCAAACCCATCTATCAGTGCACTCTTCAGGACATGGTAATCATCAGCATCCTCTTCTCTTACAGTGAGGAGCTTGTCTCTACCTTTGTCTGCAAAGGAGAGCCACAAGATTGCTGCCCACTGCTCCTGGGGGACCCTCTGAACTTTACAGGCCCTTTCCAGTGCAGTAATCCATTTGTGGATGTCATCCCCACTGTGGTAGGGAGGGACAATCTTGCTCAGGTTTCTATGGTCATAAGACCTTTCCCTATCCCTAGGGAAGTTGCTGCCACCATGGGACTCTAGTCCCAACTTTCTTCTTTGTCTATGAAGCTCTAGGGACTCCCTGTCTATAGCCAACTGCTCTTTTCTGATCCTAAGCTGAGCTTCTTCATACTTGAGCAGTCTCTCTTTCCTTTCATGAGAGGATTCCCTCCTATGAGAGGAAACAGAGGTCCCTACTGAGGTGTCAGAATGGTTAGACTCCTCAGAAGGAGATCTTGACCTTCTAGGCACACTCACAACTCTTCCTGGTGGGACAAAGGGGAGGCCATTCTGGTCCTCCTCCTCATCTGCAGGAGGAGCTGGATTTTCCAGGGTAAGATCATTGTCATCTTCCTGGCCAGCTTCAGAGGTCAGGTCCGGGGTTTCTTCACCCCTGGGCCCTTCCTCATCTGCTGTCCCACCCTCTCTGCCTACCCCTTCAGACCCTGAGGTCTGCTTGAGATCATCCAACATCAGTATGTCTATGAGGCGTTGGGTGTTTGCAGTTTTTCCTGTCTTCAATTTCCTAGTATTACACAATGCTCTCAATTCCAGGAATTGGAGGTTGTCATACTTGGATGGTGGAAGCCCAGTGGCTTCTGGCAGGGACCCAGTGGTTCCTGGCCTTGAAGACATCACTAGTGAGGTGTGGTGTATGCACTACCTACTCTAGTGTGGCCTACTAAACTCTCTTGAGTTGTAGAAAGGGTGTGCTAAGCCCTTGACACACAACTCTAAGTTCAGTAGAACTTACTGTATTTCTAAGCTTGAATTTATATGTACCTCAGGTACCTTTAGTGGTTTTCAGTTAGTCACACACTTGAGATTATCTGGTAAAACAGAGGCAAGCTTGAATCCAACCGCTGCACACCAATGTGAGAAGTTGGCCTGGCATATGCTGGCACTAGTTCTAGTGGGCACCTTGCACCAGTCCAAACGACCTTTATTGATGATAGGTTTAAAGACAACCTTTATGGAAAGCTATCCTAGTGGTAGCTATGGAGAGCAGCCTTCAGGCTAAGTCTTGAAGGAGTGTTAAGCTGTTTGTTTTACCAGTCTATAATCTCATGAATGACCAAAGGAAAGGAGAACCACACCAGGTATATATATAAAATATATGTATTTATTACTAAACACTACCCAATAGTCTCTTTATGAGGCTAGAGGTCAAAGTACACAAGTTACAAGTCAAATAGCACAGTAAATTAGCACAATATACGATTAGCCCTAGGGGCGTACCAAACCATATATTAAGAAAGTGGTATAAGAACCACGACTTAAGTAGACACAAGGCCTAGAGCCTGTAGAATCGCTGGGACCCCAAGGAACCATCCAAGGTAGTGACACAAGGGACCCACGGGGCCGTGTGCAGTGTGTGAACACAGCCGCGAGCTCCGTTAACGTCTATGGGAAAGTCCCGGTTAGAGTTTTAAAGTTTAAGGACACTTAGAAATGGACTAGGACCAAACCCTCTTGGACTTAGACAGTTCTAGGGTCAACACCCACGGGAGCACCTGGAGTACTCGAGTTACCTCACCCAGGGAAGCCGGGTGCATAGGTGTCAAATGGTGTCGGGTCGCGTCGTCGATTTCAATGGCAGCCTGCAGAGAAGTGCTGCTGCCGGGAAGATGCGAAGTGTCCGAAGAGATCCAAGCCTGGATCGGAGATGAGAAGAACCTGAAAGCAGAGGGGACAGAGTCTGGGTCACTTGCCAGTGACCAGGGGCACGATAGTCGAATGCCCACCGATGTCGGGTGTTTCAGGTGAAAGAGGTGAAGCTTGACTCTTCAGCCACGAGGCCCAGGAGGCGTCGACAACAACCAGGAGCTGGATTCGAGCTGTCCCTCAAAGGATGTCGAGTGCTGCAGCATTGGTGTCTGGATTGAACACAACAAGCCTTGGCAACAGTAACCCACGCAGAACAGAAAAAGATGCTTCGGTGTAGACCAGCAAGGTCTGAGGGACTCACCACGTAGTGGGGAGTCAGGGCACGTCTGGAGCAACCAGGAAAGCCCAAGGAAAATCAGAGTTGCCTTCACAGGGACCCACGAGTTGATGGACCAGGGATCGCAAAGGAGCCTCAAGCGGAAATGCAAGAAGCAAGCCCACGGAACACTCGTGGAGTGTAGGCTCACAATCTTCGGTGCAAATGGTGCTTGTGGCCTGGGCTACAAGTAACTTAAAGCAGGACTTCAAGAGACGTCGAGAAGTTAATGCACTAGCAAATTTGCACGGTGTCCAGGAGTTCCGGTTCCACGTCACTCGTGAGGGCTGCGGGTCTCAGCTTTGCTTGGGACTCGGGTCTGCCTCTGAGAAGTCTGGAAATCCTCTTCCTGGGCTGCAATTACTTCGGAGTCCAGCAGGAGCTTCGGAGATGCAGACCGCCAATTGCTTCATTGGTGCCTGCCAAGCAGGGGAGTCACTCCTTCACCCCAAGGGAGATTTCTTCAGTCCTCTAGTCTTGAGTAGAGCGTCGAAGTTCCAGGATTCAGTTGCAGAGTTTCGTCCAGGGATATCTAAAGTCCTGTTGCCAGGGGTTCCTATCTTATACCCAAGGAGGGGGTTGGACTAACTCTGGGGACCCACCTATGGGAGGGTTTGGAAAGAGGGGTAGCTACACCCATTTCCTTTGTCCAGTTTTGCGCCAGAGCAGGGGCTGGCAGCCCATGCAACTGGTTTGAACTGGGGTATGCACGAGGACACCAAATGTGCCCCCAGTGTAGGACTTCAAAGCACTCTTGGAGTGCACCCACCCAGCCCCATTCCGCTAAGGCCTGTCTGGGAGGTGGTAACACCTCCCTGTGACAGGAAACCTATTGTCCAGGCCTCCCCTGCCGGAGTTTCGGTCAGCAGCAGGAGGCCAGACTCGTGTCTGTGGCTGCAGCATCCATTTTGTGATGCCAGGGCTCTGTTTAGTTGGTACCGGGTATACCGGTGCTGTCATGTCTCTCCTCTAGAAGGGTGGGATCATACTCCCACACCAGTTACTGGTGTGGGGGTATGATTCCAAGGTGTTTGACACCAAACACGACATGTTTCCAAGCAGCCATCCCAAAGTTAGCATTTACCGTTGAGTTATAATGCACTTAAGAGTATATGGTCAGGCTGCACCACAGACAACCGCGGAGAGGAGATTCCGAAGGCTGCAGAGGGGCTCTGCTCATGCATGGGCACCCTCTCACATAAAACCAAGCACCCTGCCTTCAGGATTGATAAGGCCTGCCATAGGGGTGACTGATAGGTTTATATGTGCAGTGATAGGGTGAGATATAGTGAACCTATATCTCTGTAAGGGGTGCATGCACCACCTCACTCAGGCTGCTGTAGCAGTCCTGTGGTGTCATTTTGGAAGGCTGCCCAGGGGTGGCATAATACATGTTTCAGCCCCTGGTAGGCCTCTGGGGTACCTATGCCCTGGGTACATAGTATACCATATACTAGGGACTTATAAGGGTACCCCATAATCCAATCTGAAGTGTACTTAAGGTACATGGAATCAATTTAGAGAGGAAGCAGCTAGGCTGGGGTCCTGGATAGCAGGGCCCCAGCCAGACTAAAGTCGAAAAACAGTGAAACATCAGCAAAAAGTGGGGGTAACCATAAGAGGCAGATCCTACTCTCCTACAGTGTCCATACAATGCCACCTTACAACTTTTTCTGTTTTGCATTTTTAGGACATGGGGACCAAGTCCCCGATTCCTGTATGGGTGGCTGCACATTTTTCTCGGGGTTGGGGCCAACCGATCGATGGTATAGTACCATGGGACCAGTCCCTGCTCTTTGGTACCGAATAGGGCGACAGGAAAAAATGCTCCTTCGGCCACTCAGAAGGCCCTATTATGTTAATTTACAGTCTACCGGGACTCCTGTAGGCCCAACAGTTCAGATATACATACCTTTTGAACCCTTTCAAGCACACCATAAACAACTCTTTAAATGCAAATTTCACGAAAATGGACAAGCAGATTTACACCAAATAGCTTTCTGAGTAAAGTTCAAACTTTCTGCCAAATTTGGTATAATTCGGTTCATCTGTTTTTTCTGTATCGAAGAGCAAAGTTTGCTATAGGAATTAACATGGGAAATCAATATTTTGGGACGCAATTTTTTCTTGGTCCCCACTTGACAGAGTGGCGTGAAGCTTTTAGTTAAGAAGCTGAGATGGATGAACTTTATTTTTGGGAAGTTTTGTGCAGTTCATCAAACGCCATCAAAATTATTAGTAAAACAAAAAAGTTCTTCCTATGGAAACAGGTGAATATGTTATATATATATATAGCCTTCTTATTAAAATCTAGTGTACTCATGAACAAATCTCCCATAAACAGAATCCCTTTGCATTAAAAGCATCCAGCCCATTAGCTGTAAAAGGCTTATATTTGCATTTGATACCCTATCACTATCCTCTCACCCTCAGGACTCTCTAACCCATGATTGCCTGCAAGAAGGTTAGGTATCTCACACCAAATATTTTTAAACACTGCCTGGTTCTTAGGGTATGTTATGTAAGTGCTTTCAGTGTATCCTTTGATTTTTTTGTAAGATAGGGTAATAACAATGGAGACACCCCTTCCTCAAAGAACAGGTACACCATGGACAGAGTGCAATCTTTGCCCATCATATGACACGCACAAATCAGGCAGCAGCAGGGCAAGCTTTGGTTTCTCACAGATCATGTGCAACATGGCAGGAGCAAGCTAAGCTTACAGAAGGCAGTAATGTGTAATCTTCCCTTCCTTGGGCAGATTATTACATTACTCACAGAACATGTACAGTTAAGACATGTGCGACATCTAGGTTACTGACATATCTCTGGAGTTAGTCTTTACCTCACTGAGGGTAATATATAGGTTGACGAGTGAATGAATATATGAGCTCTGTCTCCATTCTCACTTAGGTGATACTACATGTCAGTATCTTGAAAGCCCTGCTGCTGTCACTCAGAGACTCAGAGACCTGCTTTTTGTGTTAATTCTTTGCTTTTGCACACACTGAGAAGTAGCCAATACCTAGTAGGTTATAGCCATTTGAAGCAGCCTCACTTCAGCCTAAGAAACTAAGCTTCAGACAGACACAGATGCTGCACAATCCCACCTTCTATGCTGTACCTGTTCAAAACGTTGAGGGCCATCACTGCATCCAACTGCGGTGTGCTACTCTGCTGAATGTATGGTACACCACTTCTTAAGGTGAGGAAAGAAGATTATAATTTGTCAGCTAACTACTGCATGGGAAATCAGATGCAGTGGTGTTTAGTGTTTACAAACTGCCTGACGGACAGAAAACAGAAAACGTACCAGGAGAGTCAGGCAAGGAGTCCCAAATTGCTCCCTTAGAAAAAGTAACTAAATGGTTAACATGAACCATGAAAAAATTACTAACTAGGCAGAAGGAATGTCCACATGTGTTCCTAAAGGTTTACATTCAACCCTACCATTAAAAGCCACACATAACAAGCATTTGGTGTTCCTGCTGGGAGAGTTATGGTTCACCTGTGTGGGGTTGTATGGTATACCTGCAGGGGATGTCGTGATGTGCTGCAGGTGGGTGCTAAGGTTTATCAGCAAGAAGTGCTGCAGAGCACCTGCAGGCAGTGCTGTTGTTTACATTCAGGGGTGCTATAGTGTGCCTGCGACAGGTTCCATGCTGCCCTGTTGTGCCTGAAGTTGGTTCTCTGGTGTGCAATCTGAGCTATATTCTACTTGTAGAGGGTCTATGTGGTTAATCAATGAAATTCTATGGTGTACCTGTCTGCAGGTGGGCTTTACAGTGTACATACAAGGGGCCTGCGTGGATGCAAATCCCAGATGCAGTGGTTGTTAAATGAATGGTTAGGCCTGGAATCGGTGGGGACAGGGGAGTGTAGCGAGTAGTAAGCTCTTAGTGCATGTGAGGAAGGAGCGTTTGTATGCGTAGGCAGAGCGTGCACAACAGGGGGATGCCCCTCCACCACTGATCATCTCCCACCTCTCTGCCATCAGTCTTAGGTGTTGGTGTGCTCCAGCCAGTAACCTAGCATGCCTGGTTATAAGCTATGTCTGAACTGAAGTTTACAAGCAATTGATGTGTATTCCTGAGCTGTCAACACATGCCTCTCCTGTGTGAGTCATGCTCCACTCATGGAAGCAACAGAAGGATCTTGCAACATCACCTGGCGTCTGCCTTTTAAAATGTTATTTATATTGAAAACAGGGAAACAAATTCTAATCCTCTATTTGTAGTCATAATAAAGGAAATTGCCTATTCCGTTCAATCTACTGCATGGTAAATGTTGATGCACGAGCACAGCACATAGCTTTTCACACACTTCACAGGTGCGGAATTGTGATCTTCACGGGACCGGTTGGTGAAAGCACAAATAAAAACAGAGATCTCCTCAGTAACCTTGCCTCAAGCAAAATCATGTATCTGACAGTGAGGCTGCTGACCCAGTGCCTGAAGCTATTTGAGGGAGCGGGTAGTGTAGCTATCTATATCTATCTATGTTATTTTAGTTGTCATCAGTGATGTCATAAATGATGTCATACAACATGTCATGACTGATGTAATATATGAGGTCATAAGAAGTGCATGACGGGTACCCAAGTTATAGATAGTGCTGCTTACTAAAACTTTTGAATTTCTGTGTTTATTTAGTTCAAAACGTTAATGATGTCACTGTCAAATTCACCCAACTATAATGTCAGTTTAACATATGATTTTTCAGTGGGAAAATATATATATATATATATCCAAAGAAGAATCCTGCTCCAACGAAGAAGAGGCACGTACATCAGGTATGTAGGAATAGGGCTTATTTATTGAAAGTATATATATATATATATACATATCGAGGAAGACGGCAACGCCGAAACGCGTCTGTTGGTGCGGGGGAGGTTTCGCACAATAAAATCACTGTAAAGAATTCCCGTGAGTGCTGTCCTTCTTCGGCTTGACTGGGATTGTCTACCGTTGTGGCAACATACATATATATATATATATATATATTTATATATATATACATACATATATATATGCATATATATATATATGTTTATACATGTGTACAAACCTACTGGCGGTCTTCAGTTTTGCCAATCATTTTGGCGCCGCTTGACGCATCTCCACGAAATTTTCAGAAAACTTCCCCTTTTTGGTTCAGCTGCTGTGTTGAAAGTTTCGAGGTGATCCGTCAAGCGAGGGCCGAAAAAAAGGGGGGTCCCAAAACGCTTTTTTCCCATGTTATATCTATTGGAATTTTTCATTTCTTGAACACGACTACAGCCCGAACTGCAGAATGGAATTACACCAAATTTAGAAGAAAGCTATATGCTGGTCCAGAAAGCATGCTTTTTGTGATTTGGTTGATGGGATGTTAGCGGCGAGCCTAGCCACGAAGTAAGCCCCGCTGTGGATAACGGACCTCGGTGACGACGAAGTGGTTGACACCAGTTTGTGGGCAGGTGCTGTAATGGAGGCTAACAATGGCAGCGGAACATGTGTTAAAAGGTTGCAGCAACCCACTGTGGTTTTTGATTAACTTTATTCACAGTATGCACGCCCACTCACTTGAGGAATACGAGTGTTAGCACTACGAGTATCATGAGGCTGTGTGAGCGGCCACGCCCACTGGGGCGGGTACTAGGTAAATATGGGCAAACTAATGGTGTGTGCATTGCTGTTTGAATCGAGCCTGTGACAAAGGGCGTGGGGATATACTGGCGGTTGGTGCACGCCATCAAGTCACATGGTCTGCCACTGAAGAGGGTGTTGGCCCGAAACGTGTCTGGCAGGAGAAAGTAAAGGACTTTGTTCACGGCGTTTGCTCTTGTTTTGGCAAAGATACCTACCTGGGAGTGCATCCCACCGAGGGGCAACTCTTTCTGTTTATGTATAGCGGCCAGCCCGGCCGCGGGATTGCACCACCGCGAGACACTAGCGGGTCCACGGCTGTCTTATCGGGGCAGCTGATTTGCGGAACAGGAGGTGCCCGTAACATACAAGGGTGCCGGCAGGAACATTGGAAATCCTTTTTAAAGAAATTTTGAATGTGAGTGATGGCGGCGACCCACTTGGGGTTGACTGAACCACCAGTCCCAGAAAGCAGTGCTTCACCTGAGCATAATCATTATGGGGATATACTGGCGGTTGGTGCACGCCATCAAGTCACATGGTCTGCCACTGAAGAGGGCGTTGGCCCGAAACACGTCTGGCAGGAGAAAGTAAAGGACTTTGTTCATGGCGTTTGCTCTTGTTTTGTCAAAGATACCTAACTGGGAGTGCATCCCACCGAGGGGCAACTCTTTCTGTTTATGTATAGCGGCCAGCCCGGCCGTGGGATTGCACCATCGTGAGACACTAGCGGGTCCGCGGCTGCCTTATCGAGGCAGCTGATTTGCGGAACAGGAGGTGCCCGTAAAATGCAAGGATGCCGGCAGGAACATTGGAAATCCTTTTTAAAGAAATTTTGAATGTGAGTGATGGCGGCGACCCACTTGGGTTTGACTGAACCACCAGTCCCAGAAAGCAGTGCTTCAAGTGGTTCACCTGAGCATAATCATTATGGGGATATACTGGCGGTTGGTGCACGCCATCAAGTCACATGGTCTGCCACTGAATAGGGCGTTGGCCCAAAACGCGTCTGGCAGGAGAAAGTAAAAGACTTTGTTCATGGCGTTTGCTCTTGTTTTGGCAAAGATACCTACCTGGGAGTGCATCCCACCAAGGGGCAACTCTTTCTGTTTATGTATAGCGGCAAGCCCGGCCGTGGGATTGCACCACCGCGAGACACTAGCGGGTCCGCGGCTGTCTTATCGGGGCAGCTGATTTGCGGAACAGGAGGTGCCCGTAACATACAAGGGTGCCGGCAGGAACATTGGAAATCCTTTTTAAAGAAATTTTGAATGTGAGTGATGGCGGCGACCCACTTGGGGTTGACTGAACCACCAGTCCCAGAAAGCAGTGCTTCACCTGAGCATAATCATTATGGGGATATACTGGCGGTTGGTGCACGCCATCAAGTCACATGGTCTGCCACTGAAGAGGGCGATGGCCCGAAACACGTCTGGCAGGAGAAAGTAAAGGACTTTGTTCATGGCGTTTGCTCTTGTTTTGTCAAAGATACCTACCTGGGAGTGCATCCCACCGAGGGGCAACTCTTTCTGTTTATGTATAGCGGCCAGCCCGGCCGTGGGATTGCACCACAGCGAGACACTAGCGGGTCCGCGGCTGTCTTATCGGGGCAGCTGATTTGCGGAACAGGAGGTGCCCGTAACATGCAAGGGTGCCGGCAGGAACATTGGAAATCCTTTTTAAAGAAATTTTGAATGTGAGTGATGGCGGCGACCCACTTGGGTTTGACTGAACCACCAGTCCCAGAAAGCAGTGCTTCAAGTGGTTCACCTGAGCATAATCATTATGGGGAGATACTGGCGGTTGGTGCACGCCATCAAGTCACATGGTCTGCCACTCAAGAGGGCGTTGGCCCGAAAAGCGTCTGGCAGGAGAAAGTAAAGGACTTTGTTCATGGCGTTTGCTCTTGTTTGGCAAAGATACCTACCTGGGAGTGCATCCCACCGAGGGGCAACTCTTTCTGTTTATGTATAGCGGCCAGCCCGGCCGTGGGATTGCACCACCGCGAGACACTAGCGGGTCCGCGGCTGTCTTATCGGGGCAGCTGATTTGCGGAACAGGAGGTGCCTGTAACATACAAGGGTGCCGGCAGGAACATTGGAAATCCTTTTAAAGAAATTTTGAATGTGAGTGATGGCGGCGACCCACTTGGGGTTGACTGAACCACCAGTCCCAGAAAGCAGTGCTTCAAGTGGTTCACCTGAGCATAATCATTGTGGGGATATACTGGCGGTTGGTGCACGCCATCAAGTCACATGGTCTGCCATTGAAGAGGGCGTTGGCCCGAAACGCGTCTGGCAGGAGTAAGTAAAGGACTTTGTTCATGGCGTTTGCTCTTGTTTTGTCAAAGATACCTACCTGGGAGTGCATCCCACCGAGGGGCAACTCTTTCTGTTTATGTATAGCGGCCAGCCCGGCCGCGGGATTGCACCACCCCGAGACACTAGCGGGTCCGCGGCTGTCTTATCGGGGTAGCTGATTTATGGAACAGGAGGTGCCCGTAACATGCAAGGGTGCCGGCAGGAACATTGGAAATCCTTTTTAAAGAAATTTTGAATGTGAGTGATGGCGGCGACCCTCTTGGTTTTGACTGAACCACCAGTCCCAGAAAGCAGTGCTTCAAGTGGTTCACCTGAGCATAATCATTATGGGGATATACTGGCGGTTGGTGCACGCCATCAAGTCACATGGTCTGCCACTGAAGAGGGCGTGGGCCCGAAACGCGTCTGGCAGGAGAAAGTTAAGGACTTTGTTCATGGCGTTTGCTCTTGTTTTGGCAAAGATACCTACCTGGGACTGCATCCCACCGAGGGGCAACTCTTTCTGTTTATGTATAGCGGCCATCCCGGCCGCGGTATTGCACTACCACGAGCCACTAGCGTGTCCGCGGCTGTCTTATCGGGGCAGCTGATTTGCGGAACAGGAGGTGCCCGTAACATGCAAGGGTGCCGGCAGGAACATTGGAAATCATTTTTAAAGAAATTTTGAATGTGAGTGATGGCGGCGACCCACTTGGGGTTGACTGAACCACCAGTCCCAGAAAGCAGTGCTTCACCTGAGCATAATCATTATGGGGATATACTGGCGGTTGGTGCACGCCATCAAGTCACATGGTCTGCCACTGAAGAGGGCGATGGCCCGAAACACGTCTGGCAGGAGAAAGTAAAGGACTTTGTTCATGGCGTTTGCTCTTGTTTTGTCAAAGATACCTACCTGGGAGTGCATCCCACCGAGGGGCAACTCTTTCTGTTTATGTATAGCGGCCAGCCCGGCCGTGGGATTGCACCACAGCGAGACACTAGCGGGTCCGCGGCTGTCTTATCGGGGCAGCTGATTTGCGGAACAGGAGGTGCCCGTAACATGCAAGGGTGCCGGCAGGAACATTGGAAATCCTTTTTAAAGAAATTTTGAATGTGAGTGATGGCGGCGACCCACTTGGGTTTGACTGAACCACCAGTCCCAGAAAGCAGTGCTTCAAGTGGTTCACCTGAGCATAATCATTATGGGGATATACTGGCGGTTGGTGCACGCCATCAAGTCACATGGTCTGCCACTCAAGAGGGCATTGGCCCGAAAAGCGTCTGGCAGGAGAAAGTAAAGGACTTTGTTCATGGCGTTTGCTCTTGTTTTGGCAAAGATACCTACCTGGGAGTGCATCCCACCGAGGGGCAACTCTTTCTGTTTATGTATAGCGGCCAGCCCGGCCGTGGGATTGCACCACCGCGAGACACTAGCGGGTCCGCGGCTGTCTTATCGGGGCAGCTGATTTGCGGAACAGGAGGTGCCTGTAACATACAAGGGTGCCGGCAGGAACATTGGAAATCCTTTTTAAAGAAATTTTGAATGTGAGTGATGGCGGCGACCCACTTGGGGTTGACTGAACCACCAGTCCCAGAAAGCAGTGCTTCACCTGAGCATAATCATTATGGGGATATACTGGCGGTTGGTGCACGCCATCAAGTCACATGGTCTGCCACTGAAGAGGGCGATGGCCCGAAACACGTCTGGCAGGAGAAAGTAAAGGACTTTGTTCATGGCGTTTGCTCTTGTTTTGTCAAAGATACCTACCTGGGAGTGCATCCCACTGAGGGGCAACTCTTTCTGTTTATGTATAGCGGCCAGCCCGGCCGTGGGATTGCACCACAGCGAGACACTAGCGGGTCCGCGGCTGTCTTATCGGGGCAGCTGATTTGTGGAACAGGAGGTGCCCGTAACATGCAAGGGTGCCGGCAGGAACATTGGAAATCCTTTTTAAAGAAATTTTGAATGTGAGTGATGGCGGCGACCCACTTGGGTTTGACTGAACCACCAGTCCCAGAAAGCAGTGCTTCAAGGGGTTCACCTGAGCATAATCATTATGGGGATATACTGGCGGTTGGTGCACGCCATCAAGTCACATGGTCTGCCACTCAAGAGGGCGTTGGCCCGAAAAGCGTCTGGCAGGAGAAAGTAAAGGACTTTGTTCATGGCGTTTGCTCTTGTTTGGCAAAGATACCTACCTGGGAGTGCATCCCACCGAGGGGCAACTCTTTCTGTTTATGTATAGCGGCCAGCCCGGCCGTGGGATTGCACCACCGCGAGACCTAGCGGGTCCGCGGCTGTCTTATCGGGGCAGCTGATTTGCGGAACAGGAGGTGCCCGTAACATACAAGGGTGCCGGCAGGAACATTGGAAATCCTTTTTAAAGAAATTTTGAATGTGAGTGATGGCGGCGACCACTTGGGGTTGACTGAACCACCAGTCCCAGAAAGCAGTGCTTCACCTGAGCATAATCATTATGGGGATATACTGGCGGTTGGTGCACGCCATCAAGTCACATGGTCTGCCACTGAAGAGGGCGATGGCCCGAAACACGTCTCGCAGGAGAAAGTAAAGGACTTTGTTCATGGCGTTTGCTCTTGTTTTGTCAAAGATACCTACCTGGGAGTGCATCCCACTGAGGGGCAACTCTTTCTGTTTATGTATAGCGGCCAGCCCGGCCGTGGGATTGCACCACAGCGAGACACTAGCGGGTCCGCGGCTGTCTTATCGGGGCAGCTGATTTGCGGAACAGGAGGTGCCCGTAACATGCAAAGGGTGCCGGCAGGAACATTGGAAATCCTTTTTAAAGAAATTTTGAATGTGAGTGATGGCGGCGACCCACTTGGGTTTGACTGAACCACCAGTCCCAGAAAGCAGTGCTTCAAGTGGTTCACCTGAGCATAATCATTATGGGGATATACTGGCGGTTGGTGCACGCCATCAAGTCACATGGTCTGCCACTCAAGAGGGCGTTGGCCCGAAAAGCGTCTGGCAGGAGAAAGTAAAGGACTTTGTTCATGGCGTTTGCTCTTGTTTGGCAAAGATACCTACCTGGGAGTGCATCCCACCGAGGGGCAACTCTTTCTGTTTATGTATAGCGGCCAGCCCGGCCGTGGGATTGCACCACCGCGAGACACTAGCGGGTCCGCGGCTGTCTTATCGGGGCAGCTGATTTGCGGAACAGGAGGTGCCTGTAACATACAAGGGTGCCGGCAGGAACATTGGAAATCCTTTTTAAAGAAATTTTGAATGTGAGTGATGGCGGCGACCCACTTGGGGTTGACTGAACCACCAGTCCCAGAAAGCAGTGCTTCAAGTGGTTCACCTGAGCATAATCATTGTGGGGATATACTGGCGGTTGGTGCACGCCATCAAGTCACATGGTCTGCCACTGAAGAGGGCGTTGGCCCGAAACGCGTCTGGCAGGAGTAAGTAAAGGACTTTGTTCATGGCGTTTGCTCTTGTTTTGTCAAAGATACCTACCTGGGAGTGCATCCCACCGAGGGGCAACTCTTTCTGTTTATGTATAGCGGCCAGCCCGGCCGCGGGATTGCACCACCCCGAGACACTAGCGGGTCCGCGGCTGTCTTATCGGGGCAGCTGATTTATGGAACAGGAGGTGCCCGTAACATGCAAGGGTGCCGGCAGGAACATTGGAAATCCTTTTTAAAGAAATTTTGAATGTGAGTGATGGCGGCGACCCACTTAGGGTTGACTGAACCACCAGTCCCAGAAAGCAGTGCTTCAAGTGGTTCACCTGAGCATAATCATTGTGGGGATATACTGGCGGTTGGTGCACGCCATCAAGTCACATGGTCTGCCACTGAAGAGGGCGTTGGCCCGAAACGCGTCTGGCAGGAGTAAGTAAAGGACTTTGTTCATGGCGTTTGCTCTTGTTTTGTCAAAGATACCTACCTGGGAGTGCATCCCACCGAGGGGCAACTCTTTCTGTTTATGTATAGCGGCCAGCCCGGCCGCGGGATTGCACCACCCCGAGACACTAGCGGGTCCGCGGCTGTCTTATCGGGGCAGCTGATTTATGGAACAGGAGGTGCCCGTAACATGCAAGGGTGCCGGCAGGAACATTGGAAATCCTTTTTAAAGAAATTTTGAATGTGAGTGATGGCGGCGACCGTCTTGGTTTTGACTGAACCACCAGTCCCAGAAAGCAGTGCTTCAAGTGGTTCACCTGAGCATAATCATTATGGGGATATACTGGCGGTTGGTGCACGCCATCAAGTCACATGGTCTGCCACTGAAGAGGGCGTGGGCCCGAAACGCGTCTGGCAGGAGAAAGTTAAGGACTTTGTTCATGGCGTTTGCTCTTGTTTTGGCAAAGATACCTACCTGGGACTGCATCCCACCGAGGGGCAACTCTTTCTGTTTATGTATAGCGGCCATCCCGGCCGCGGTATTGCACTACCACTAGCCACTAGCGGGTCCGCGGCTGTCTTATCGGGGCAGCTGATTTGCGGAACAGGAGGTGCCCGTAACATGCAAGGGTGCCGGCAGGAACATTGGAAATCCTTTTTAAAGAAATTTTGAATGTGAGTGATGGCGGCGACCCACTTGGTGTTGACTGAACCACCAGTCCCAGAAAGCAGTGCTTCACCTGAGCATAATCATTATGGGGATATACTGGCGGTTGGTGCACGCCATCAAGTCACATGGTCTGCCACTGAAGAGGGCAATGGCCCGAAACACGTCTGGCAGGAGAAAGTAAAGGACTTTGTTCATGGCGTTTGCTCTTGTTTTGTCAAAGATACCTACCTGGGAGTGCATCCCACCGAGGGGCAACTCTTTCTGTTTATGTATAGCGGCCAGCCCGGCCGTGGGATTGCACCACAGCGAGACACTAGCGGGTCCGCGGCTGTCTTATCGGGGCAGCTGATTTGCGGAACAGGAGGTGCCCGTAACATGCAAGGGTGCCGGCAGGAACATTGGAAATCCTTTTAAAGAAATTTTGAATGTGAGTGATGGCGGCGACCACTTGGGTTTGACTGAACCACCAGTCCCAGAAAGCAGTGCTTCAAGTGGTTCACCTGAGCATAATCATTATGGGGATATACTGGCGGTTGGTGCACGCCATCAAGTCACATGGTCTGCCACTCAAGAGGGCGTTGGCCCGAAAAGCGTCTGGCAGGAGAAAGTAAAGGACTTTGTTCATGGCGTTTGCTCTTGTTTTGGCAAAGATACCTACCTGGGAGTGCATCCCACCGAGGGGCAACTCTTTCTGTTTATGTATAGCGGCCAGCCCGGCCGTGGGATTGCACCACCGCGAGACACTAGCGGGTCCGCGGCTGTCTTATCGGGGCAGCTGTTTTGCGGAACAGGAGGTGCCTGTAACATACAAGGGTGCCGGCAGGAACATTGGAAATCCTTTTTAAAGAAATTTTGAATGTGAGTGATGGCGGCGACCCACTTGGGGTTGACTGAACCACCAGTCCCAGAAAGCAGTGCTTCAAGTGGTTCACCTGAGCATAATCATTGTGGGGATATACTGGCGGTTGGTGCATGCCATCAAGTCACATGGTCTGCCACTGAAGAGGGCGTTGGCCCGAAACGCGTCTGGCAGGAGTAAGTAAAGGACTTTGTTCATGGCGTTTGCTCTTGTTTTGTCAAAGATACCTACCTGGGAGTGCATCCCACCGAGGGGCAACTCTTTCTGTTTATGTATAATGGCCAGCCCGGCCACGGGATTGCACCACCGCGAAACACTAGCGGGTCCGCGGCTGTGTTATCGGGGCAGCTGATTTGCGGAACAGGAGGTGCCCGTAACATGCAAGGGTGCCGGCAGGAACATTGGAAATCCTTTTTAAAGAAATTTTGAATGTGAGTGATGGCGGCGACCCACTTGGGTTTGACTGAACCACCAGTCCCAGAAAGCAGTGCTTCAAGTGGTTCACCTGAGCATAATCATTATGGGGATATACTGGCGGTTGGTGCACGCCATCAAGTCACATGGTCTGCCACTGAAGAGGGCGTTGGCCCGAAACGCGTCTGGCAGGAGAAAGTAAAGGACTTTGTTCATGGCGTTTGCTCTTGTTTTGGCAAAGATACCTACCTGGGAGTGCATCCCACCGAGGGGCAACTCTTTCTGTTTATGTATAGCGGCCACCCCAGCCGCGGGATTGCACCACCCCTAGACACTAGCGGGTCCGCGGCTGTCTTATCGGGGCAGCTGATTTATGGAACAGGAGGTGCCCGTAACATGCAAGGGTGCCGGCAGGAACATTGGAAATCCTTTTTAACGAAATTTTGAATGTGAGTGATGGCGGCGACCCTCTTGGTTTTGACTGAACCACCAGTCCCAGAAAGCAGTGCTTCAAGTGGTTCACCTGAGCATAATCATTATGGGGATATACTGGCGGTTGGTGCACGCCATCAAGTCACATGGTCTGCCACTGAAGAGGGCGTGGGCCCGAAACGCGTCTGGCAGGAGAAAGTTAAGGACTTTGTTCATGGCGTTTGCTCTTGTTTTGGCAAAGATACCTACCTGGGACTGCATCCCACCGAGGGGCAACTCTTTCTGTTTATGTATAGCGGCCATCCCGGCCGCGGTATTGCACCACCACGAGGCACTAGCGGGTCCACGGCTGTCTTATCGGGGCAGCTGATTTGCGGAACAGGAGGTGCCCGTAACATGCAAGGGTGCCGGCAGGAACATTGGAAATCCTTTTTAAAGAAATTTTGAATGTGAGTGATGGCGGCGACCCACTTGGGTTTGACTGAACCACCAGTCCCAGAAAGCAGTGCTTCAAGTGGTTCACCTGAGCATAATCATTATGGGGATATACTGGCGGTTGGTGCACGCCATCAAGTCACATGGTCTGCCACTGAAGAGGGCGTTGGCCTGAAATGCGTCTGGCAGGAGAAAGTAAAGGACTTTGTTCATGGCGTTTGCTCTTGTTTTGGCAAAGATACCTACCTGGGAATGCATCCCACCGAGGGGCAACTCTTTCTGTTTATGTATAGCGGCCAGCCCAGCCGCGGGATTGCACCACCCCGAGACACTAGCGGGTCCGCGGCTGTCTTATCGGGGCAGCTGATTTATGGAACAGGAGGTGCCCGTAACATGCAAGGGTGCCGGCAGGAACATTGGAAATCCTTTTTAAAGAAATTTTGAATGTGAGTGATGGCGGCGACCCTCTTGGTTTTGACTGAACCACCAGTCCCAGAAAGCAGTGCTTCAAGTGGTTCACCTGAGCATAATCATTATGGGGATATACTGGCGGTTGGTGCACGCCATCAAGTCACATGGTCTGCCACTGAAGAGGCGTGGGCCCGAAACGCGTCTGGCAGGAGAAAGTTAAGGACTTTGTTCATGGCGTTTGCTCTTGTTTTGGCAAAGATACCTACCTGGGACTGCATCGCACCGAGGGGCAACTCTTTCTGTTTATGTATAGCGGCCATCCCGGCCGCGGTATTGCACCACCACGAGGCACTAGCGGGTCCACGGCTGTCTTATCGGGGCAGCTGATTTGCGGAACAGGAGTTGCCCGTAACATGCAAGGGTGCCGGCAGGAACATTGGAAATCCTTTTTAAAGAAATTTTGAATGTGAGTGATGGCGGCGACCCACTTGGGTTTGACTGAACCACCAGTCCCAGAAAGCAGTGCTTCAAGTGGTTCACCTGAGCATAATCATTATGGGGATATACTGGCGGTTGGTGCACGCCATCAAGTCACATGGTCTGCCACTGAAGAGGGCGTTGGCCTGAAATGCGTCTGGCAGTAGAAAGTAAAGGACTTTGTTCATGGCATTTGCTCTTGTTTTGGCAAAGATACCTACCTGGGAGTGCATCCCACCGAGGGGCAACTCTTTCTGTTTATGTATAGCGGCCAGCCCGGCCGCGGGATTGCACCACCGCGAGAAACTAGCGGGTCCAAGGCTGTCTTATCGGGGCAGCTGATTTGCGGAACAGGAGGTGCCCGTAACATGCAAGAATGCCGGCAGGAACATTGGAAATCCTTTTTAAAGAAATTTTGAATGTGAGTGATGGCGGCAACCCACTTGGGTTTGACTGAACCACCAGTCCCAGAAAGCAGTGCTTCAAGTGGTTCACCTGAGCATAATCATTATGGGGATATACTGGCGGTTGGTGCACGCCATCAAGTCACATGGTCTGCCACTGAAGAGGGCGTTGGCTCGAAAAGCGTCTGGCAGGAGAAAGTAAAGGACTTTGTTCATGGCGTTTGCTCTTGTTTTGTCAAAGATACCTACCTGGGAGTGCATCCCACCGAGGGGCAACTCTTTCTGTTTATGTATAGCGGCCAGCCCGGCCGTGGGATTGCACCACTGTGAGACACTAGCGGGTCCGCAGCTGTCTTATCGGGGCAGCTGATTTGCGGAACAGGAGGTGCCCGTAAAATGCAAGGGTGCCGGCAGGAACATTGGAAATCCTTTTTAAAGAAATTTTGAATGTGAGTGATGGCGGCGACCCACTTGGGTTTGACTGAACCACCAGTCCCAGAAAGCAGTGCTTCAAGTGGTTCACCTGAGCATAATCATTATGGGGATATACTGGCGGTTGGTGCACGCCATCAAGTCACATGGTCTGCCACTGAATAGGGCGTTGGCCCGAAACGCGTCTGGCAGGAGAAAGTAAAAGACTTTGTTCATGGCGTTTGCTCTTGTTTTGGCAAAGATACCTACCTGGGAGTGCATCCCACCAAGGGGCAACTCTTTCTGTTTATGTATAGCGGCCAGCCCGGCCGCGGGATTACACCACCGCGAGACACTAGCGGGTCCGCGGCTGTCTTATCGGGGCAGCTGATTTGCGGAACAGGAGGTGCCCGTAACATGCAAGGGTGCCGGCAGGAACATTGGAAATCCTTTTTAAAGAAATTTTGAATGTGAGTGATGGTGGCGACCCACTTGGGGTTGACTGAACCACCAGTCCCAGAAAGCTGTGCTTCACCTGAGCATAATCATTATGGGGATATACTGGCGGTTGGTGCACGCCATCAAGTCACATGGTCTGCCACTGAAGAGGGCGATGGCCCGAAACACGTCTGGCAGGAGAAAGTAAAGGACTTTGTTCATGGCGTTTGCTCTTGTTTTGGCAAAGATACCTACCTGGGAGTGCATCCCACCAAGGGGCAACTCTTTCTGTTTATGTATAGCGGCCAGCCCGGCCGCGGGATTGCACCACCGCGAGACACTAGCGGGTCCGCGGCTGTCTTATCGGGGCAGATGATTTGCGGAACAGGAGGTGCCCGTAACATGCAAGGGTGCCGGCAGGAACATTGGAAATCCTTTTTAAAGAAATTTTGAATGTGAGTGATGGTGGCGACCCACTTGGGGTTGACTGAACCACCAGTCCCAGAAAGCAGTGCTTCACCTGAGCATAATCATTATGGGGATATACTGGCGGTTGGTGCACGCCATCAAGTCACATGGTCTGCCACTGAAGAGGGCGATGGCCCGAAACACGTCTGGCAGGAGAAAGTAAAGGACTTTGTTCATGGCGTTTGCTCTTGTTTTGTCAAAGATACTGTTAGACCTGGCATCCTTGGCGTGGGTCTCCCTTCCATTTTTTCGCAATGCCTCCACTGTTGCCGATATGTTTTTGCTGGACTAGATGCTCATGGGCACTTTGCCGCTGCTAATCAGTGCCAAAGTGCAAGTGCTCCCTATCGTGAATTGATGTATGTATTAGTGACTCCATGATTGGATGATTGGTTTACTTGTCAGTCCCTAGTACCGTGCACTGAGTGTGCCCAGGGCTTGTAAATCCAATGCTGCTGGTGGGCTTGCAGCACGGGTTGTGCCACCCACAGAAGCAGCTTGTAAGTGTGTCTCAGGCCTGCCATTGCAGAGCCTGTGTGCAGCCTAGGGCTGCCATGTCGACTTGGTGAGTGCACCCACTTACCAGTCCCTAAACCTTCCCTTTACTGCATGTTGGTCACCCCTAAAGTAGGCCCTAGGGCAGGGTGCATTGTAAGTATAAGGTAGGACATGCCCTGGTGTGTGTGGCATGTCCTAATAGTGAATTACAGCCATTTTCGTTTTTCACTATTGCAAGGCTACCTGCTCCCCATAGGCCAGAATGGGCAGACTGACTATTACACCTTATAGTCAGAACTGACCCAGGGAACATGGTAGAAAAACGAATTTAGTATGCCTGAACTCAGGATGATAAAATACATCTTTTAGTGAAGGTGGTTTTAACATTCTGTGTTTGAAAATACCACTTTTAGAAAGTGGGTATTTTCTTGCCTAACTATCCAAGCCTGCCTCTGCTAGGTTGTGTATTCCTTGTCTGGAGATTGAGTGACAGGGGCTGGGGGTGGCTACAGGAGCCAGGGTGAGTCAGCACAGGGCTGAATAGAAAGATCTGCATCCAGAGTGGAGGGAGGAGATGCACCTGGGTCTGAATAGGGCTGTGCCTGCCTTCCACAATGCTGGCTCCACCTCCTGCCGGGCGGCTGAGCACTCTGCCCCACATTCTGAAAGGAAAGAAGGAGTCAGAAAAACAAAGTGCTCCAGGACTGACCAGAACTGGTTTTGGGCTAGGCAGAGGCCTCTCTGCCTTCAGAGAACAAAGGGAAACTGTGTATAAAAAGGGGACCCAGACCCCTAGGAAATTAGATCACTTTTGGGAACAAGAAGAAACCTTTGCTGAGGAGCGGAACCAAGAAGAAACTGAGGAGAGACTATCCCTAAGCCTGAAGTGCTGCTTGGGGGATTGGTCTGCAGTGGTTTGCCTGACTGCCAAAGAAAGGAGAAAGGAACTTTTGCTTTGCTGTGACTTTCATCAACTTGTGAAGGATCTCCAAGGGCTTGGAAGAGAGCTTGCCCCCTGATCGAAGTCCCAGGACCATTGGACTTCACCCCCTTTGTGAATTGCTGCTGGAAACTCTGTTTCAGTGGCTACAGAGGTAGGGAGCTCTCACCGACTCCGTCAACGAGCCGCTGCCTGCACCGCATCGAGGGACAACGCGTCCTGCAACGCTTCGCTACGCCAAATCGAACTGGTCCGACCGACACGGTCACTGCTGCTGAGTTCGAGTCCTGTGACCGCACCGGAGTTGGGCACCGCTCGCACGCTTTGCGACGCACCGCCCGACTCGCACCGCTGTCCGGACTGATCGACGCCAGCTCCTGAATCCGGCTCCGTCGCCGCACCGCAACCTGCCAGCACCGCATCGAAGCACCGTCTCGCCCTGCATCGCACGGCCCTGGTCTCACCGACTCCGTCTCGATGACGTCAACGAGCCGCTGCCTACACCGCATCGAGGGACCACGCATCCTGCAACGCTTCCATTTTTGCATCGCGACCGCGACGAACAGTCATCCGGCTCGCACGCCCGTGCCTGCCGCTTCAAGTAAAAGGTACTGTGACCGAGTCTGTCTACGCTGTGTTGGCCCGTCTCGACACGGTCAGCTGGATTTGTTAGACTCTGTTTGTTCTCGACATCGCCGTAGCCGGAGGAGGCTACCGACTCGCACAGAACCTGGAATTAAGCCTTTTTGATCAGAACTACGCACTCTTGACAGTATTGTGGATTATTTTTGTCGTTTATGGTCTTGTGATAAATCTATATAAAGTATACCTATTTTTATAAATATATAACCTGTGTGGTGTCCATTTGTAGTGTTGTCACTTGATTACTGTATGTGTTCACAAATGCTTTACACACATGCCTCTGAACTAAGCCTGTCTGCTCGTGTCAAGCTACCAAGAGGGTGAGCAGGGGTTATTTCAGGAGTGTACCTACTTTCCCTGACTAGACTCAAGGGTCCCTATTTGGACAAAGGTACCTACCTCTGCCAACTAGAGACCCCCAAATCTAACATTGGTGGTCAGCGGTGAGGATTCTGGACTTGCATTTGTGACTCATGTACAGTGATTGGTGAACACTACTTAGTGAGTGCAGACCAAAACTCAACCACATACTTTTATAGCATTTTTTCTGGGATTTCCTATTTTTGCAAATGCCAAGTTTAATCACTATGGAGAAACCAGCATCAGTAGCCTCTGTTGAGTGTGATTGGGAAGAAGAGAGGCTAGAATGCTACACCCTCAAGCAGCTCAGGCAATTCTGCAAAAAGTTTAAACTGTCCATGACCGGGCTCTCCAGGAAGGAGGACCTCCAAAAGGCGCTGAGGGCCTGGGTCGAATCAAGGAGTGCCCCTGTGGAGGGGGCTGAGAATGCAGAAGGGCAGCTGGAGGGGCTATTGGGTCTAGGGGCTGGAAGACCACCTTCCCCAGTAGGTAGCAGTGTTTCTGCTAGAGGACTGTCTCCAGAGGAGTTGGAGGACAGGAAAGAGAGTAGGATGCACGAAATGGAGCTGACCAAGCTCAAGCTGAATGGGCAGTTAGAATTCGAAATGCAAACTAGGAAATTAGCCCTAGAGGAAAAGAAAATGCAGTTTGAACATGAGAATGTTTTGAGGGAGTTGGAATTGAAGGCCAAAAGCTTAGAGATTACTCCCTCTGGTGGCAGTGTACCGCCTGTGCCTGTTGAAGCTAGGGTGTATATTCCCAAAGATGTGGTGAAGGAGTTTTTTTAAAAATGATGACATTGGGCAGTGGTTTAAAGCCTATGAGGTAGCCATGTCTTCCCACCGGGTCCCTGAGAAGGATTGGGGAGCGGGGTTGTGGGGACGGTTCCTCAGTGAAGGGCGGGATACCTTGTTGGATTTGCTCTCTGAAGTCTATAATTCGTACAGCCACATGAAGGATGCCTTAATGACTAGGTATGGTTTGACCCCTGAGCTTTATAGGCAAAGGTTCAGGAACTGTAGTAAGATTGAAAGCAGTACCTGGGTAGAATATGTGACCTTCTTTTGCAGAGCCTTGGATGGTTGGGTAAAGGGTAGCAAAGCGACTGATTTTCAGGCGCTCCTTTATTTGATTTCATGGGAGCACTTGTCCAGTAATTGCTTTCCTGAGCTACGCCAGCACCTGATTGATAGTAAGCTGACTAACCCTAGGCAGCTTGCTGAGGAGGCGGACCGCTGGGTGAGTACCCGGGTCCACAAGGGTCACGTGGGAGACTCCGCCAAGGGTGGGCAGGGTCCCCAGCAGAAGAGTGGGGGGGACAAGGGTAAACAGAGGGAGTTCCATAAAGGGCCCCAAAGTAGACCCCAAGGGAACCAAGGGAAAGGTTCCCAGCCTCCCCCTGAGAAGAAGCCAGTGGCCCTGACAGGCCCCCTGTTCACCAGGGACCACTGGTATGTTACAAGTGTGGCGCCCCTGGCCACAAGGCAAACGATCCTCGTTGCCCCTTGCATGGAAAACCAGCACCCACTGGTGCAGTCCCCCGGCAGTTGGCTAGTGTAGCCCTGGGGGAGGAGTTGGGTGTCCAAGGTGGGGGGGATCCCACAGTGTTTTCCCTTGTCTCCTTAGGAGACTCTGAGATGGTCCCTAGGACCCCGCTGCCTGAGAACACTAAGAAATACAGGCAGTGGGTGACCATCAATGGCCATCGGGTGGAGGCTCTGAGAGACACAGGAGCCAGTGTGACAGCTGTCAAGTGTCACCTGGTGTCTAAGGAGCAGGTTATCCCTGATGCATTCTATCCGGTTGTTGCCGCTGACAACACAGAGAGTCACTGCAAGGTGGCTCAGGTTCCCTTTGAGTGGGGGGGTCTCTGTGAGGCCAGCCATGCCTGTTGACTGTTTGTTAGGGAACGATTTGGAGAGCTCACCTTGGGCTAAGGTGGAGCGGAGTGCGCATTTAGAAATGTTGGGCTTGCCTGATTGGGCATGTGTGACCACCCGGTCAATGGCAGCTAAAAGTGTTCAAGAGGACCTGGAGCCTGAGAGGGAGGCCCAGGTGCCTGCCGGAGAGAGAGAGGAGGAAGGGGCGCGGGAAACCGGCCCCCGAAGTTCCCACGGTCCAGGAGGAGGCAGACCCTGAGGGGGATGCCTTGGAGCCTACAGGGGAACAGGTAGCTGAACTGGGGGACCTACCTGAGCTGACCCATTGGCAGCAAGAAGGAGGACCCTCCAGGGAAGAGTTCTGCGAGGAGCAGAACGCATGCCCTCTCTCATGGGTCTGAGGCAACAGGCCACAGACCAGGCAGCAGGTGATCAGTCTGGATCACATTGGATTTACTGGGAGAATGGTCTCCTGTATTCCAGAGCCTAAGGTTGCTGAGCCTGGGTCAGCCCGTGTGCTGGTGGTACCCCAGCGCTTCAGAGCCTTCCTACTGGGGTTGGCTCATGATGTACCGTTAGCAGGACATCTGGGGCAGGACAAGACCTTTGACAGGCTTGTTACCCATTTCTATTGGCCCCAGATGCGCAGGAGTGCCGCCACTCACTGCAGGACATGCCAGACTTGCCAGGCAAGTGGAAAGAGTGGGAGGAAGCACAAGGCTCCTCTCCAGCCATTCCCTGTGGTCAGCACCCCCTTTGAACGGGTGGGTATTGACATTGTGGGGCCACTGGACCCCAAGACAGCCATGGGCAACAGGTTTATCCTGGTCTTGGTGGACCATGCCACCCGGTACCCTGAAGCCATCCCTCTGAGGACAGTGATGGCCCCCGTGGTGGGACGGGCACTGATGGGAATTTTCTCACGTGTGGGATTCCCTCAAGAGGTGGTGTCTGACAGAGGTACCAACTTCGTGTCCAAGTACATGAAGTCCCTATGGCAGGAGTGCGGTGTAACTTACAAGTTCACCACTCCTTACCACCCTCAAGGAAATGGGCTGGTTGAGAGATTCAACCGGACCCTCAAGGGCATGATTATGGGTCTGGAAGAACCCATGAGGCGTAGATGGGACGTCCTCTTACCATGCCTGTTGTTTGCATACCGGGAGGTGCCACAGAAGTCTCTAGGGCTCAGTCCCTTTGAGCTCCTCTATGGACACCCGGTGCGAGGACCTCTGAGTTTGGTCAAGGAAGGCTGGGAGCAATCTCCCAGGAAACCTCCCCAGGATGTATACAGTTACATGCTGGCCTTCAGGAACCAGACTAGGCGTTTCAGAGAACTTGCTGAGGCAAATCTGGAAGCCAGCCAGGAGGAAATGAAGCGGTGGTACGACCAGAATGCCACTCTGGTAGAGCTTCAGCCTGGTCAGAAAGTGTGCGTCATGGCCCCTGTGGAGCCTTGTGCGCTCCAGGACAGGTGGACCGGCCCGTTTACGGTGGTGGAGCGCAAGAGTCCAGTTACCTATTTGGTGGACTTGCAGTCTCCCAGGAACCCCTTGCGGGTCCTGCATGTGAACCGCCTGAAGCCCCACTTGGAGAGGTCCCAAGTGGGCATGCTCTTAGCTACAGCTGATGGAATGGAGGAGGAGACCGAGCCTCTTCCTGACCTCCTGTCAGCCTGAGAGCAAGATGGATCAGTGGAGGGAGTAAACCTCTCTACCTCCCTGACACCTGAGCAGCAGGGTGACTGTCGCCAACTGTTGGGACAGTTCCCTGACCTGTTCTCCCTGGTTCCCAGTGTCACTCATTGGTGCGTCCATGATGTGGACACTGGGGACAGTCTTCCTGAGAAGCACAAGGCTTACAGGGTGACTGACAGGGTCAGAGCCTGCATCAAGGAGGAGGTCTCCAAGATGTTTGCGCTAGGGGTGATTGAGTCCTCTAACAGCCCTTGGGCCAGCCCAGTGGTCTTGGTTCCAAAGGCTGCCGCGCCTGGTGCCACACCAGAACTCCGGTTCTGTGTGGACTACAGGAGACTCAATTCTGTCACCAGGACTGACGCCCACCCCATCCCCAGAGCTGATGAGCTCATAGATCGGTTAGGGGCTGCGCGGTACCTCAGCACGTTTGACTTAACGTCTGGGTACTGGCAGATCGCCTTGACTGATGGGGCAAAAGAGAGGTCAGCATTCTCCACACCAGATGGGCACTACCAGTTCCGGATGATGCCCTTTGGGATGAAGAATGCCCCTGCCACCTTTCAGAGGTTGGTCAACCAGGTGTTGGTTGGACTGGAGGATTTCAGTGCCGCCTACCTGGATGACATCACAGTGTTCAGTGCCAGTTGGGAAGAACATCTGCGCCACCTCTGGGAAGTGTTGATGGCGCTGCGGAGGGCAGGCCTCACAATCAAGGCAAGTAAGTGCCAGATTGGGCAGGGTTCTGTGGTGTACTTGGGACACCAGGTTGGGAGCGGCCAGGTGGCGCCCCTCCAACCGGAAAGTGATACCATTCTGGCTTGGGAGCCCCCAAGACCCAGACAGAGGTGAGAGCCTTCCTAGGACTCACCGGGTATTACGAGGAGATTCGTCAAGGGGTATGGCAGCATTGTTGCCCCCTTGACAGAGCTGACTTCCAAGAAGCAGCCCAGGAAAGTGATTTGGACTGACGCCTGTCAAAAAGCTTTTGACACCTTGAAGACTGCCATGTGCACGGCGCCTGTGCTCCAGGCACCCAACTTCTCCAATGAGTTCATTGTTCAAACCGGCGCTTCAGAGCATGGTGTAGGGGCTGATCTATCACAGATCAATGAGGAGGGCCTAGACCAACCTGTAGCCTTCATCAGTAGGAGGTTACTTCCCCGGGAACAGAGATGGAGTGCTATTGAGCGTGAGGCATTTGCTGTGGTCTGGGCTCTGAAGAAGCTGAGACCATACCTGTTTGGGACTCACTTCCGGGTTCAGACAGACCACAGGCCCCTCAGATGGTTGATGCAGATGAGGGTGAGAATCCAAAGCTGTTGAGGTGGTCCATTTCCCTACAGGGGATGGACTTTACGGTGGAACACCGCCCTGGTACAGAACACGCCAATGCTGATGGACTGTCCAGATTTTTCCGCCTTAGCGATGAGAACTCCCTAGGGGTAGGATAGTTCTCCCCACACTTCAGCTGGAGTGGACACGTGTTAGACCTGGCATCCTTGGCGTGGGTCTCCCTTCCATTTTTCGTAATGCCTCCACTGTTGCCGATATGTTTTTGCTGGACTAGATGCTCATGGGCACTTTGCCGCTGCTAATCAGTGCCAAAGTGCAAGTGCTCCCTATCGTGAATTGATGTATGTATTAGTGACTCCATGATTGGATGATTGGTTTACTTGTCAGTCCCTAGTACCGTGCACTGAGTGTGCCCAGGGCTTGTAAATCCAATGCTGCTGGTGGGCTTGCAGCACGGGTTGTGCCACCCACAGAAGCAGCTTGTAAAGTGTGTCTCAGGCCTGCCATTGCAGAGCCTGTGTGCAGCCTAGGGCTGCCATGTCGACTTGGTGAGTGCACCCACTTACCAGTCCCTAAACCTTCCCTTTACTGCATGTTGGTCACCCCTAAAGTAGGCCCTAGGGCAGGGTGCATTGTAAGTATAAGGTAGGACATGCCCTGGTGTGTGTGGCAAGTCCTAGTAGTGAATTACAGCCATTTTCGTTTTTCACTATTGCAAGGCTACCTGCTCCCCATAGGCCAGAATGGGCAGACTGACTATTACACCTTATAGTCAGAACTGACCCAGGAACATGGTAGAAAAACGAATTTAGTATGCCTGAACTCAGGATGATAAAATACATCTTTTAGTGAAGGTGGTTTTAACATTCTGTGTTTGAAAATACCACTTTTAGAAAGTGGGTATTTTCTTGCCTAACTATCCAAGCCTGCCTCTGCTAGGTTGTGTATTCCTTGTCTGGAGATTGAGTGACAGGGGCTGGGGGTGGCTACAGGAGCCAGGGTGAGTCAGCACAGGGCTGAATAGAAAGTTCTGCATCCCGAGTGGAGGGAGGAGTTGCACCTGGGTCTGAATAGGGCTGTGCCTGCCTTCCACAATGCTGGCTCCACCTCCTGCCGGGCGGCTGAGCACTCTGCCCCACATTCTGAAAGGAAAGAAGGAGTCAGAAAAACAAAGTGCTCCAGGACTGACCAGAACTGGTTTTGGGCTAGGCAGAGGCCTCTCTGCCTTCAGAGAACAAAGGGAAACTGTGTATAAAAGGGGACCCAGACCCCTAGGAAATTAGATCACTTTTGGGAACAAGAAGAAACCTTTGCTGAGGAGCGGAACCAAGAAGAAACTGAGGAGAGACTATCCCTAAGCCTGAAGTGCTGCTTGGGGGATTGGTCTGCAGTGGTTTGCCTGACTGACAAAGAAGGAGAAAGGAACTTTTGCTTTGCTGTGACTTTCATCAACTTGTGAAGGATCTCCAAGGGCTTGAAAGAGAGCTTGCCCCCTGATCGAAGTCCCAGGACCATTGGACTTCACCCCCTTTGTGAATTGCTGCTGGAAACTCTGTTTCAGTGGCTACAGAGGTAGGGAGCTCTCACCGACACCGTCAACGAGCCGCTGCCTGCACCGCATCGAGGGACAACGCGTCCTGCAACGCTTCGCTACGCCAAATCGAACTGGTCCGACCGACACAGTCACTGCTGCTGAGTTCGAGTCCTGTGACCGCACCGGAGTTGGGCACCGCTCGCACGCTTTGCGACGCACCGCCCGACTCGCACCGCTATCCGGACTGATCGACGCCAGCTCTTGAATCCGGCTCCGTCGCCGCACCGCAACCTGCCAGCACCGCATCGAAGCACCGTCTCGCCCTGCAACGCACGGCCCTGGTCTCACCGACTCCGTCTCAACGACGTCAACGAGCCGCTGCCTGCACCGCATCGAGGGACCACGCATCCTGCAACGCTTCCATTTTTGCATCGCGACCGTGACGAACAGTCATCCGGCTCGCACGCCCATGCCTGCCGCTTCAAGTAAAACGTACTGTGACAGAGTCTGTCTACGCTGTGTTGGCCCGTCTCGACACGGTCAGCTGGATTTGTTAGACTCTGTTTGTTCTCGACATCGCCGTAGCCGGAGGAGGCTACCGACTCGCACAGAACCTGGAATTAAGCCTTTTTGATCAGAACTAAGCACTCTTGACAGTATTGTGGATTATTTTTGTCGTTTATGGTCTTGTGATAAATCTATATAAAGTATACCTATTTTTATAAATATATAACCTGTGTGGAGTCCATTTGTAGTGTTGTCACTTGATTACTGTATGTGTTCACAAATGCTTTACACACTGCCTCTGAACTAAGCCTGTCTGCTCGTGCCAAGCTACCAAGAGGGTGAGCAGGGGTTATTTCAGGAGTGTACCTACTTTCCCTGACTAGACTCAAGGGTCCCTATTTGGACAAAGGTACCTACCTCTGCCAACTAGAGACCCCCAAATCTAACAGATACCTACCTGGGAGTGCATCCCACCGAGGGGCAACTCTTTCTGTTTATGTATAGCGGCCAGCCCGGCCGTGGGATTGCACCACCGCGAGACACTAGCGGGTCCGCGGCTGTATTATCGGGGCAGCTGATTTGCGGAACAGGAGGTGCCCGTAACATGCAAGGGTGCCGGCAGGAACATTGGAAATCCTTTTTAAAGAAATTTTGAATGTGAGTGATGGCGGCGACCCACTTGGGTTTGACTGAACCACCAGTCCCAGAAAGCAGTGCTTCAAGTGGTTCACCTGAGCATAATCATTATGGGGATATACTGGCGGTTGGTGCACGCCATCAAGTCACATGGTCTGCCACTGAAGAGGGCGTTGTCCCGAAACGCGTCTGGCAGGAGAAAGTAAAGGACTTTGTTCATGGCGTTTGCTCTTGTTTTGGCAAAGATACCTACCTGGGAGTGCATCGCACCGAGGGGCAACTGTTTCTGTTTAGGTATAGTGGCCAGCCCGGCCGCGGGATTGCACCACCGCGAGACACTAGCGGGTCCGCGGCTGTCTTATCGGGGCAGCTGATTTGCGGAAAAGGAGGTGCCCGTAACATGCAAGGGTGCCGGCAGCAACATTGGAAATCCTTTTTAAAGAAATTTTGAATGTGAGTTATGGCGGCGACCCACTTGGGTTTGACTGGACCACCAGTCCCAGAAAGCAGTGCTTCAAGTGGTTCACCTGAGGATAATCATTATGGCGATATACTGGCGGTTGGTGCACGCCATCAAGTCACATGGTCTGCCACTGAAGAGGGCGTTGGCCCGAAACGCGTCTGGCAGGAGAAAGTAAAGGAGTTTGTTCATGGAGTTTGCTCTTGTTTTGACAAAGATACCTACCTGGGAGTGCATCCCACCGAGGGGCAACTCTTTCTGTTTATGTATAGCTTCCAGCGCGGCCGCGGGATTGCACCACCGCGAGACACTAGCGGGTCCGCGGCTGTCTTATCGGGGCAGCTGATTTGCAGAACAGGAGGTGCCCGTAACATGCAAGGGTGCCGGCAGGAACATTGGAAATCCTTTTTAAAGAAATTTTGAATGTGAGTGATGGCCGCGACCCACTTGGGTTTGACTGAACCACCAGTCCCAGAAAGCAGTGCTTCAAGTGGTTCACCTGAACATAATCATTATGGGGATATACTGGCGGTTGGTGCACGCCATCAAGTCACATGGTCTGCCACTGAAGAGGGCGTTGGCCCGAAACGCGTCTGGCAGGAGAAAGTAAAGGACTTTGTTCATTGGGTTTGCTCTTGTTTTGGCAAAGATACCTACCTGGGAGTGCATCCCACCGAGGGGCAACTCTTTCTGTTTATGTATAGCGGCCAGCCCGGCCATGGGATTGCACTACCGCGAGACACTAGCGTGTCCGTGGCTGTCTTATCGGGGCAGCTGATTTGCGGAACAGGAGGTGCCCATAACATGCAAGGGTGCCGGCAGGAACATTAGAAATCCTTTTTAAAGAAATTTTGAATGTGAGTGATGGCGGCGACCTACTTGGGTTTGACTGAACCACCAGTCCCAGAAAGCAGTGCTTCAAGTGGTTTACCTGAGCATAATCATTATGGGGATATACTGGCGGTTGGTGCACGCCATCAAGTCACATGGTCTGCCACTGAAGAGGGCGTTGGCCCAAAACGCGTCTGGCAGGAGAAACAAAGGACTTTGTTCATGGCGTTTGCTCTTGTTTTGGCAAAGATACCTACCTGGGAGTGCATCCCACCGAGGGGCAACTCTTTCTGTTTATGTATAGCGGCCAGCCCGGCCGCGGGATTGCACCACCGCGAGAAACTAGCGGGTCCGCGGCTGTCTTATCGGGGCAGCTGATTTGCGGAAAAGGAGGTGCCCGTAACATGCAAGGGTGCCGGCAGCAACATTGGAAATCCTTTTTAAAGAAATTTTGAATGTGAGTTATGGCGGCGACCCACTTGGGTTTGACTGGACCACCAGTCCCAGAAAGCAGTGCTTCAAGTGGTTCACCTGAGGATAATCATTATGGCGATATACTGGCGGTTGGTGCACGCCATCAAGTCACATGGTCTGCCACTGAAGAGGGCGTTGGCCCGAAACGCGTCTGGCAGGAGAAAGTAAAGGAGTTTGTTCATGGAGTTTGCTCTTGTTTTGACAAAGATACCTACCTGGGAGTGCATCCCACCGAGGGGCAACTCTTTCTGTTTATGTATAGCTTCCAGCGCGGCCGCGGGATTGCACCACCGCGAGACACTAGCGGGTCCGCGGCTGTCTTATCGGGGCAGCTGATTTGCAGAACAGGAGGTGCCCGTAACATGCAAGGGTGCCGGCAGGAACATTGGAAATCCTTTTTAAAGAAATTTTGAATGTGAGTGATGGCCGCGACCCACTTGGGTTTGACTGAACCACCAGTCCCAGAAAGCAGTGCTTCAAGTGGTTCACCTGAACATAATCATTATGGGGATATACTGGCAGTTGGTGCACGCCATCAAGTCACATGGTCTGCCACTGAAGAGGGCGTTGACCCGAAACGCGTCTGGCAGGAGAAAGTAAAGGACTTTGTTCATGGCGTTTGCTCTTGTTTTGGCAAAGATACCTACCTGGGAGTGCATCCCACCGAGGGGCAACTCTTTCTGTTTATGTATAGCGGCCAGCCCGGCCATGGGATTGCACCACCGTGAGACACTAGCGTGTCCGTGGCTGTCTTATCGGGGCAGCTGATTTGCGGAACAGGAGGTGCCCGTAACATGCAAGGGTGCCGGCAGGAACATTAGAAATCCTTTTTAAAGAAATTTTGAATGTGAGTGATGGCGGCGACCCACTTGGGTTTGACTGAACCACCAGTCCCAGAAAGCAGTGCTTCAAGTGGTTCACCTGAGCATAATCATTATGGGGATATATTGGCGGTTGGTGCATGACATCAAGTCACATGGTCTTCCACTGAAGAGGGCGTTGGCCCAAAACGCGTCTGGCAGGAGAAAGTAAAGGACTTTGTTCATGGCGTTTGCTCTTGTTTTGGCAAAGATACCTACCTGGGAGTGCATCCCACCGAGGGGCAACTCTTTCTGTTTATGTATAGCGGCCAGCCCGGCCGCGGAATTGCACCACCGCAAGACACTATCGGGTCCGCGGCTGTCTTATCGGGGCAGCTGATTTGCGGAACAGGAGGTGCCCGTAACATGCAAGGGTGCCGGCAGGAACATTGGAAATCCTTTTTAAAGAAATTTTGAATGTGAGTGATGGCGGCGACCCACTTGGGTTTGACTGAACCACTAGTCCCAGAAAGCAGTGCTTCAAGTGGTTCACCTGAGCATAATCATTATGGGGATATACTGGCGGTTGGTGCATGCCATCAAGTCACATGGTCTGCCACTGAAGAGGGCGTTGGCCCGAAACGCGTCTGACAGGAGAAACAAAGGACTTTGTTCATGGTGTTTGCTCTTGTTTTGGCAAAGATACCTACCTGGGAGTGCATCCCAACGAGGGGCAACTCTTTCTGTTTATGTATAGCGGTCAGCCCGGCCGCGGGATTGCACCACTGCGAGACACTAGCGGGTCCGCGGCTGTCTTATCGGGGCAGCTGATTTGCGGAACAGGAGATGCCCGTAACATGCAAGGGTGCCGGCAGGAACATTGGAAATCCTTTTTAAAGAAATTTTGAATGTGAGTGATGGCGGCGACCACTTGGGTTTGACTGAACCACCAGTCCCAGAAAGCAGTGCTTCAAGTGGTTCACCTGAACATAATCATTATGGGGATATACTGGCGGTTGGTGCACGCCATCAAGTCACATGGTCTGCCACTGAAGAGGCGTTGACCCGAAACGCGTCTGGCAGGAGAAAGTAAAGGACTTTGTTCATGGCGTTTGCTCTTGTTTTGGCAAAGATACCTACCTGGGAGTGCATCCCACCGAGGGGCAACTCTTTCTGTTTATGTATAGCGGCCAGCCCGGCCGCGGGATTGCACCACCGTGAGACACTAGCGGGTCCGCGGCTGTCTTATCGGGGCAGCTGATTTGCGGAACAGGAGGTGCCCGTAGCATGCAAGAATGCCGGCAGGAACATTGGAAATCCTTTTTAAAGAAATTTTGAATGTGAGTGATGGCGGCAACCCACTTGGGTTTGACTGAACCACCAGTCCCAGAAAGCAGTGCTTCAAGTGGTTCACCTGAGCATAATTATTATGGGGATATACTGGTGGTTGGTGCACGCCATCAAGTCACATGGTCTGCCACTGAAGAGGGCGTTGGCCCGAAAAGCCTCTGGCAGGAGAAAGTAAAGGACTTTGTTCATGGCGTTTGCTCTTGTTTTGGCAAAGATACCTACCTGGGAGTGCATCCCACCGAGGGGCAACTCTTTCTGTTTATGTATAGCGGCCAGCCCGGCCGCGTGATTGCCCCACCGCAAGACACTAGCGGGTCCGCGGCTGTCTTATCGGGGCAGCTGATTTGCGGAACAGGAGGTGCCCGTAACATGCAAGGGTGCCGGCAGGAACATTGGAAATCCTTTTAAAGAAATTTTGAATGTGAGTGATGGCGGCGACCCACTTGGGTTTGACTGAACCACCAGTCCCAGAAAGCAGTGCTTCAAGTGGTTCACCTGAGCATAATCATTATGGGGATATACTGGCGGGTGGTGCACGCCATCAAGTCACATGGTCTGCCACTGAAGAGGGCGTTGGCCCGAAACGCGTCTGGCAGGAGAAAGTAAAGGACTTTGTTCATGGCGTTTGCTCTTGTTTTGGCAAAGATACCTACCTGGGAGTGCATCCCACCGAGGGGCAACTCTTTCTGTTTATGTATAGCGGCCGGCCCGGCCGCGGGATTGCACCACTGCGAGACACTAGCGGGTCCGCGGCTGTCTTATCGGGGCAGCTGATTTGCGGAACAAGAGGTGCCCGTAACATGCAAGGGTGCCGGCAGGAACATTGGAAATCCTATTTAAAGAAATTTGGAATGTGAGTGATGGCGGCGACCCACTTGGGTTTGACTGAACCACCAGTCCCAGAAAGCAGTGCTTCAAGTGGTTCACCTGAGCATAATCATTATGGGGATATACTGGCGGTTGGTGCACACCATTAAGTCACGTGGTCTGCCACTGAAGAGGGCGTTGGCCCGAAACGCGTCTGGCAGGAGAAAGTAAAGGACTTTGTTCATGGCGTTTGCTCTTGTTTTGGCAAAGATACCTACCTGGGAGTGCATCCCACCGAGGGGCAACTCTTTCTGTTTATGTATAGCGGCCAGCCCGGCCGCGGGATTGCACCACCGCGAGACACTAGCGGGTCCGCGGCTGTCTTATCGGGGCAGCTGATTTGCGGAACAGGAGGTGCCCGTAACATGCAAGGGTGCCGTCAGGAACATTGGAAATCCTTTTTAAAGAAATTTTGAATGTGAGTGATGGCGGTGACCCACTTGGGTTTGACTGAACCACCAGTCCCAGAAAGCAGTGCTTCAATTGGTTTACCTGAACATAATCATTATGGGGATATACTGGCGGTTGGTGCACGCCATCAAGTCACATGGTCTGCCACTGAAGAGGGCGTTGGCCCGAAACGCGTCTGGCAGGAGAAAGTAAAGGACTTTGTTCATGGCGTTTGCTCTTGTTTTGGCAAAGATACCTACCTGGGAGTGCATCCCACCGAGGGGCAACTCTTTCTGTTTATGTATAGCGGCCAGCCCGGCCGCAGGATTGCACCACCGTGAGACACTAGCGGGTCCGTGGCTGTCTTATCGGGGCAGCTGATTTGCGGAACAGGAGGTGCCCGTAACATGCAAGGGTGCCGGCAGGAACATTGGAAATCCTTTTTAAAGAAATTTTGAATGTGAGTGATGGCGGCGACCCACTTGGCTTTGACTGAACCACCAGTCCCAGAAAGCAGTGCTTCAAGTGGTTCACCTGAGCATAATCATTATGGGGATATACTGGCGGTTGGTGCACGCCGTCAAGTCACATGGTCTGCCACTGAAGAGGGCGTTGGCCCGAAACGCGTCTGGCAGGAGAAAGTAAAGGACTTTGTTCATGGCGTTTGCTCTTGTTTTGGCAAAGATACCTACCTGGGAGTGCATCCCACCGAGGGGCAACTCTTTCTGTTTATGTATAGCGGCCAGCCCAGCCGCGGGATTGCACCACCGCGAGACACTAGCGGGTCTGCGGCTGTCTTATCGGGGCAGCTGATTTGCGGAACAGGAGGTGCCCGTAACATGCAAGGGTGCCGGCAGGAACATTGGAAATCCTTTTTAAAGAAATTTTGAATGTGAGTGATGGCGGCGACCCACTTGGGTTTGACTGAACCACCAGTCCCAGAAAGCAGTGCTTCAAGTGGTTCATCTGAGCATAATCATTATGGGGATATACTGGCGGTTGGTGCACGCCATCAAGTCACATGGTCTGCCACTGAAGAGGGCGTTGGCCCGAAACGCGTCTGGCAGGAGAAAGTAAAGGACTTTGTTCATGGCGTTTGCTCTTGTTTTGGCAAAGATACCTACCTGGGAGTGCATCCCACCGAGGGGCAACTCTTTCTGTTTATGTATAGCGGCCAGCCCGGCCGCGGGATTGCACCACCGCGAGACACTAGCGGGTCCGCGGCTGTCTTATCGGGGCAGCTGATTTGCGGAACAGGAGGTGCCCGTAACATGCAAGGGTGCCGGCAGGAACATTGGAAATCCTTTTAAAGAAATTGTGAATGTGAGTGATGGCGGCGACCCACTTGGGTTTGACTGAACCACCAGTCCCAGAAAGCAGTGCTTCAAGTGGTTCACCTGAGCATAATCATTATGGGGATATACTGGCGGTTGGTGCACGCCATCAAGTACATGGTCTGCCACTGAAGAGGGCGTTGGCCCGAAATGCGTCTGGCAGGAGAAAGTAAAGGACTTTGTTCAGGGCGTTTGCTCTTGTTTTGGCAAAGATACCTACCTGGGAGTGCATCCCACTGAGGGGCAACTCTTTCTGTTTATGTATAGCGGCCAGCCCGGCCGCGGGATTGCCCCACCGCGAGACACTAGCGGGTCCGCGGCTGTCTTATCGGGGCAGCTGATTTGCGGAACAGGAGGTGCCCGTAACATGCAAGGGTGCTGGCAGGAACATTGGAAATCCTTTTTAAAGAAATTTTGAATGTGAGTGATGGAGGCGACCCACTTGGGTTTGACTGAACCACCAGTCCAAGAAAGCAGTGCTTCAAGTGGTTCACCTGAGCATAATCAATATGGGGATATACTGGCGGTTGGTGCACGCCATCAAGTCACATGGTCTTCCACTGAAGAGGGCGTTGGCCCGAAACGCGTCTGGCAGGAGAAAGTAAAGGACTTTGTTCATGGCGTTTGCTCTTGTTTTGGCAAAGATACCTACCTGGGAGTGCATCCCACCGAGGGGCAACTCTTTCTGTTTATGTATAGCGGCCAGCCCGGCCGCGGGATTGCACCACCACGAGACACTAGCGGGTCCGCGGCTGTCTTAACGGGGCAGCTGATTTGCAGAACAGGAGGTGCTCGTAACATGCAAGGGTGCCGGCAGGAACATTGGAAATCCTTTTTAAAGTAATTTTTAATGTGAGTGATTGCGGCGACCCACTTGGGTTTGACTGAACCACCAGTCCCAGAAAGCAGTGCTTCAAGTGGTTCACCTGAGCATAATCATTATGGGGATATACTGGCGGTTGGTGCACGCCATCAAGTCTCATGGTCTGCCACTGAAGAGGGCGTTGGCCTGAAACGCGTATGGCAGGAGAAAGTAAAGGACTTTGTTTATGGCGTTTGCTCTTGTTTTGGCAAAGATACCTACCTGGGAGTGCATCCCACCGAGGGGCAACTCTTTCTGTTTATGTATAGCGGCCAGCCCGGCCGCGTGATTTCCCCACCGCAAGACACTAGCGGGTCTGCAGCTGTCTTATCGGGGCAGCTGATTTGCGGAACAGGAAGTGCCCGTAACATGCAAGGGTGCCGGCAGGAACATTGGAAATCCTTTTTAAAGAAATTTTGAATGTGAGTGATGGCGGCGACCCACTTGGGTTTGACTGAACCACCAGTCCCAGAAAGCAGTGCTTCAAGTGGTTCACCTGAGCATAATCATTATGGGGATATACTGGCGGGTGGTGCACGCCATCAAGTCACATGGTCTGCCACTGAAGAGGGCGTTGGCCCGAAACGCGTCTGGCAGGAGATAGTAAAGGACTTTGTTCATGGCGTTTGCTCTTGTTTTGGCAAAGATACCTACCTGGGAGTGCATCCCACCGAGGGGCAACTCTTTCTGTTTATGTATAGCGGCCAGCCCGGCCACGGGATTGCACCACCGCGAGACACTAGCGGGCCCGCGGCTGTCTTATCGGGGCAGCTGATTTGCGGAACAGGAGGTGCCCGTAACATGCAAGGGTGCCGGCAGGAACATTGGAAATCCTTTTTAAAGAAATTTTGAATGTGAGTGATGGCGGCGACCCACTTGGGTTTGACTGAACCACCAGTCCCAGAAAGCAGTGCTTCAAGTGGTTCACCTGAGCATAATCATTATGGGGATATACTGGCGGTTGGTGCACGCCATCAAGTCACATGGTCTGCCACTGAAGAGGGCGTTGGCCCGAAACGCGTCTGGCAGGAGAAAGTAAAGGACTTTGTTCATGACGTTTGCTCTTGTTTTGGCAAAGATACCTACCTGGGAGTGCATCCCACCGAGGGGCAACTCTTTCTGTTTATGTATAGCGGCCAGCCCGGCCGCGGGATTGCACCACCGTGAGCCACTAGCGGGTCCGCGGCTGTCTTATCGGGGCAGCTGATTTGCGGAACAGGAGGTGCCCGTAACATGCAAGGGTGCCGGCAGGAACATTGGAAATCCTTTTTAAAGAAATTTTGAATGTGAGTGATGGCGGCGACTCACTTGGGTTTGACTGAACCACCAGTCCCAGAAAGCAGTGCTTCAAGTGGTTCACCTGAGCATAATCATTATGGGGATATACTGGCGGTTGGTGCACGCCATCAAGTCACATGGTCTGCCACTGAAGAGGGCGTTGGCCCGAAACGCGTCTGGCAGGAGAAAGTAAAGGACTTTGTTCATGGCGTTTGCTCTTGTTTTGGCAAAGATACCTACCTGGGAGTGCATCCCACCGAGGGGAAACTCTTTCTGTTTATGTATATCGGCTAGCCCGGCCGCGGGATTGCACCACCGCGAGACACTAGCGGGTCCGCGGCTGTCTTATCGGGGCAGCTGATTTGCGGAACAGGAGGTGCCCGTAACATGCAAGGGTGCCGGCAGGAACATTGGAAATCCTTTTTAAAGAAATTTTTAATGTGAGTGATTGCGGCGACCCACTTGGGTTTGACTGAACCACCAGTCCCAGAAAGCAGTGCTTCAAGTGGTTCACCTGAGCATAATCATTATGGGGATATACTGGCGGTTGGTGCACGCCGTCAAGTCACATAGTCTGCCACTGAAGAGGGCGTTGGCCCGAAATGCGTCTGGCAGGAGAAAGTAAAGGACTTTGTTCATGGCGTTCGCTCTTGTTTTGGCAAAGATACCTACCTGGGAGTGCATCCCACCGAGGGGCAACTCTTTCTGTTTATGTATAGCGGCCAGCCCGCTCACGGGATTGCACCACTGCGAGACACTAGCGGGTCCGCGGCTGTCTTATCGGGGCAGCTGATTTGCGGAACAGGAGGTGCCCGTAACATGCAAGGGTGCCGGCAGGAACATTGGAAATCCTTTTTAAAGAAATTTTGAATGTGAGTGATGGCGGCGACCCACTTGGGTTTGACTGAACCACCAGTCCCAGAAAGCAGTTCTTCAGGTGGTTCACCTGAGCATAATCATTATGGGGATATACTGGCGGTTGGTGCACGCCATCAAGTCACATGGTCTGCCACTGAAGAGGGCGTTGGCCCGAAACGCGTCTGGCAGGAGAAACAAAGGACTTTGTTCATGGCGTTTGCTCTTGTTTTGGCAAAGATACCTACCTGGGAGTGCATCCCACCGAGGGGCAACTCTTTCTGTTTATGTATAGCGGCCAGCCCGGCCGCGGGATTGCACCACCGCGAGACACTAGCGGGTCCGCGGCTGTCTTATCGGGGCAGCTGATTTGCGGAACAGGAGGTGCCCGTAACATGCAAGGGTGCCGGCAGGAACATTGGAAATCCTTTTTAAAGAAATTTTGAATGTGAGTGATGGCGGCAACCCACTTGGTTTTGACTGAACCACCAGTCCCAGAAAGCAGTGCTTCAAGTGGTTCACCTGAGCATAATCATTATGGGGATATACTGGCGGTTGGTGCACGCCATCAAGTCACATGGTCTGCCACTGAAGAGGGCGTTGACCCGAAAAGCATCTGGCAGGAGAAAGTAAAGGACTTTGTTCATGGCGTTTGCTCTTGTTTTGGCAAAGATACCTACCTGGGAGTGCATCCCACCGAGGGGAAACTCTTTCTGTTTATGTATAGTGGCCAGCCCGGCCGTGTGATTGCACCACCGCGAGACACTAGCGGGTCCGCGGCTGTCTTATCGTGGCAGCTGATTTGCGGAACAAGAGGTGCCTGTAACATGCAAGGGTGCCGGCAGGAACATTGGAAATCCTTTTTAAAGAAATTTTGAATGTGAGTGATGGCGGCGACCCACTTGGGTTTGACTGAACCACCAGTCCCAGAAAGCAGTGCTTCAAGTGGTTCACCTGAGCATAATCATTATGGGGATATACTGGCGGTTGGTGCACGCCATCAAGTCACATGGTCTGCCACTGAAGAGGGCGTTGGCCCGAAACGCGTCTGGCAGGAGAAAGTAAAGGACTTTGTTCATGGCGTTTGCTCTTGTTTTGGCAAAGATACCTACCTGGGAGTGCATCCCACCGAGGGGCAACTCTTTCTGTTTATGTATAGCGGCCAGCCCGGCTGCGGAATTGCACCACCGCGAGACACTAGCGGGTCCGCGGCTGTCTTATCGGGGCAGCTGATTTGCGGAACAGGAGGTGCCCGTAACATGCAAGGGTCCCGGCAGAAACATTGGAAATCCTTTTTAAAGAAATTTTGAATGTGAGTGATGGCGGCGACCCACTTGGTTTTGACTGAACCACCAGTCCCAGAAAGCAGTGCTTCAAGTGGTTCACCTGAGCATAATCATTATGGGGATATACTGGCGGTTGGTGCACGCCATCAAGTCACATGGTCTGCCACTGAAGAGGGCGTTGGCCCGAAACGCGTCTGGCAGGAGAAAGCAAAGGACTTTGTTCATGGCGTTTGCTCTTGTTTTGGCAAAGATACCTACCTGGGAGTGCATCCCACCGAGGGGCAACTCTTTCTGTTTATGTATAGCGGCCAGCCCGGCCGCGGGATTGCACCACCGCGAGACACTAGCGGGTCCGCGGCTGTCTTATCGGGGCAGCTGATTTGCGGAACAGGAGGTGCCCGTAACATGCAAGGGTGCCGGCAGGAACATTGGAAATCCTTTTTAAAGAAATTTTGAATGTGAGTGATGGCGGTAACCCACTTGGTTTTGACTGAACCACCAGTCCCAGAAAGCAGTGCTTCAAGTGGTTGACCTGAGCATAATCATTAGGGGGATATACTGGCGGTTGGTGCACGCCATCAAGTCACATGGTCTGCCACTGAAGAGGGCGTTGGCCCGAAAAGCGTCTGGCAGGAGAAAGTAAAGGACTTTGTTCATGGCGTTTGCTCTTGTTTTGGCAAAGATACCTACCTGGGAGTGCATCCCACCGAGGGGCAACTCTTTCTGTTTATGTATAGCGGCCAGCCCGGCCGCGGGATTGCACCACCGCGAGACACTAGCGGGTCCGCGGCTGTCTTATCGGGGCAGCTGATTTGCGGAACAGGAGGTGCCCGTAACATGCAAGGGTGCCGGCAGGAACATTGGAAATCCTTTTTAAAGAAATTTTGAATGTGAGTGATGGCGGCGACCCACTTGGGTTTGACTGAACCACCAGTCCCAGAAAGCAGTGCTTCAAGTGGTTCACCTGAGCATAATCATTATGGGGATATACTGGCGGTTGGTGCACGCCATCAAGTCACATGGTCTGCCACTGAAGAGGGCGTTGGCCCGAAACGCGTCTGGCAGGAGAAAGTAAAGGACTTTGTTCATGGCGTTTGCTCTTGTTTTGGCAAAGATACCTACCTGGGAGTGGATCCCACCGAGGGGCAACTCTTTCTGTTTATGTATAGCGGCCAGCCCAGCCGCGGGTTTGCACCACCGCCAGACACTAGCGGGTCCGCGGCTGTCTTATCGTGGCAGCTGATTTGCGGAACAGGAGGTGCCCGTAACATGCAAGGGTGCCGGCAGGAACATTGGAAATCCTTTTTAAAGAAATTTTAAATGTGAGTGATGGCGGCGACCCACTTGGGTTTGACTGAACCACCAGCCCCAGAAAGCAGTGCTGCAAGTGGTTCACCTGAGCATAATCATTATAGGCATATACTGGCGGTTGGTGGACGCCATCAAGTCACATGGTCTGCCACTGAAGAGGGCATTGGCCCGAAAAGCGTCTGGCAGGAGAAAGTAAAGGACTTTGTTCATGGCGTTTGCTCTTGTTTTGGCAAAGATACCTACCTGGGAGTGCATCCCACTGAGGGGCAACTCTTTCTGTTTATGTATAGCGGCCAGCCCGGCCGCGGGATTGCACCACCGCGAGACACTAGCGGGTCCGTGGCTGTCTTATCGGGGCAGCTGATTTGCGGAACAGGAGGTGCCCGTAACATGCAAGGGTGCCGGCAGGAACATTGGAAATCCTTTTTAAAGAAATTTTGAGTGTGAGTGATGGCGGCGACCCACTTGGGTTTGACTGAACCACCAGTCCCAGAAAGAAGTGCTTCAAGTGGTTCACCTGAGGATAATCATTATGGGGTTATACTGGCGGTTGGTGCACGCCATCAAGTCACTTGGTCTGCCACTGAAGAGGGCGTTGGCCCGAAACGCATCTGGCAGCAGAATGTAAAGGACTTTGTTCATGGCGTTTGCTCTTGTTTTGGCAAAGATACCCACCTGGGAGTGCATCCCACTGAGGGGCATCTCTTTCTGTTTATGTATAGCTTCCAGCCCGGCCGCGGGATTGCACCACCGCGAGACACTAGCGGGTCCGCGGCTGTCTTATCGGGGCAGCTGATTTGCGGAACAGGAGGTGCCCGCAACATGCAAGGGTGCCGGCAGAAACATTGGAAATCCTTTTTAAAGAAATTTTGAATGTGAGTGATGGCGGCAACCCACTTGGGTTTGACTGAACCACCAGTCTCAGAAAGCAGTGCTTCAAGTGGTTCACCTGAGCATAATCATTATGGGGATATACTGGTGGTTGGTGCACGCCATCAAGTCACATGGTCTGGCACTGAAGAGGTCGTTGGCCCGAAACGCGTCTGGCAGGAGAAAGTAAAGGACTTTGTTCATGGCGTTTGCTCTTGTTTTGGCAAAGATACCTACCTGGGAGTGCATCCCACCGAGGGGCAACTCTTTCTGTTTATGTATAGCGGCCAGCCCGGCCGCGGGATTGCCCCACTGCGAGACACTAGCGGGTCCGCGGCTGTATTATCGGGGCAGCTGATTTGCGGAACAGGAGGTGCCCGTAACATGCAAGGGTGCCGGCAGGAACATTGGAAATCCTTTTTAAAGAAATTTTGAATGTGAGTGATGGCGGCGACCCACTTGGGTTTGACTGAACCACCAGTCCCAGAAAGCAGTGCTTCAAGTGGTTCACCTGAGCATAATCATTATGGGGATATACTGGCGGTTGGTGCACGCCATCAAGTCACATGGTCTGCCACTGAAGAGGGCGTTGGCCCGAAACGCGTCTGGCAGGAGAAAGTAAAGGACTTTGTTCATGGCGTTTGCTCTTGTTTTGGCAAAGATACCTACCTGGGAGTGGATCCCACCGAGGGGCAACTCTTTCTGTTTATGTATAGCGGCCAGCCCGGCCGCGGGATTGCACCACCGCGAGACACTAGCGGGTCCGCGGCTGTCTTATCGGGGCAGCTGATTTGCGGAACAGGAGGTGCCCGTAACATGCAAGGGTGCCGGCAGGAACATTGGAAATCCTTTTTAAAGAAATTTTGAATGTGAGTGATGGCGGCGACCCACTTGGGTTGGACTGAACCACCAGCCCCAGAAAGCAGTGCTTCAAGTGGTTCACCTGAGCATAATCATTATAGGGATATACTGGCGGTTGGTGCACGCCATCAAGTCACATGGTCTGCCACTGAAGAGGGCATTGGCCCGAAAAGCGTCTGGCAGGAGAAAGTAAAGGACTTTGTTCATGGCGTTTGCTCTTGTTTTGACAAAGATACCTACCTGGGAGTGCATCCCACTGAGGGGCAACTCTTTCTGTTTATGTATAGCGGCCAGGCCGGCAGCGGGATTGCACCACCGCGAGACACTAGCGGGTCCGCGGCTGTCTTTATCGGGGCAGCTGATTTGCGGAACAGGAGGTGCCCGTAACATGCAAGGGTGCCGGCAGGAACATTGGAAATCCTTTTTAAAGAAATTTTGAATGTGAGTGATGGCGGCGACCCACTTGGGTTTGACTGAACCACCAGTCCCAGAAAGAAGTGCTTCAAGTGGTTCACCTGAGGATAATCATTATGGGGATATACTGGCGGTTGGTGCACGCCATCAAGTCACTTGGTCTGCCACTGAAGAGGGCGTTGGCCCGAAACCCGTCTAGCAGGAGAAAGTAAAGGACTTTGTTCATGGTGTTTGCTCTTGTTTTGGCAAAGATACCTACCTGGGAGTGCATCCCACCGAGGGGCAACTCTTTCTGTTTATGTATAGCTTCCAGCCCGGCCGCGGATTGCACCACCGCGAGACACTAGCGGGTCCGCGGCTGTCTTATCGGGGCAGCTGATTTGCGGAACAGGAGGTGCCCGCAACATGCAAGGGTGCCGGCAGAAACATTGGAAATCCTTTTTAAAGAAATTTTGAATGTGAGTGATGGCGGCGACCCACTTGGGTTTGACTGAACCACCAGTCTCAGAAAGCAGTGCTTCAAGTGGTTCACCTGAGCATAATCATTATGGGGATATACTGGCGGTTGGTGCACGCCATCAAGTCACATGGTCTGGCACTGAAGAGGTCGTTGGCCCGAAACGCGTCTGGCAGGAGAAAGTAAAGGACGTTGTTAATGGCGTTTGCTCTTGTTTTGGCAAAGATACCTACCTGGGAGTGCATCCCACCGCGGAGCAACTCTTTCTGTTTATGTATAGCAGCCAGCCCGGCCGCGGGATTGCACCACCGCGAGACACTAGCGGGTCCGTGGCTGTCTTATCGGGGCAGCTGATTTGCGGAACAGGAGGTGCCCGTAACATGCAAGGGTGCTGGCAGGAACATTGGAAATCCTTTTTAAAGAAATTTTGAATGTGAGTGATGGAGGCGACCCACTTGGGTTTGACTGAACCACCAGTCCCAGAAAGCAGTGCTTCAAGTGGTTCACCTGAGCATAATCATTATAGGGATATACTGGCGGTTGGTGCACGCCATCAAGTCACATGGTCTTCCACTGAAGAGGGCGTTGGCCCGAAACCCGTCTGGCAGGAGAAAGTAAAGGACTTTGTTCATGGTGTTTGCTCTTGTTTTGGCAAAGATACCTACCTGGGAGTGCATCCCACCGAGGGGCAACTCTTTCTGTTTATGTATAGCGGCCAGCCCGGCCGCGGGATTGCACCACCGCGAGACACTAGCGGGTCCGCGGCTGTCTTATCGGGGCAGCTGATTTGCGGAACAGGAGGTGCCCGTAACATGCAAGGGTGCCGGCAGGAACATTGGAAATCCTTTTTAAAGAAATTTTGAATGTGAGTGATGGCGGCGACCCACTTGGGTTTGACTGAACCACCAGTCCCAGAAAGCAGTGCTTCAAGTGGTTCACCTGAGCATAATCATTATGGGGATATACTGGCGGTTGGTGCACGCCATCAAGTCACATGGTCTGCCACTGAAGAGGGCGTTGGCCCGAAACGCATCTGGCAGGAGAATGTAAAGGACTTTGTTCATGGCGTTTGCTCTTGTTTTGGCAAAGATACCCACCTGGGAGTGCATCCCACCGAGGGGCATCTCTTTCTGTTTATGTATAGCGGCCAGCCCGGCCGCGGGATTGCACCACCGCGAGACACTAGCGGGTCCGCGGCTGTCTTATCGGGGCAGCTGATTTGCGGAACAGGAGGTGCCCGCAACATGCAAGGGTGCCGGCAGGAACATTGGAAATCCTTTTTAAAGAAATTTTGAATGTGAGTGATGGCGGCGACCCACTTGGGTTTGACTGAACCACCAGTCCCAGAAAGCAGTGCTTCAAGTGGTTCACCTGAGCATAATCATTATGGGGATATACTGGCGGTTGGTGCACGCCATCAAGTCACATGGTCTGGCACTGAAGAGGGCGTTGGCCCGAAACGCGTCTGGCAGGAGAAAGTAAAGGACTTTGTTCATGGCGTTTGCTCTTGTTTTGGCAAAGATACCTACCTGGGAGTGCATCCCACCGAGGGGCAACTCTTTCTGTTTATGTATAGCGGCCAGCCCGGCCGCGGGATTGCACCACCGCGAGACACTAGCGGGTCCGCGGCTGTCTTATCGGGGCAGCTGATTTGCGGAACAGGAGGTGCCCGTAACATGCAAGGGTGCCGGCAGGAACATTGGAAATCCTTTTTAAAGAAATTTTGAATGTGAGTGATGGCGGCGACCCACTTGGGTTTGACTGAACCACCAGTCCCAGAAAGCAGTGCTTCAAGTGGTTCACCTGAGCATAATCATTATGGGGATATACTGGCGGTTGGTGCACGCCATCAAGTCACATGGTCTGCCACTGAAGAGGGCGTTGGCCCGAAACGCGTCTGGCAGGAGAAAGTAAAGGACTTTGTTCATGGCGTTTGCTCTTGTTTTGGCAAAGATACCTACCTGGGAGTGCATCCCACCGAGGGGCAACTCTTTCTGTTTATGTATAGCGGCAAGCCCGGCCGCGGGATTGCACCACCGCGAGACACTAGCGGGTCCGCGGCTGTCTTATCGGGGCAGCTGATTTGCGGAACAGGAGGTGCCCGTAACATGCAAAGGTGCCGGCAGGAACATTGGAAATCCTTTTTAAAGAAATTTTGAATGTGAGTGATGCCGGCAACCCACTTGGGTTTGACTGAACCACCAGTCCCAGAAAGCAGTGCTTCAAGTTGTTCACCTGAGCATAATCATTATGGGGATATACTGGCGGTTGGTGCACGCCATCAAGTCACATGGTCTGCCACTGAAGAGGGCATTGGCCCGAAACGCGTCTGGCAGGAGAAAGTAAAGGACTTTGTTCATGGCGTTTGCTCTTGTTTTGGCAAAGATACCTACCTGGGAGTGCATCCCACTGAGGGGCAACTCTTTCTGTTTATGTATAGCGGCCAGGCCGGCAGCGGGATTGCACCACCGCGAGACACTAGCGGGTCCGCGGCTGTCTTTATCGGGGCAGCTGATTTGCGGAACAGGAGGTGCCCGTAACATGCAAGGGTGCCGGCAGGAACATTGGAAATCCTTTTTAAAGAAATTTTGAATGTGAGTGATGGCGGCGACCCACTTGGGTTTGACTGAACCACCAGTCCCAGAAAGAAGTGCTTCAAGTGGTTCACCTGAGGATAATCATTATGGGGATATACTGGCGGTTGGTGCACGCCATCAAGTCACTTGGTCTGCCACTGAAGAGGGCGTTGGCCCGAAACGCATCTGGCAGGAGAATGTAAAGGACTTTGTTCATGGCGTTTGCTCTTGTTTTGGCAAAGATACCCACCTGGGAGTGCATCCCACCGAGGGGCATCTCTTTCTGTTTATGTATAGCGGCCAGCCCAGCCGCGGGATTGCACCACCGCGAGACACTAGCGGGTCTGCGGCTGTCTTATCGGGGCAGCTGATTTGCGGAACAGGAGGTGCCCGTAACATGCAAGGGTGCCGGCAGGAACATTGGAAATCCTTTTTAAAGAAATTTTGAATGTGAGTGATGGCGGCGACCCACTTGGGTTTGACTGAACCACCAGTCCCAGAAAGCAGTGCTTCAAGTGGTTCACCTGAGCATAATCATTATGGGGATATACTGGCGGTTGGTGCACGCCATCAAGTCACATGGTCTGCCACTGAAGAGGGCGTTGGCCCGAAACGCGTCTGGCAGGAGAAGTAAAGGACTTTGTTCATGGCGTTTGCTCTTGTTTTGGCAAAGATACCTACCTGGGAGTGCATCCCACCGAGGGGCAACTCTTTCTGTTTATGTATAGCGGCCAGCCCGGCCGCGGGATTGCACCTCCGCGAGACACTAGCGGGTGCGCGGCTGTCTTATCGGGGCAGCTGATTTGCGGAACAGGAGGTGCCCGTAACATGCAAGGGTGCCGGCAGGAACATTGGAAATCCTTTTAAAGAAATTTTGAATGTGAGTGATGGCGACGACCCACTTGGGTTTGACTGAACCACCAGTCCCAGAAAGCAGTGCTTCAAGTGGTTCACCTGAGCATAATCATTATGGGGATATACTGGCGGTTGGTGCACGCCATCAAGTCACATGGTCTGCCACTGAAGAGGGCGTTGGCCCGAAAAGCGTCTGGCAGGAGAAAGTAAAGGACTTTGTTCATGGCGTTTGCTCTTGTTTTGGCAAAGATACCTACCTGGGAGTGCATCCCACCGAGGGGCAACTCTTTCTGTTTATGTATAGCGGCCAGCCCGGCCGCGGGATTGCACCACCGCGAGACACTAGCGGGTCCGCGGCTGTCTTATCGGGGCAGCTGATTTGCGGAACAGGAGGTGCCCGTAACATGCAAGGGTGCCGGCAGGAACATTGGAAATCCTTTTTAAAGAAATTTTGAATGTGAGTGATGGCGGCGACCCACTTGGGTTTGACTGAACCACCAGTCCCAGAAAGCAGTGCTTCAAGTGGTTCACCTGAGCATAATCATTATGGGGATATACTGGCGGTTGGTGCACGCCATCAAGTCACATGGTCTGCCACTGAAGAGGGCGTTGGCCCGAAACGCGTCTGGCAGGAGAAAGTAAAGGACTTTGTTCATGGCGTTTGCTCTTGTTTTGGCAAAGATACCTACCTGGGAGTGGATCCCACCGAGGGGCAACTCTTTCTGTTTATGTATAGCGGCCAGCCCGGCCGCGGGATTGCACTACCGCGAGACACTAGCGGGTCCGCGGCTGTCTTATCGTGGCAGCTGATTTGCGGAACAGGAGGTGCCCGTAACATGCAAGGGTGCCGGCAGGAACATTGGAAATCCTTTTTAAAGAAATTTTGAATGTGAGTGATGGCGGCGACCCACTTGGGTTTGACTGAACCACCAGCCCCAGAAAGCAGTGCTTCAAGTGGTTCAACTGAGCATAATCATTATAGGGATATACTGGCGGTTGGTGCACGCCATCAAGTCACATGGTCTGCCACTGAAGAGGGCATTGGCCCGAAAAGCGTCTGGCAGGAGAAAGTAAAGGACTTTGTTCATGGCGTTTGCTCTTGTTTTGGCAAAGATACCTACCTGGGAGTGCATCCCACTGAGGGGCAACTCTTTCTGTTTATGTATAGCGGCCAGCCCGGCCGCGGGATTGCACCACCGCGAGACACTAGCGGGTCCGCGGCTGTCTTATCGGGGCAGCTGATTTGCGGAACAGGAGGTGCCCGTAACATGCAAGGGTGCCGGCAGGAACATTGGAAATCCTTTTTAAAGAAATTTTGAATGTGAGTGATGGCGGCGACCCACTTGGGTTTGACTGAACCACCAGTCCCAGAAAGCAGTGCTTCAAGTGGTTCACCTGAGGATAATCATTATGGGGATATACTGGCGGTTGGTGCACGCCATCAAGTCACTTGGTCTGCCACTGAAGAGGGCGTTGGCCCGAAACGCATCTGGCAGGAGAATGTAAAGGACTTTGTTCATGGCGTTTGCTCTTGTTTTGGCAAAGATACCCACCTGGGAGTGCATCCCACCGAGGGGCATCTCTTTCTGTTTATGTATAGCTTCCAGCCCGGCCGCGGGATTGCACCACCGCGAGACACTAGCGGGTCCGCGGCTGTCTTATCGGGGCAGCTGATTTGCGGAACAGGAGGTGCCCGCAACATGCAAGGGTGCCGGCAGAAACATTGGAAATCCTTTTTAAAGAAATTTTGAATGTGAGTGATGGCGGCGACCCACTTGGGTTTGACTGAACCACCAGTCCCAGAAAGCAGTGCTTCAAGTGGTTCACCTGAGCATAATCATTATGGGGATATACTGGCGGTTGGTGCACGCCATCAAGTCACATGGTCTGGCACTGAAGAGGTCGTTGGCCCGAAACGCGTCTGGCATGAGAAAGTAAAGGACTTTGTTCATGGCGTTTGCTCTTGTTTTGGCAAAGATACCTACCTGGGAGTGGATCCCACCAAGGGGCAACTCTTTCTGTTTATGTATAGCGGCCAGCCCGGCCGCGGGATTGCACCACCGTGAGACACTAGCGGGTCCGCGGCTGTCTTATCGGGGCAGCTGATTTGCGGAACAGGAGGTGCCCGTAACATGCAAGGGTGCCGGCAGGAACATTGGAAATCCTTTTTAAAGAAATTTTGAATGTGAGTGATGGCGGCGACCCACTTGGGTTTGACTGAACCACCAGTCCCAGAAAGCAGTGCTTCAAGTGGTTCACCTGAGCATAATCATTATGGGGATATACTGGCGGTTGGTGCACGCCATCAAGTCACATGGTCTGCCACTGAAGAGGGCGTTGGCCCGAAACGCGTCTGGCAGGAGAAAGTAAAGGACTTTGTTCATGGCGTTTGCTCTTGTTTTGGCAAAGATACCTACCTGGGAGTGCATCCCACCGAGGGGCAACTCTTTCTGTTTATGTATAGCGGCCAGCCCGGCCGCGGGATTGCACCACCGCGAGACACTAGCGGGTCCGCGGCTGTCTTATCGGGGCAGCTGATTTGCGGAACAGGAGGTGCCCGTAACATGCAAGGGTGCCGGCAGGAACATTGGAAATCCTTTTTAAAGAAATTTTGAATGTGAGTGATGGCGGCGACCCACTTGGTTTTGACTGAACCACCAGTCCCAGAAAGCAGTGCTTCAAGTTGTTCACCTGAGCATAATCATTATGGGGATATACTGGCGGTTGGTGCACGCCATCAAGTCACATGGTCTGCCACTGAAGAGGGCATTGGCCCGAAAAGCGTCTGGCAGGGGAAAGTAAAGGACTTTGTTCATGGCGTTTGCTCTTGTTTTGGCAAAGATACCTACCTGGGAGTGCATCCCACTGAGGGGCAACTTTTTCTGTTTATGTATAGCGGCCAGCCCGGCTGCGGGATTGCACCACCGCGAGACACTAGCGGGTCCGCGGCTGTCTTATCGGGGCAGCTGATTTGCAGAACAGGAGGTGCCCGTAACATGCAAGGGTGCCGGCAGGAACATTGGAAATCCTTTTTAAAGAAATTTTGAATGTGAGTGATGGCGGCGGCGACCCACTTGGGTTTGACTGAACCACCAGTCCCATAAAGCAGTGCTTCAAGTGGTTCAACTGAGCATAATCATTATAGGGATATACTGGCGGTTGGTGCATGCCATCAAGTCACATGGTCTGCCACTGAAGAGGGCGTTGGCCCGAAACGCATCTGGCAGGAGAATGTAAAGGACTTTGTTCATGGCGTTTGCTCTTGTTTTGGCAAAGATACCCACCTGGGAGTGCATCCCACCGAGGGGCATCTCTTTCTGTTTATGTATAGCTTCCAGCCCGGCCGCGGGATTGCACCACCGCGAGACACTAGCGGGTCCGCGGCTGTCTTATCGGGGCAGCTGATTTGCGGAACAGGAGGTGCCCGCAACATGCAAGGGTGCCGGCAGAAACATTGGAAATCCTTTTTAAAGAAATTTTGAATGTGAGTGATGGCGGCGACCCACTTGGGTTTGACTGAACCACCAGTCTCAGAAAGCAGTGCTTCAAGTGGTTCACCTGAGCATAATCATTATGGGGATATACTGGCGGTTGGTGCACGCCATCAAGTCACATGGTCTGGCACTGAAGAGGTCGTTGGCCCGAAACGCGTCTGGCAGGAGAAAGTAAAGGACGTTGTTAATGGCGTTTGCTCTTGTTTTGGCAAAGATACCTACCTGGGAGTGCATCCCACCGAGGAGCAACTCTTTCTGTTTATGTATAGCGGCCAGCCCGGCCGCGGGATTGCACCACCGCGAGACACTAGCGGGTCCGTGGCTGTCTTATCGGGGCAGCTGATTTGCGGAACAGGAGGTGCCCGTAACATGCAAGGGTGCCGGCAGGAACATTGGAAATCCTTTTTAAAGAAATTTTGAATGTGAGTGATGGCGGCGACCCACTTGGGTTTGACTGAACCACCAGTCCCAGAAAGCAGTTCTTCAGGTGGTTCACCTGAGCATAATCATTATGGGGATATACTGGCGGTTGGTGCACGCCATCAAGTCACATGGTCTGCCACTGAAGAGGGCGTTGGCCCGAAACGCGTCTGGCAGGAGAAAGTAAAGGACTTTGTTCATGGCGTTTGCTCTTGTTTTGGCAAAGATACCTACCTGGGAGTGCATCCCACCGAGGGGCAACTCTTTCTGTTTATGTATAGCGGCCAGCCCGGCCGCGGGATTGCACCACCGCGAGACACTAGCGGGTCCGCGGCTGTCTTATCGGGGCAGCTGATTTGCGGAACAGGAGGTGCCCGTAACATGCAAGGGTGCCGGCAGGAACATTGGAAATCCTTTTTAAAGAAATTTTGAATGTGAGTGATGGCGGCGACCCACTTGGGTTTGACTGAACCACCAGTCCCAGAAAGCAGTGCTTCAAGTGGTTCACCTGAGCATAATCATTATGGGGATATACTGGCGGTTGGTGCACGCCATCAAGTCACATGGTCTGCCACTGAAGAGGGCGTTGGCCCGAAACGCGTCTGGCAGGAGAAAGTAAAGGACTTTGTTCATGGCGTTTGCTCTTGTTTTGGCAAAGATACCCACCTGGGAGTGCATCCCACCGAGGGGCAACTCTTTCTGTTTATGTATAGCGGCCAGCCCGGCCGCGGGATTGCACCACCGCGAGACACTAGCGGGTCCGCGGCTGTCTTATCGGGGCAGCTGATTTGCGGAACAGGAGGTGCCCGTAACATGCAAGGGTGCCGGCAGGAACATTGGAAATCCTTTTTAAAGAAATTTTGAATGTGAGTGATGGCGGCGACCCACTTGGGTTTGACTGAACCACCAGTCCCAGAAAGCAGTGCTTCAAGTGGTTCACCTGAGCATAATCATTATGGGGATATACTGGCGGTTGGTGCACGCCATCAAGTCACATGGTCTGCCACTGAAGAGGGCGTTGGCCCGAAACGCGTCTGGCAGGAGAAAGTAAAGGACTTTGTTCATGGCGTTTGCTCTTGTTTTGGCAAAGATACCTACCTGGGAGTGCATCCCACCGAGGGGCAACTCTTTCTGTTTATGTATAGCGGCCAGCCCGGCCGCGGGATTGCACCACCGCGAGACACTAGCGGGTCCGCGGCTGTCTTATCGGGGCAGCTGATTTGCGGAACAGGAGGTGCCCGTAACATGCAAGGGTGCCGGCAGGAACATTGGAAATCCTTTTTAAAGAAATTTTGAATGTGAGTGATGGCGGCGACCCACTTGGGTTTGACTGAACCACCAGTCCCAGAAAGCAGTGCTTCAAGTGGTTCACCTGAGCATAATCATTATGGGGATATACTGGCGGTTGGTGCACGCCATCAAGTCACATGGTCTGCCACTGAAGAGGGCGTTGGCCCGAAACGCGTCTGGCAGGAGAAAGTAAAGGACTTTGTTCATGGCGTTTGCTCTTGTTTTGGCAAAGATACCTACCTGGGAGTGCATCCCACCGAGGGGCAACTCTTTCTGTTTATGTATAGCGGCCAGCCCGGCCGCGGGATTGCACCACCGCGAGACACTAGCGGGTCCGCGGCTGTCTTATCGGGGCAGCTGATTTGCGGAACAGGAGGTGCCCGTAACATGCAAGGGTGCCGGCAGGAACATTGGAAATCCTTTTTAAAGAAATTTTGAATGTGAGTGATGGCGGCGACCCACTTGGGTTTGACTGAACCACCAGTCCCAGAAAGCAGTGCTTCAAGTGGTTCACCTGAGCATAATCATTATGGGGATATACTGGCGGTTGGTGCACGCCATCAAGTCACATGGTCTGCCACTGAAGAGGGCGTAGGCCCGAAACGCGTCTGGCAGGAGAAAGTAAAGGACTTTGTTCATGGCGTTTGCTCTTATTTTGACAAAGATACCTACCTGGGAGTGCATCCCACTGAGGGGCAACTTTTTCTGTTTATGTATAGCGGCCAGCCCGGCTGCGGGATTGCACCACCGCGAGACACTAGCGGGTCCGCGGCTGTCTTATCGGGGCAGCTGATTTGCGGAACAGGAGGTGCCCGTAACATGCAAGGGTGCCGGCAGGAACATTGGAAATCCTTTTTAAAGAAATTTTGAATGTGAGTGATGGCGGCGACCCACTTGGGTTTGACTGAACCACCAGTCCCAGAAAGCAGTGCTTCAAGTGGTTCACCTGAGGATAATCATTATGGGGATATACTGGCGGTTGGTGCACGCCATCAAGTCACATGGTCTGCCACTGAAGAGGGCGTTGGCCCGAAACGCATCTGGCAGGAGAATGTAAAGGACTTTGTTCATGGCGTTTGCTCTTGTTTTGGCAAAGATACCCACCTGGGAGTGCATCCCACCGAGGGGCATCTCTTTCTGTTTATGTATAGCGGCCAGCCCGGCCGCGGGATTGCACCACCGCGAGACACTAGCGGGTCCGCGGCTGTCTTATCGGGGCAGCTGATTTGCGGAACAGGAGGTGCCCGTAACATGCAAGGGTGCCGGCAGGAACATTGGAAATCCTTTTTAAAGAAATTTTGAATGTGAGTGATGGCGGCGACCCACTTGGGTTTGACTGAACCACCAGTCCCAGAAAGCAGTGCTTCAAGTGGTTCACCTGAGCATAATCATTATGGGGATATACTGGCGGTTGGTGCACGCCATCAAGTCACATGGTCTGCCACTGAAGAGGGCGTTGGCCCGAAACGCGTCTGGCAGGAGAAAGTAAAGGACTTTGTTCATGGCGTTTGCTCTTGTTTTGGCAAAGATACCTACCTGGGAGTGCATCCCACCGAGGGGCAACTCTTTCTGTTTATGTATAGCGGCCAGCCCGGCCGCGGGATTGCACCACCGCGAGACACTAGCGGGTCCGCGGCTGTCTTATCGGGGCAGCTGATTTGCGGAACAGGAGGTGCCCGTAACATGCAAGGGTGCCGGCAGGAACATTGGAAATCCTTTTTAAAGAAATTTTGAATGTGAGTGATGCGCGGCGACCCACTTGGGTTTGACTGAACCACCAGTCCCAGAAAGCAGTGCTTCAAGTGGTTCACCTGAGCATAATCATTATGGGGATATACTGGCGGTTGGTGCACGCCATCAAGTCACATGGTCTGCCACTGAAGAGGGCGTTGGCCCGAAACGCGTCTGGCAGGAGAAAGTAAAGGACTTTGTTCATGGCGTTTGCTCTTGTTTTGGCAAAGATACCTACCTGGGAGTGCATCCCACCGAGGGGCAACTCTTTCTGTTTATGTATAGCGGCCAGCCCGGCCGCGGGATTGCACCACCGCGAGACACTAGCGGGTCCGCGGCTGTCTTATCGGGGCAGCTGATTTGCGGAACAGGAGGTGCCCGTAACATGCAAGGGTGCCGGCAGGAACATTGGAAATCCTTTTTAAAGAAATTTTGAATGTGAGTGATGGCGGCGACCCACTTGGGTTTGACTGAACCACCAGTCCCAGAAAGCAGTGCTTCAAGTGGTTCACCTGAGCATAATCATTATGGGGATATACTGGCGGTTGGTGCACGCCATCAAGTCACATGGTCTGCCACTGAAGAGGGCGTTGGCCCGAAACGCGTCTGGCAGGAGAAAGTAAAGGACTTTGTTCATGGCGTTTGCTCTTGTTTTGGCAAAGATACCTACCTGGGAGTGCATCCCACCGAGGGGCAACTCTTTCTGTTTATGTATAGCGGCCAGCCCAGCCGCGGGATTGCACCACCGCGAGACACTAGCGGGTCTGCGGCTGTCTTATCGGGGCAGCTGATTTGCGGAACAGGAGGTGCCCGTAACATACAAGGGTGCCGGCAGGAACATTGGAAATCCTTTTTAAAGAAATTTTGAATGTGAGTGATGGCGGCGACCCACTTGGGTTTGACTGAACCACCAGCCCCAGAAAGCAGTGCTTCAAGTGGTTCAACTGAGCATAATCATTATAGGGATATACTGGCGGTTGGTGCACGCCATCAAGTCACATGGTCTGCCACTGAAGAGGGCGTTGGCCCGAAACGCGTCTGGCAGGAGAAAGTAAAGGACTTTGTTCATGGCGTTTGCTCTTGTTTTGGCAAAGATACCTACCTGGGAGTGCATCCCACCGAGGGGCAACTCTTTCTGTTTATGTATAGCGGCCAGCCCGGCCGCGGGATTGCACCACCGCGAGACACTAGCGGGTCCGCGGCTGTCTTATCGGGGCAGCTGATTTGCGGAACAGGAGGTGCCCGTAACATGCAAGGGTGCCGGCAGGAACATTGGAAATCCTTTTTAAAGAAATTTTGAATGTGAGTGATGGCGGCGACCCACTTGGGTTTGACTGAACCACCAGTCCCAGAAAGCAGTGCTTCAAGTGGTTCACCTGAGCATAATCATTATGGGGATATACTGGCGGTTGGTGCACGCCATCAAGTCACATGGTCTGCCACTGAAGAGGGCGTTGGCCCGAAACGCATCTGGCAGGAGAATGTAAAGGACTTTGTTCATGGCGTTTGCTCTTGTTTTGGCAAAGATACCCACCTGGGAGTGCATCCCACCGAGGGGCAACTCTTTCTGTTTATGTATAGCTGCCAGCCCGGCCGCGGGATTGCACCACCGCGAGACACTAGCGGGTCCGCGGCTGTCTTATCGGGGCAGCTGATTTGCGGAACAGGAGGTGCCCGCAACATGCAAGGGTGCCGGCAGGAACATTGGAAATCCTTTTTAAAGAAATTTTGAATGTGAGTGATGGCGGCGACCCACTTGGGTTTGACTGAACCACCAGTCCCAGAAAGCAGTGCTTCAAGTGGTTCACCTGAGCATAATCATTATGGGGATATACTGGCGGTTGGTGCACGCCATCAAGTCACATGGTCTGCCACTGAAGAGGGCGTTGGCCCGAAACGCGTCTGGCAGGAGAAAGTAAAGGACTTTGTTCATGGCGTTTGCTCTTGTTTTGGCAAAGATACCTACCTGGGAGTGCATCCCACCGAGGGGCAACTCTTTCTGTTTATGTATAGCGGCCAGCCCGGCCGCGGGATTGCACCACCGCGAGACACTAGCGGGTCCGCGGCTGTCTTATCGGGGCAGCTGATTTGCGGAACAGGAGGTGCCCGTAACATGCAAGGGTGCCGGCAGGAACATTGGAAATCCTTTTTAAAGAAATTTTGAATGTGAGTGATGGCGGCGACCCACTTGGGTTTGACTGAACCACCAGTCCCAGAAAGCAGTGCTTCAAGTGGTTCACCTGAGCATAATCATTATGGGGATATACTGGCGGTTGGTGCACGCCATCAAGTCACATGGTCTGCCACTGAAGAGGGCGTTGGCCCGAAACGCGTCTGGCAGGAGAAAGTAAAGGACTTTGTTCATGGCGTTTGCTCTTGTTTTGGCAAAGATACCTACCTGGGAGTGCATCCCACCGAGGGGCAACTCTTTCTGTTTATGTATAGCGGCCAGCCCGGCCGCGGGATTGCACCACCGCGAGACACTAGCGGGTCCGCGGCTGTCTTATCGGGGCAGCTGATTTGCGGAACAGGAGGTGCCCGTAACATGCAAGGGTGCCGGCAGGAACATTGGAAATCCTTTTTAAAGAAATTTTGAATGTGAGTGATGGCGGCGACCCACTTGGGTTTGACTGAACCACCAGTCCCAGAAAGCAGTGCTTCAAGTGGTTCACCTGAGCATAATCATTATGGGGATATACTGGCGGTTGGTGCACGCCATCAAGTCACATGGTCTGCCACTGAAGAGGGCGTTGGCCCGAAACGCGTCTGGCAGGAGAAAGTAAAGGACTTTGTTCATGGCGTTTGCTCTTGTTTTGGCAAAGATACCTACCTGGGAGTGCATCCCACCGAGGGGCAACTCTTTCTGTTTATGTATAGCGGCCAGCCCGGCCGCGGGATTGCACCACCGCGAGACACTAGCGGGTCCGCGGCTGTCTTATCGGGGCAGCTGATTTGCAGAACAGGAGGTGCCCGTAACATGCAAGGGTGCCGGCAGGAACATTGGAAATCCTTTTTAAAGAAATTTTGAATGTGAGTGATGGCGGCGGCGACCCACTTGGGTTTGACTGAACCACCAGTCCCATAAAGCAGTGCTTCAAGTGGTTCACCTGAGCATAATCATTATGGGGATATGCTGGCGGTTGGTGCACGCCATCAAGTCACATGGTCTGCTACTGAAGAGGGCGTTGGCCCGAAAAGCGTCTGGCAGGAGAAAGTAAAGGACTTTGTTCATGGCGTTTGCTCTTGTTTTGGCAAAGATACCTACCTGGGAGTGCATCCCACCGAGGGGCAACTCTTTCTGTTTATGTATAGCGGCCAGCCCGGCCGCGGGATTGCACCACCGCGAGACACTAGCGGGTCCGCGGCTGTCTTATCGGGGCAGCTGATTTGCGGAACAGGAGGTGCCCGTAACATGCAAGGGTGCCGGCAGGAACATTGGAAATCCTTTTTAAAGAAATTTTGAATGTGAGTGATGGCGGCGACCCACTTGGGTTTGACTGAACCACCAGTCCCAGAAAGCAGTGCTTCAAGTGGTTCACCTGAGCATAATCATTATGGGGATATACTGGCGGTTGGTGCACGCCATCAAGTCACATGGTCTTCCACTGAAGAGGGCGTTGGCCCGAAACCCGTCTAGCAGGAGAAAGTAAAGGACTTTGTTCATGGCGTTTGCTCTTGTTTTGGTAAAGATACCCACCTGGGAGTGCATCCCACCGAGGGGCATCTCTTTCTGTTTATGTATAGCTTCCAGCCCGGCCGCGGGATTGCACCACCGCGAGACACTAGCGGGTCCGCGGCTGTCTTATCGGGGCAGCTGATTTGCGGAACAGGAGGTGCCCGCAACATGCAAGGGTGCCGGCAGAAACATTGGAAATCCTTTTTAAAGAAATTTTGAATGTGAGTGATGGCGGCGACCCACTTGGGTTTGACTGAACCACCAGTCCCAGAAAGCAGTGCTTCAAGTGGTTCACCTGAGCATAATCATTATGGGGATATACTGGCGGTTGGTGCACGCCATCAAGTCACATGGTCTGCCACTGAAGAGGGCGTTGGCCCGAAACGCGTCTGGCAGGAGAAAGTAAAGGACTTTGTTCATGGCGTTTGCTCTTGTTTTGGCAAAGATACCTACCTGGGAGTGCATCCCACCGAGGGGCAACTCTTTCTGTTTATGTATAGCGGCCAGCCCGGCCGCGGGATTGCACCACCGCGAGACACTAGCGGGTCCGCGGCTGTCTTATCGGGGCAGCTGATTTGCGGAACAGGAGGTGCCCGTAACATGCAAGGGTGCCGGCAGGAACATTGGAAATCCTTTTTAAAGAAATTTTGAATGTGAGTGATGGCGGCGACCCACTTGGGTTTGACTGAACCACCAGTCCCAGAAAGCAGTGCTTCAAGTGGTTCACCTGAGCATAATCATTATGGGGATATACTGGCGGTTGGTGCACGCCATCAAGTCACATGGTCTGCCACTGAAGAGGGCGTTGGCCCGAAACGCGTCTGGCAGGAGAAAGTAAAGGACTTTGTTCATGGCGTTTGCTCTTGTTTTGGCAAAGATACCTACCTGGGAGTGCATCCCACCGAGGGGCAACTCTTTCTGTTTATGTATAGCGGCCAGCCCGGCCGCGGGATTGCACCACCGCGAGACACTAGCGGGTCCGCGGCTGTCTTATCGGGGCAGCTGATTTGCGGAACAGGAGGTGCCCGCAACATGCAAGGGTGCCGGCAGAAACATTGGAAATCCTTTTTAAAGAAATTTTGAATGTGAGTGATGGCGGCGACCCACTTGGGTTTGACTGAACCACCAGTCCCAGAAAGCAGTGCTTCAAGTGGTTCACCTGAGCATAATCATTATGGGGATATACTGGCGGTTGGTGCACGCCATCAAGTCACATGGTCTGCCACTGAAGAGGGCGTTGGCCCGAAACGCGTCTGGCAGGAGAAAGTAAAGGACTTTGTTCATGGCGTTTGCTCTTGTTTTGGCAAAGATACCTACCTGGGAGTGCATCCCACCGAGGGGCAACTCTTTCTGTTTATGTATAGCGGCCAGCCCGGCCGCGGGATTGCACCACCGCGAGACACTAGCGGGTCCGCGGCTGTCTTATCGGGGCAGCTGATTTGCGGAACAGGAGGTGCCCGTAACATGCAAGGGTGCCGGCAGGAACATTGGAAATCCTTTTTAAAGAAATTTTGAATGTGAGTGATGGCGGCGACCCACTTGGGTTTGACTGAACCACCAGTCCCAGAAAGCAGTGCTTCAAGTGGTTCACCTGAGCATAATCATTATGGGGATATACTGGCGGTTGGTGCACGCCATCAAGTCACATGGTCTGCCACTGAAGAGGGCGTTGGCCCGAAACGCGTCTGGCAGGAGAAAGTAAAGGACTTTGTTCATGGCGTTTGCTCTTGTTTTGGCAAAGATACCTACCTGGGAGTGCATCCCACCGAGGGGCAACTCTTTCTGTTTATGTATAGCGGCCAGCCCGGCCGCGGGATTGCACCACCGCGAGACACTAGCGGGTCCGCGGCTGTCTTATCGGGGCAGCTGATTTGCGGAACAGGAGGTGCCCGCAACATGCAAGGGTGCCGGCAGGAACATTGGAAATCCTTTTTAAAGAAATTTTGAATGTGAGTGATGGCGGCGACCCACTTGGGTTTGACTGAACCACCAGTCCCAGAAAGCAGTGCTTCAAGTGGTTCACCTGAGCATAATCATTATGGGGATATACTGGCGGTTGGTGCACGCCATCAAGTCACATGGTCTGCCACTGAAGAGGTCGTTGGCCCGAAACCCGTCTGGCAGGAGAAAGTAAAGGACTTTGTTCATGGTGTTTGCTCTTGTTTTGGCAAAGATACCTACCTGGGAGTGCATCCCACCGAGGAGCAACTCTTTCTGTTTATGTATAGCGGCCAGCCCGGCCGCGGGATTGCCCCACCGCGAGACACTAGCGGGTCCGCGGCTGTCTTATCGGGGCAGCTGATTTGCGGAACAGGAGGTGCCCGTAACATGCAAGGGTGCCGGCAGGAACATTGGAAATCCTTTTTAAAGAAATTTTGAATGTGAGTGATGGCGGCGACCCACTTGGGTTTGACTGAACCACCAGTCCCAGAAAGCAGTGCTTCAAGTGGTTCACCTGAGCATAATCATTATGGGGATATACTGGCGGTTGGTGCACGCCATCAAGTCACATGGTCTGCCACTGAAGAGGGCGTTGGCCCGAAACGCGTCTGGCAGGAGAAAGTAAAGGACTTTGTTCATGGCGTTTGCTCTTGTTTTGGCAAAGATACCTACCTGGGAGTGCATCCCACCGAGGGGCAACTCTTTCTGTTTATGTATAGCGGCCAGCCCGGCCGCGGGATTGCACCACCGCGAGACACTAGCGGGTCCGCGGCTGTCTTATCGGGGCAGCTGATTTGCGGAACAGGAGGTGCCCGTAACATGCAAGGGTGCCGGCAGGAACATTGGAAATCCTTTTTAAAGAAATTTTGAATGTGAGTGATGGCGGCGACCCACTTGGGTTTGACTGAACCACCAGTCCCAGAAAGCAGTGCTTCAAGTGGTTCACCTGAGCATAATCATTATGGGGATATACTGGCGGTTGGTGCACGCCATCAAGTCACATGGTCTGCCACTGAAGAGGGCGTTGGCCCGAAACGCGTCTGGCAGGAGAAAGTAAAGGACTTTGTTCATGGCGTTTGCTCTTGTTTTGGCAAAGATACCTACCTGGGAGTGCATCCCACCGAGGGGCAACTCTTTCTGTTTATGTATAGCGGCCAGCCCGGCCGCGGGATTGCACCACCGCGAGACACTAGCGGGTCCGCGGCTGTCTTATCGGGGCAGCTGATTTGCGGAACAGGAGGTGCCCGTAACATGCAAGGGTGCCGGCAGGAACATTGGAAATCCTTTTTAAAGAAATTTTGAATGTGAGTGATGGCGGCGACCCACTTGGGTTTGACTGAACCACCAGTCCCAGAAAGCAGTGCTTCAAGTGGTTCACCTGAGCATAATCATTATGGGGATATACTGGCGGTTGGTGCACGCCATCAAGTCACATGGTCTGCCACTGAAGAGGGCGTTGGCCCGAAACGCGTCTGGCAGGAGAAAGTAAAGGACTTTGTTCATGGCGTTTGCTCTTGTTTTGGCAAAGATACCTACCTGGGAGTGCATCCCACCGAGGGGCAACTCTTTCTGTTTATGTATAGCGGCCAGCCCGGCCGCGGGATTGCACCACCGCGAGACACTAGCGGGTCCGCGGCTGTCTTATCGGGGCAGCTGATTTGCGGAACAGGAGGTGCCCGTAACATGCAAGGGTGCCGGCAGGAACATTGGAAATCCTTTTTAAAGAAATTTTGAATGTGAGTGATGGCGGCGACCCACTTGGGTTTGACTGAACCACCAGTCCCAGAAAGCAGTGCTTCAAGTGGTTCACCTGAGCATAATCATTATGGGGATATACTGGCGGTTGGTGCACGCCATCAAGTCACATGGTCTGCCACTGAAGAGGGCGTTGGCCCGAAACGCGTCTGGCAGGAGAAAGTAAAGGACTTTGTTCATGGCGTTTGCTCTTGTTTTGGCAAAGATACCTACCTGGGAGTGCATCCCACCGAGGGGCAACTCTTTCTGTTTATGTATAGCGGCCAGCCCGGCCGCGGGATTGCACCACCGCGAGACACTAGCGGGTCCGCGGCTGTCTTATCGGGGCAGCTGATTTGCGGAACAGGAGGTGCCCGTAACATGCAAGGGTGCCGGCAGGAACATTGGAAATCCTTTTTAAAGAAATTTTGAATGTGAGTGATGGCGGCGACCCACTTGGGTTTGACTGAACCACCAGTCCCAGAAAGCAGTGCTTCAAGTGGTTCACCTGAGCATAATCATTATGGGGATATACTGGCGGTTGGTGCACGCCATCAAGTCACATGGTCTGCCACTGAAGAGGGCGTTGGCCCGAAACGCGTCTGGCAGGAGAAAGTAAAGGACTTTGTTCATGGCGTTTGCTCTTGTTTTGGCAAAGATACCTACCTGGGAGTGCATCCCACCGAGGGGCAACTCTTTCTGTTTATGTATAGCGGCCAGCCCGGCCGCGGGATTGCACCACCGCGAGACACTAGCGGGTCCGCGGCTGTCTTATCGGGGCAGCTGATTTGCGGAACAGGAGGTGCCCGTAACATGCAAGGGTGCCGGCAGGAACATTGGAAATCCTTTTTAAAGAAATTTTGAATGTGAGTGATGGCGGCGACCCACTTGGGTTTGACTGAACCACCAGTCCCAGAAAGCAGTGCTTCAAGTGGTTCACCTGAGCATAATCATTATGGGGATATACTGGCGGTTGGTGCACGCCATCAAGTCACATGGTCTGCCACTGAAGAGGGCGTTGGCCCGAAACGCGTCTGGCAGGAGAAAGTAAAGGACTTTGTTCATGGCGTTTGCTCTTGTTTTGGCAAAGATACCTACCTGGGAGTGCATCCCACCGAGGGGCAACTCTTTCTGTTTATGTATAGCGGCCAGCCCGGCCGCGGGATTGCACCACCGCGAGACACTAGCGGGTCCGCGGCTGTCTTATCGGGGCAGCTGATTTGCGGAACAGGAGGTGCCCGTAACATGCAAGGGTGCCGGCAGGAACATTGGAAATCCTTTTAAAGAAATTTTGAATGTGAGTGATGGCGGCGACCCACTTGGGTTTGACTGAACCACCAGTCCCAGAAAGCAGTGCTTCAAGTGGTTCACCTGAGCATAATCATTATGGGGATATACTGGCGGTTGGTGCACGCCATCAAGTCACATGGTCTGCCACTGAAGAGGGCGTTGGCCCGAAACGCGTCTGGCAGGAGAAAGTAAAGGACTTTGTTCATGGCGTTTGCTCTTGTTTTGGCAAAGATACCTACCTGGGAGTGCATCCCACCGAGGGGCAACTCTTTCTGTTTATGTATAGCGGCCAGCCCGGCCGCGGGATTGCACCACCGCGAGACACTAGCGGGTCCGCGGCTGTCTTATCGGGGCAGCTGATTTGCGGAACAGGAGGTGCCCGTAACATGCAAGGGTGCCGGCAGGAACATTGGAAATCCTTTTTAAAGAAATTTTGAATGTGAGTGATGGCGGCGACCCACTTGGGTTTGACTGAACCACCAGTCCCAGAAAGCAGTGCTTCAAGTGGTTCACCTGAGCATAATCATTATGGGGATATACTGGCGGTTGGTGCACGCCATCAAGTCACATGGTCTGCCACTGAAGAGGGCGTTGGCCCGAAACGCGTCTGGCAGGAGAAAGTAAAGGACTTTGTTCATGGCGTTTGCTCTTGTTTTGGCAAAGATACCTACCTGGGAGTGCATCCCACCGAGGGGCAACTCTTTCTGTTTATGTATAGCGGCCAGCCCGGCCGCGGGATTGCACCACCGCGAGACACTAGCGGGTCCGCGGCTGTCTTATCGGGGCAGCTGATTTGCGGAACAGGAGGTGCCCGTAACATGCAAGGGTGCCGGCAGGAACATTGGAAATCCTTTTTAAAGAAATTTTGAATGTGAGTGATGGCGGCGACCCACTTGGGTTTGACTGAACCACCAGTCCCAGAAAGCAGTGCTTCAAGTGGTTCACCTGAGCATAATCATTATGGGGATATACTGGCGGTTGGTGCACGCCATCAAGTCACATGGTCTGCCACTGAAGAGGGCGTTGGCCCGAAACGCGTCTGGCAGGAGAAAGTAAAGGACTTTGTTCATGGCGTTTGCTCTTGTTTTGGCAAAGATACCTACCTGGGAGTGCATCCCACCGAGGGGCAACTCTTTCTGTTTATGTATAGCGGCCAGCCCGGCCGCGGGATTGCACCACCGCGAGACACTAGCGGGTCCGCGGCTGTCTTATCGGGGCAGCTGATTTGCGGAACAGGAGGTGCCCGTAACATGCAAGGGTGCCGGCAGGAACATTGGAAATCCTTTTTAAAGAAATTTTGAATGTGAGTGATGGCGGCGACCCACTTGGGTTTGACTGAACCACCAGTCCCAGAAAGCAGTGCTTCAAGTGGTTCACCTGAGCATAATCATTATGGGGATATACTGGCGGTTGGTGCACGCCATCAAGTCACATGGTCTGCCACTGAAGAGGGCGTTGGCCCGAAACGCGTCTGGCAGGAGAAAGTAAAGGACTTTGTTCATGGCGTTTGCTCTTGTTTTGGCAAAGATACCTACCTGGGAGTGCATCCCACCGAGGGGCAACTCTTTCTGTTTATGTATAGCGGCCAGCCCGGCCGCGGGATTGCACCACCGCGAGACACTAGCGGGTCCGCGGCTGTCTTATCGGGGCAGCTGATTTGCGGAACAGGAGGTGCCCGTAACATGCAAGGGTGCCGGCAGGAACATTGGAAATCCTTTTTAAAGAAATTTTGAATGTGAGTGATGGCGGCGACCCACTTGGGTTTGACTGAACCACCAGTCCCAGAAAGCAGTGCTTCAAGTGGTTCACCTGAGCATAATCATTATGGGGATATACTGGCGGTTGGTGCACGCCATCAAGTCACATGGTCTGCCACTGAAGAGGGCGTTGGCCCGAAACGCGTCTGGCAGGAGAAAGTAAAGGACTTTGTTCATGGCGTTTGCTCTTGTTTTGGCAAAGATACCTACCTGGGAGTGCATCCCACCGAGGGGCAACTCTTTCTGTTTATGTATAGCGGCCAGCCCGGCCGCGGGATTGCACCACCGCGAGACACTAGCGGGTCCGCGGCTGTCTTATCGGGGCAGCTGATTTGCGGAACAGGAGGTGCCCGTAACATGCAAGGGTGCCGGCAGGAACATTGGAAATCCTTTTTAAAGAAATTTTGAATGTGAGTGATGGCGGCGACCCACTTGGGTTTGACTGAACCACCAGTCCCAGAAAGCAGTGCTTCAAGTGGTTCACCTGAGCATAATCATTATGGGGATATACTGGCGGTTGGTGCACGCCATCAAGTCACATGGTCTGCCACTGAAGAGGGCGTTGGCCCGAAACGCGTCTGGCAGGAGAAAGTAAAGGACTTTGTTCATGGCGTTTGCTCTTGTTTTGGCAAAGATACCTACCTGGGAGTGCATCCCACCGAGGGGCAACTCTTTCTGTTTATGTATAGCTGCCAGCCCGGCCGCGGGATTGCACCACCGCGAGACACTAGCGGGTCCGCGGCTGTCTTATCGGGGCAGCTGATTTGCGGAACAGGAGGTGCCCGCAACATGCAAGGGTGCCGGCAGGAACATTGAAAATCCTTTTTAAAGAAATTTTGAATGTGAGTGATGGCGGCGACCCACTTGGGTTTGACTGAACCACCAGTCTCAGAAAGCAGTGCTTCAAGTGGTTCACCTGAGCATAATCATTATGGGGATATACTGGCGGTTGGTGCACGCCACCAAGTCACATGGTCTGGCACTGAAGAGGTCGTTGGCCCGAAACGCGTCTGGCAGGAGAAAGTAAAGGACTGTTGTTAATGGCGTTTGCTCTTGTTTTGGCAAAGATACCTACCTGGGAGTGCATCCCACCGAGGAGCAACTCTTTCTGTTTATGTATAGCGGCCAGCCCGGCCGCGGGATTGCACCACCGCGAGACACTAGCGGGTCCGCGGCTGTCTTATCGGGGCAGCTGATTTGCGGAACAGGAGGTGCCCGTAACATGCAAGGGTGCCGGCAGGAACATTGGAAATCCTTTTAAAGAAATTTTGAATGTGAGTGATGGCGGCGACCCACTTGGGTTTGACTGAACCACCAGTCCCAGAAAGCAGTGCTTCAAGTGGTTCACCTGAGCATAATCATTATGGGGATATACTGGCGGTTGGTGCACGCCATCAAGTCACATGGTCTGCCACTGAAGAGGGCGTTGGCCCGAAACGCGTCTGGCAGGAGAAAGTAAAGGACTTTGTTCATGGCGTTTGCTCTTGTTTTGGCAAAGATACCTACCTGGGAGTGCATCCCACCGAGGGGCAACTCTTTCTGTTTATGTATAGCGGCCAGCCCGGCCGCGGGATTGCACCACCGCGAGACACTAGCGGGTCCGCGGCTGTCTTATCGGGGCAGCTGATTTGCGGAACAGGAGGTGCCCGTAACATGCAAGGGTGCCGGCAGGAACATTGGAAATCCTTTTTAAAGAAATTTTGAATGTGAGTGATGGCGGCGACCCACTTGGGTTTGACTGAACCACCAGTCCCAGAAAGCAGTGCTTCAAGTGGTTCACCTGAGCATAATCATTATGGGGATATACTGGCGGTTGGTGCACGCCATCAAGTCACATGGTCTGCCACTGAAGAGGGCGTTGGCCCGAAACGCGTCTGGCAGGAGAAAGTAAAGGACTTTGTTCATGGCGTTTGCTCTTGTTTTGGCAAAGATACCTACCTGGGAGTGCATCCCACCGAGGGGCAACTCTTTCTGTTTATGTATAGCGGCCAGCCCGGCCGCGGGATTGCACCACCGCGAGACACTAGCGGGTCCGCGGCTGTCTTATCGGGGCAGCTGATTTGCGGAACAGGAGGTGCCCGTAACATGCAAGGGTGCCGGCAGGAACATTGGAAATCCTTTTTAAAGAAATTTTGAATGTGAGTGATGGCGGCGACCCACTTGGGTTTGACTGAACCACCAGTCCCAGAAAGCAGTGCTTCAAGTGGTTCACCTGAGCATAATCATTATGGGGATATACTGGCGGTTGGTGCACGCCATCAAGTCACATGGTCTGCCACTGAAGAGGGCGTTGGCCCGAAACGCGTCTGGCAGGAGAAAGTAAAGGACTTTGTTCATGGCGTTTGCTCTTGTTTTGGCAAAGATACCTACCTGGGAGTGGATCCCACCGAGGGGCAACTCTTTCTGTTTATGTATAGCGGCCAGCCCGGCCGCGGGATTGCACCACCGCGAGACACTAGCGGGTCCGCGGCTGTCTTATCGGGGCAGCTGATTTGCGGAACAGGAGGTGCCCGCAACATGCAAGGGTGCCGGCAGAAACATTGGAAATCCTTTTTAAAGAAATTTTGAATGTGAGTGATGGCGGCGACCCACTTGGGTTTGACTGAACCACCAGTCTCAGAAAGCAGTGCTTCAAGTGGTTCACCTGAGCATAATCATTATGGGGATATACTGGCGGTTGGTGCACGCCATCAAGTCACATGGTCTGGCACTGAAGAGGTCGTTGGCCCGAAACGCGTCTGGCAGGAGAAAGTAAAGGACGTTGTTAATGGCGTTTGCTCTTGTTTTGGCAAAGATACCTACCTGGGAGTGCATCCCACCGAGGAGCAACTCTTTCTGTTTATGTATAGCGGCCAGCCCGGCCGCGGGATTGCCCCACCGCGAGACACTAGCGGGTCCGCGGCTGTCTTATCGGGGCAGCTGATTTGCGGAACAGGAGGTGCCCGTAACATGCAAGGGTGCTGGCAGGAACATTGGAAATCCTTTTTAAAGAAATTTTGAATGTGAGTGATGGCGGCGACCCACTTGGGTTTGACTGAACCACCAGTCCCAGAAAGCAGTGCTTCAAGTGGTTCACCTGAGCATAATCATTATGGGGATATACTGGCGGTTGGTGCACGCCATCAAGTCACATGGTCTGCCACTGAAGAGGGCGTTGGCCCGAAACGCGTCTGGCAGGAGAAAGTAAAGGACTTTGTTCATGGCGTTTGCTCTTGTTTTGGCAAAGATACCTACCTGGGAGTGCATCCCACCGAGGGGCAACTCTTTCTGTTTATGTATAGCGGCCAGCCCGGCCGCGGGATTGCACCACCGCGAGACACTAGCGGGTCCGCGGCTGTCTTATCGGGGCAGCTGATTTGCGGAACAGGAGGTGCCCGTAACATGCAAGGGTGCCGGCAGGAACATTGGAAATCCTTTTTAAAGAAATTTTGAATGTGAGTGATGGCGGCGACCCACTTGGGTTTGACTGAACCACCAGTCCCAGAAAGCAGTGCTTCAAGTGGTTCACCTGAGCATAATCATTATGGGGATATACTGGCGGTTGGTGCACGCCATCAAGTCACATGGTCTGCCACTGAAGAGGGCGTTGGCCCGAAACGCGTCTGGCAGGAGAAAGTAAAGGACTTTGTTCATGGCGTTTGCTCTTGTTTTGGCAAAGATACCTACCTGGGAGTGCATCCCACCGAGGGGCAACTCTTTCTGTTTATGTATAGCGGCCAGCCCGGCCGCGGGATTGCACCACCGCGAGACACTAGCGGGTCCGCGGCTGTCTTATCGGGGCAGCTGATTTGCGGAACAGGAGGTGCCCGTAACATGCAAGGGTGCCGGCAGGAACATTGGAAATCCTTTTTAAAGAAATTTTGAATGTGAGTGATGGCGGCGACCCACTTGGGTTTGACTGAACCACCAGTCCCAGAAAGCAGTGCTTCAAGTGGTTCACCTGAGCATAATCATTATGGGGATATACTGGCGGTTGGTGCACGCCATCAAGTCACATGGTCTGCCACTGAAGAGGGCGTTGGCCCGAAACGCGTCTGGCAGGAGAAAGTAAAGGACTTTGTTCATGGCGTTTGCTCTTGTTTTGGCAAAGATACCTACCTGGGAGTGCATCCCACCGAGGGGCAACTCTTTCTGTTTATGTATAGCGGCCAGCCCGGCCGCGGGATTGCACCACCGCGAGACACTAGCGGGTCCGCGGCTGTCTTATCGGGGCAGCTGATTTGCGGAACAGGAGGTGCCCGTAACATGCAAGGGTGCCGGCAGGAACATTGGAAATCCTTTTTAAAGAAATTTTGAATGTGAGTGATGGCGGCGACCCACTTGGGTTTGACTGAACCACCAGTCCCAGAAAGCAGTGCTTCAAGTGGTTCACCTGAGCATAATCATTATGGGGATATACTGGCGGTTGGTGCACGCCATCAAGTCACATGGTCTGCCACTGAAGAGGGCGTTGGCCCGAAACGCGTCTGGCAGGAGAAAGTAAAGGACTTTGTTCATGGCGTTTGCTCTTGTTTTGGCAAAGATACCTACCTGGGAGTGCATCCCACCGAGGGGCAACTCTTTCTGTTTATGTATAGCGGCCAGCCCGGCCGCGGGATTGCACCACCGCGAGACACTAGCGGGTCCGCGGCTGTCTTATCGGGGCAGCTGATTTGCGGAACAGGAGGTGCCCGTAACATGCAAGGGTGCCGGCAGGAACATTGGAAATCCTTTTTAAAGAAATTTTGAATGTGAGTGATGGCGGCGACCCACTTGGGTTTGACTGAACCACCAGTCCCAGAAAGCAGTGCTTCAAGTGGTTCACCTGAGCATAATCATTATGGGGATATACTGGCGGTTGGTGCACGCCATCAAGTCACATGGTCTGCCACTGAAGAGGGCGTTGGCCCGAAACGCGTCTGGCAGGAGAAAGTAAAGGACTTTGTTCATGGCGTTTGCTCTTGTTTTGGCAAAGATACCTACCTGGGAGTGCATCCCACCGAGGGGCAACTCTTTCTGTTTATGTATAGCGGCCAGCCCGGCCGCGGGATTGCACCACCGCGAGACACTAGCGGGTCCGCGGCTGTCTTATCGGGGCAGCTGATTTGCGGAACAGGAGGTGCCCGTAACATGCAAGGGTGCCGGCAGGAACATTGGAAATCCTTTTTAAAGAAATTTTGAATGTGAGTGATGGCGGCGACCCACTTGGGTTTGACTGAACCACCAGTCCCAGAAAGCAGTGCTTCAAGTGGTTCACCTGAGCATAATCATTATGGGGATATACTGGCGGTTGGTGCACGCCATCAAGTCACATGGTCTGCCACTGAAGAGGGCGTTGGCCCGAAACGCGTCTGGCAGGAGAAAGTAAAGGACTTTGTTCATGGCGTTTGCTCTTGTTTTGGCAAAGATACCTACCTGGGAGTGCATCCCACCGAGGGGCAACTCTTTCTGTTTATGTATAGCGGCCAGCCCGGCCGCGGGATTGCACCACCGCGAGACACTAGCGGGTCCGCGGCTGTCTTATCGGGGCAGCTGATTTGCGGAACAGGAGGTGCCCGTAACATGCAAGGGTGCCGGCAGGAACATTGGAAATCCTTTTTAAAGAAATTTTGAATGTGAGTGATGGCGGCGACCCACTTGGGTTTGACTGAACCACCAGTCCCAGAAAGCAGTGCTTCAAGTGGTTCACCTGAGCATAATCATTATGGGGATATACTGGCGGTTGGTGCACGCCATCAAGTCACATGGTCTGCCACTGAAGAGGGCGTTGGCCCGAAACGCGTCTGGCAGGAGAAAGTAAAGGACTTTGTTCATGGCGTTTGCTCTTGTTTTGGCAAAGATACCTACCTGGGAGTGCATCCCACCGAGGGGCAACTCTTTCTGTTTATGTATAGCGGCCAGCCCGGCCGCGGGATTGCACCACCGCGAGACACTAGCGGGTCCGCGGCTGTCTTATCGGGGCAGCTGATTTGCGGAACAGGAGGTGCCCGTAACATGCAAGGGTGCCGGCAGGAACATTGGAAATCCTTTTTAAAGAAATTTTGAATGTGAGTGATGGCGGCGACCCACTTGGGTTTGACTGAACCACCAGTCCCAGAAAGCAGTGCTTCAAGTGGTTCACCTGAGCATAATCATTATGGGGATATACTGGCGGTTGGTGCACGCCATCAAGTCACATGGTCTGCCACTGAAGAGGGCGTTGGCCCGAAACGCGTCTGGCAGGAGAAAGTAAAGGACTTTGTTCATGGCGTTTGCTCTTGTTTTGGCAAAGATACCTACCTGGGAGTGCATCCCACCGAGGGGCAACTCTTTCTGTTTATGTATAGCGGCCAGCCCGGCCGCGGGATTGCACCACCGCGAGACACTAGCGGGTCCGCGGCTGTCTTATCGGGGCAGCTGATTTGCGGAACAGGAGGTGCCCGTAACATGCAAGGGTGCCGGCAGGAACATTGGAAATCCTTTTTAAAGAAATTTTGAATGTGAGTGATGGCGGCGACCCACTTGGGTTTGACTGAACCACCAGTCCCAGAAAGCAGTGCTTCAAGTGGTTCACCTGAGCATAATCATTATGGGGATATACTGGCGGTTGGTGCACGCCATCAAGTCACATGGTCTGCCACTGAAGAGGGCGTTGGCCCGAAACGCGTCTGGCAGGAGAAAGTAAAGGACTTTGTTCATGGCGTTTGCTCTTGTTTTGGCAAAGATACCTACCTGGGAGTGCATCCCACCGAGGGGCAACTCTTTCTGTTTATGTATAGCGGCCAGCCCGGCCGCGGGATTGCACCACCGCGAGACACTAGCGGGTCCGCGGCTGTCTTATCGGGGCAGCTGATTTGCGGAACAGGAGGTGCCCGTAACATGCAAGGGTGCCGGCAGGAACATTGGAAATCCTTTTTAAAGAAATTTTGAATGTGAGTGATGGCGGCGACCCACTTGGGTTTGACTGAACCACCAGTCCCAGAAAGCAGTGCTTCAAGTGGTTCACCTGAGCATAATCATTATGGGGATATACTGGCGGTTGGTGCACGCCATCAAGTCACATGGTCTGCCACTGAAGAGGGCGTTGGCCCGAAACGCGTCTGGCAGGAGAAAGTAAAGGACTTTGTTCATGGCGTTTGCTCTTGTTTTGGCAAAGATACCTACCTGGGAGTGCATCCCACCGAGGGGCAACTCTTTCTGTTTATGTATAGCGGCCAGCCCGGCCGCGGGATTGCACCACCGCGAGACACTAGCGGGTCCGCGGCTGTCTTATCGGGGCAGCTGATTTGCGGAACAGGAGGTGCCCGTAACATGCAAGGGTGCCGGCAGGAACATTGGAAATCCTTTTTAAAGAAATTTTGAATGTGAGTGATGGCGGCGACCCACTTGGGTTTGACTGAACCACCAGTCCCAGAAAGCAGTGCTTCAAGTGGTTCACCTGAGCATAATCATTATGGGGATATACTGGCGGTTGGTGCACGCCATCAAGTCACATGGTCTGCCACTGAAGAGGGCGTTGGCCCGAAACGCGTCTGGCAGGAGAAAGTAAAGGACTTTGTTCATGGCGTTTGCTCTTGTTTTGGCAAAGATACCTACCTGGGAGTGCATCCCACCGAGGGGCAACTCTTTCTGTTTATGTATAGCGGCCAGCCCGGCCGCGGGATTGCACCACCGCGAGACACTAGCGGGTCCGCGGCTGTCTTATCGGGGCAGCTGATTTGCGGAACAGGAGGTGCCCGTAACATGCAAGGGTGCCGGCAGGAACATTGGAAATCCTTTTTAAAGAAATTTTGAATGTGAGTGATGGCGGCGACCCACTTGGGTTTGACTGAACCACCAGTCCCAGAAAGCAGTGCTTCAAGTGGTTCACCTGAGCATAATCATTATGGGGATATACTGGCGGTTGGTGCACGCCATCAAGTCACATGGTCTGCCACTGAAGAGGGCGTTGGCCCGAAACGCGTCTGGCAGGAGAAAGTAAAGGACTTTGTTCATGGCGTTTGCTCTTGTTTTGGCAAAGATACCTACCTGGGAGTGCATCCCACCGAGGGGCAACTCTTTCTGTTTATGTATAGCGGCCAGCCCGGCCGCGGGATTGCACCACCGCGAGACACTAGCGGGTCCGCGGCTGTCTTATCGGGGCAGCTGATTTGCGGAACAGGAGGTGCCCGTAACATGCAAGGGTGCCGGCAGGAACATTGGAAATCCTTTTTAAAGAAATTTTGAATGTGAGTGATGGCGGCGACCCACTTGGGTTTGACTGAACCACCAGTCCCAGAAAGCAGTGCTTCAAGTGGTTCACCTGAGCATAATCATTATGGGGATATACTGGCGGTTGGTGCACGCCATCAAGTCACATGGTCTGCCACTGAAGAGGGCGTTGGCCCGAAACGCGTCTGGCAGGAGAAAGTAAAGGACTTTGTTCATGGCGTTTGCTCTTGTTTTGGCAAAGATACCTACCTGGGAGTGCATCCCACCGAGGGGCAACTCTTTCTGTTTATGTATAGCGGCCAGCCCGGCCGCGGGATTGCACCACCGCGAGACACTAGCGGGTCCGCGGCTGTCTTATCGGGGCAGCTGATTTGCGGAACAGGAGGTGCCCGCAACATGCAAGGGTGCCGGCAGGAACATTGGAAATCCTTTTTAAAGAAATTTTGAATGTGAGTGATGGCGGCGACCCACTTGGGTTTGACTGAACCACCAGTCCCAGAAAGCAGTGCTTCAAGTGGTTCACCTGAGCATAATCATTATGGGGATATACTGGCGGTTGGTGCACGCCATCAAGTCACATGGTCTGCCACTGAAGAGGGCGTTGGCCCGAAACGCGTCTGGCAGGAGAAAGTAAAGGACTTTGTTCATGGCGTTTGCTCTTGTTTTGGCAAAGATACCTACCTGGGAGTGCATCCCACCGAGGGGCAACTCTTTCTGTTTATGTATAGCGGCCAGCCCGGCCGCGGGATTGCACCACCGCGAGACACTAGCGGGTCCGCGGCTGTCTTATCGGGGCAGCTGATTTGCGGAACAGGAGGTGCCCGTAACATGCAAGGGTGCCGGCAGGAACATTGGAAATCCTTTTTAAAGAAATTTTGAATGTGAGTGATGGCGGCGACCCACTTGGGTTTGACTGAACCACCAGTCCCAGAAAGCAGTGCTTCAAGTGGTTCACCTGAGCATAATCATTATGGGGATATACTGGCGGTTGGTGCACGCCATCAAGTCACATGGTCTGCCACTGAAGAGGGCGTTGGCCCGAAACGCGTCTGGCAGGAGAAAGTAAAGGACTTTGTTCATGGCGTTTGCTCTTGTTTTGGCAAAGATACCTACCTGGGAGTGCATCCCACCGAGGGGCAACTCTTTCTGTTTATGTATAGCGGCCAGCCCGGCCGCGGGATTGCACCACCGCGAGACACTAGCGGGTCCGCGGCTGTCTTATCGGGGCAGCTGATTTGCGGAACAGGAGGTGCCCGTAACATGCAAGGGTGCCGGCAGGAACATTGGAAATCCTTTTTAAAGAAATTTTGAATGTGAGTGATGGCGGCGACCCACTTGGGTTTGACTGAACCACCAGTCCCAGAAAGCAGTGCTTCAAGTGGTTCACCTGAGCATAATCATTATGGGGATATACTGGCGGTTGGTGCACGCCATCAAGTCACATGGTCTGCCACTGAAGAGGGCGTTGGCCCGAAACGCGTCTGGCAGGAGAAAGTAAAGGACTTTGTTCATGGCGTTTGCTCTTGTTTTGGCAAAGATACCTACCTGGGAGTGCATCCCACCGAGGGGCAACTCTTTCTGTTTATGTATAGCGGCCAGCCCGGCCGCGGGATTGCACCACCGCGAGACACTAGCGGGTCCGCGGCTGTCTTATCGGGGCAGCTGATTTGCGGAACAGGAGGTGCCCGTAACATGCAAGGGTGCCGGCAGGAACATTGGAAATCCTTTTTAAAGAAATTTTGAATGTGAGTGATGGCGGCGACCCACTTGGGTTTGACTGAACCACCAGTCCCAGAAAGCAGTGCTTCAAGTGGTTCACCTGAGCATAATCATTATGGGGATATACTGGCGGTTGGTGCACGCCATCAAGTCACATGGTCTGCCACTGAAGAGGGCGTTGGCCCGAAACGCGTCTGGCAGGAGAAAGTAAAGGACTTTGTTCATGGCGTTTGCTCTTGTTTTGGCAAAGATACCTACCTGGGAGTGCATCCCACCGAGGGGCAACTCTTTCTGTTTATGTATAGCGGCCAGCCCGGCCGCGGGATTGCACCACCGCGAGACACTAGCGGGTCCGCGGCTGTCTTATCGGGGCAGCTGATTTGCGGAACAGGAGGTGCCCGTAACATGCAAGGGTGCCGGCAGGAACATTGGAAATCCTTTTTAAAGAAATTTTGAATGTGAGTGATGGCGGCGACCCACTTGGGTTTGACTGAACCACCAGTCCCAGAAAGCAGTGCTTCAAGTGGTTCACCTGAGCATAATCATTATGGGGATATACTGGCGGTTGGTGCACGCCATCAAGTCACATGGTCTGCCACTGAAGAGGGCGTTGGCCCGAAACGCGTCTGGCAGGAGAAAGTAAAGGACTTTGTTCATGGCGTTTGCTCTTGTTTTGGCAAAGATACCTACCTGGGAGTGCATCCCACCGAGGGGCAACTCTTTCTGTTTATGTATAGCGGCCAGCCCGGCCGCGGGATTGCACCACCGCGAGACACTAGCGGGTCCGCGGCTGTCTTATCGGGGCAGCTGATTTGCGGAACAGGAGGTGCCCGTAACATGCAAGGGTGCCGGCAGGAACATTGGAAATCCTTTTTAAAGAAATTTTGAATGTGAGTGATGGCGGCGACCCACTTGGGTTTGACTGAACCACCAGTCCCAGAAAGCAGTGCTTCAAGTGGTTCACCTGAGCATAATCATTATGGGGATATACTGGCGGTTGGTGCACGCCATCAAGTCACATGGTCTGCCACTGAAGAGGGCGTTGGCCCGAAACGCGTCTGGCAGGAGAAAGTAAAGGACTTTGTTCATGGCGTTTGCTCTTGTTTTGGCAAAGATACCTACCTGGGAGTGCATCCCACCGAGGGGCAACTCTTTCTGTTTATGTATAGCGGCCAGCCCGGCCGCGGGATTGCACCACCGCGAGACACTAGCGGGTCCGCGGCTGTCTTATCGGGGCAGCTGATTTGCGGAACAGGAGGTGCCCGTAACATGCAAGGGTGCCGGCAGGAACATTGGAAATCCTTTTTAAAGAAATTTTGAATGTGAGTGATGGCGGCGACCCACTTGGGTTTGACTGAACCACCAGTCCCAGAAAGCAGTGCTTCAAGTGGTTCACCTGAGCATAATCATTATGGGGATATACTGGCGGTTGGTGCACGCCATCAAGTCACATGGTCTGCCACTGAAGAGGGCGTTGGCCCGAAACGCGTCTGGCAGGAGAAAGTAAAGGACTTTGTTCATGGCGTTTGCTCTTGTTTTGGCAAAGATACCTACCTGGGAGTGCATCCCACCGAGGGGCAACTCTTTCTGTTTATGTATAGCGGCCAGCCCGGCCGCGGGATTGCACCACCGCGAGACACTAGCGGGTCCGCGGCTGTCTTATCGGGGCAGCTGATTTGCGGAACAGGAGGTGCCCGTAACATGCAAGGGTGCCGGCAGGAACATTGGAAATCCTTTTTAAAGAAATTTTGAATGTGAGTGATGGCGGCGACCCACTTGGGTTTGACTGAACCACCAGTCCCAGAAAGCAGTGCTTCAAGTGGTTCACCTGAGCATAATCATTATGGGGATATACTGGCGGTTGGTGCACGCCATCAAGTCACATGGTCTGCCACTGAAGAGGGCGTTGGCCCGAAACGCGTCTGGCAGGAGAAAGTAAAGGACTTTGTTCATGGCGTTTGCTCTTGTTTTGGCAAAGATACCTACCTGGGAGTGCATCCCACCGAGGGGCAACTCTTTCTGTTTATGTATAGCGGCCAGCCCGGCCGCGGGATTGCACCACCGCGAGACACTAGCGGGTCCGCGGCTGTCTTATCGGGGCAGCTGATTTGCGGAACAGGAGGTGCCCGTAACATGCAAGGGTGCCGGCAGGAACATTGGAAATCCTTTTTAAAGAAATTTTGAATGTGAGTGATGGCGGCGACCCACTTGGGTTTGACTGAACCACCAGTCCCAGAAAGCAGTGCTTCAAGTGGTTCACCTGAGCATAATCATTATGGGGATATACTGGCGGTTGGTGCACGCCATCAAGTCACATGGTCTGCCACTGAAGAGGGCGTTGGCCCGAAACGCGTCTGGCAGGAGAAAGTAAAGGACTTTGTTCATGGCGTTTGCTCTTGTTTTGGCAAAGATACCTACCTGGGAGTGCATCCCACCGAGGGGCAACTCTTTCTGTTTATGTATAGCGGCCAGCCCGGCCGCGGGATTGCACCACCGCGAGACACTAGCGGGTCCGCGGCTGTCTTATCGGGGCAGCTGATTTGCGGAACAGGAGGTGCCCGTAACATGCAAGGGTGCCGGCAGGAACATTGGAAATCCTTTTTAAAGAAATTTTGAATGTGAGTGATGGCGGCGACCCACTTGGGTTTGACTGAACCACCAGTCCCAGAAAGCAGTGCTTCAAGTGGTTCACCTGAGCATAATCATTATGGGGATATACTGGCGGTTGGTGCACGCCATCAAGTCACATGGTCTGCCACTGAAGAGGGCGTTGGCCCGAAACGCGTCTGGCAGGAGAAAGTAAAGGACTTTGTTCATGGCGTTTGCTCTTGTTTTGGCAAAGATACCTACCTGGGAGTGCATCCCACCGAGGGGCAACTCTTTCTGTTTATGTATAGCGGCCAGCCCGGCCGCGGGATTGCACCACCGCGAGACACTAGCGGGTCCGCGGCTGTCTTATCGGGGCAGCTGATTTGCGGAACAGGAGGTGCCCGTAACATGCAAGGGTGCCGGCAGGAACATTGGAAATCCTTTTTAAAGAAATTTTGAATGTGAGTGATGGCGGCGACCCACTTGGGTTTGACTGAACCACCAGTCCCAGAAAGCAGTGCTTCAAGTGGTTCACCTGAGCATAATCATTATGGGGATATACTGGCGGTTGGTGCACGCCATCAAGTCACATGGTCTGCCACTGAAGAGGGCGTTGGCCCGAAACGCGTCTGGCAGGAGAAAGTAAAGGACTTTGTTCATGGCGTTTGCTCTTGTTTTGGCAAAGATACCTACCTGGGAGTGCATCCCACCGAGGGGCAACTCTTTCTGTTTATGTATAGCGGCCAGCCCGGCCGCGGGATTGCACCACCGCGAGACACTAGCGGGTCCGCGGCTGTCTTATCGGGGCAGCTGATTTGCGGAACAGGAGGTGCCCGTAACATGCAAGGGTGCCGGCAGGAACATTGGAAATCCTTTTTAAAGAAATTTTGAATGTGAGTGATGGCGGCGACCCACTTGGGTTTGACTGAACCACCAGTCCCAGAAAGCAGTGCTTCAAGTGGTTCACCTGAGCATAATCATTATGGGGATATACTGGCGGTTGGTGCACGCCATCAAGTCACATGGTCTGCCACTGAAGAGGGCGTTGGCCCGAAACGCGTCTGGCAGGAGAAAGTAAAGGACTTTGTTCATGGCGTTTGCTCTTGTTTTGGCAAAGATACCTACCTGGGAGTGCATCCCACCGAGGGGCAACTCTTTCTGTTTATGTATAGCGGCCAGCCCGGCCGCGGGATTGCACCACCGCGAGACACTAGCGGGTCCGCGGCTGTCTTATCGGGGCAGCTGATTTGCGGAACAGGAGGTGCCCGTAACATGCAAGGGTGCCGGCAGGAACATTGGAAATCCTTTTTAAAGAAATTTTGAATGTGAGTGATGGCGGCGACCCACTTGGGTTTGACTGAACCACCAGTCCCAGAAAGCAGTGCTTCAAGTGGTTCACCTGAGCATAATCATTATGGGGATATACTGGCGGTTGGTGCACGCCATCAAGTCACATGGTCTGCCACTGAAGAGGGCGTTGGCCCGAAACGCGTCTGGCAGGAGAAAGTAAAGGACTTTGTTCATGGCGTTTGCTCTTGTTTTGGCAAAGATACCTACCTGGGAGTGCATCCCACCGAGGGGCAACTCTTTCTGTTTATGTATAGCGGCCAGCCCGGCCGCGGGATTGCACCACCGCGAGACACTAGCGGGTCCGCGGCTGTCTTATCGGGGCAGCTGATTTGCGGAACAGGAGGTGCCCGTAACATGCAAGGGTGCCGGCAGGAACATTGGAAATCCTTTTTAAAGAAATTTTGAATGTGAGTGATGGCGGCGACCCACTTGGGTTTGACTGAACCACCAGTCCCAGAAAGCAGTGCTTCAAGTGGTTCACCTGAGCATAATCATTATGGGGATATACTGGCGGTTGGTGCACGCCATCAAGTCACATGGTCTGCCACTGAAGAGGGCGTTGGCCCGAAACGCGTCTGGCAGGAGAAAGTAAAGGACTTTGTTCATGGCGTTTGCTCTTGTTTTGGCAAAGATACCTACCTGGGAGTGCATCCCACCGAGGGGCAACTCTTTCTGTTTATGTATAGCGGCCAGCCCGGCCGCGGGATTGCACCACCGCGAGACACTAGCGGGTCCGCGGCTGTCTTATCGGGGCAGCTGATTTGCGGAACAGGAGGTGCCCGTAACATGCAAGGGTGCCGGCAGGAACATTGGAAATCCTTTTTAAAGAAATTTTGAATGTGAGTGATGGCGGCGACCCACTTGGGTTTGACTGAACCACCAGTCCCAGAAAGCAGTGCTTCAAGTGGTTCACCTGAGCATAATCATTATGGGGATATACTGGCGGTTGGTGCACGCCATCAAGTCACATGGTCTGCCACTGAAGAGGGCGTTGGCCCGAAACGCGTCTGGCAGGAGAAAGTAAAGGACTTTGTTCATGGCGTTTGCTCTTGTTTTGGCAAAGATACCTACCTGGGAGTGCATCCCACCGAGGGGCAACTCTTTCTGTTTATGTATAGCGGCCAGCCCGGCCGCGGGATTGCACCACCGCGAGACACTAGCGGGTCCGCGGCTGTCTTATCGGGGCAGCTGATTTGCGGAACAGGAGGTGCCCGTAACATGCAAGGGTGCCGGCAGGAACATTGGAAATCCTTTTTAAAGAAATTTTGAATGTGAGTGATGGCGGCGACCCACTTGGGTTTGACTGAACCACCAGTCCCAGAAAGCAGTGCTTCAAGTGGTTCACCTGAGCATAATCATTATGGGGATATACTGGCGGTTGGTGCACGCCATCAAGTCACATGGTCTGCCACTGAAGAGGGCGTTGGCCCGAAACGCGTCTGGCAGGAGAAAGTAAAGGACTTTGTTCATGGCGTTTGCTCTTGTTTTGGCAAAGATACCTACCTGGGAGTGCATCCCACCGAGGGGCAACTCTTTCTGTTTATGTATAGCGGCCAGCCCGGCCGCGGGATTGCACCACCGCGAGACACTAGCGGGTCCGCGGCTGTCTTATCGGGGCAGCTGATTTGCGGAACAGGAGGTGCCCGTAACATGCAAGGGTGCCGGCAGGAACATTGGAAATCCTTTTTAAAGAAATTTTGAATGTGAGTGATGGCGGCGACCCACTTGGGTTTGACTGAACCACCAGTCCCAGAAAGCAGTGCTTCAAGTGGTTCACCTGAGCATAATCATTATGGGGATATACTGGCGGTTGGTGCACGCCATCAAGTCACATGGTCTGCCACTGAAGAGGGCGTTGGCCCGAAACGCGTCTGGCAGGAGAAAGTAAAGGACTTTGTTCATGGCGTTTGCTCTTGTTTTGGCAAAGATACCTACCTGGGAGTGCATCCCACCGAGGGGCAACTCTTTCTGTTTATGTATAGCGGCCAGCCCGGCCGCGGGATTGCACCACCGCGAGACACTAGCGGGTCCGCGGCTGTCTTATCGGGGCAGCTGATTTGCGGAACAGGAGGTGCCCGTAACATGCAAGGGTGCCGGCAGGAACATTGGAAATCCTTTTTAAAGAAATTTTGAATGTGAGTGATGGCGGCGACCCACTTGGGTTTGACTGAACCACCAGTCCCAGAAAGCAGTGCTTCAAGTGGTTCACCTGAGCATAATCATTATGGGGATATACTGGCGGTTGGTGCACGCCATCAAGTCACATGGTCTGCCACTGAAGAGGGCGTTGGCCCGAAACGCGTCTGGCAGGAGAAAGTAAAGGACTTTGTTCATGGCGTTTGCTCTTGTTTTGGCAAAGATACCTACCTGGGAGTGCATCCCACTGAGGGTCAACTCTTTCTGTTTATGTATAGCGGCCAGCCCGGCCGCTGGATTGCACCACCGCGAGACACTAGCGGGTCCGCGGCTGTCTTATCGGGGCAGCTGATTTGCGGAACAGGAGGTGCCCGTAACATGCAAGGGTGCAGGCAGGAACATTGGAAATCCTTTTTAAAGAAATTTTGAATGTGAGTGATGGCGGCGACCCACTTGGGTTTGACTGAACCACCAGTCCCAGAAAGCAGTGCTTCAAGTGGTTCACCTGAGCATAATCATTATGGGGATATACTGGCGGTTGGTGCACGCCATCAAGTCACATGGTCTGCCACTGAAGAGGGCGTTGGCCCGAAACGCGTCTGGCAGGAGAAAGTAAAGGACTTTGTTCATGGCGTTTGCTCTTGTTTTGGCAAAGATACCTACCTGGGAGTGCATCCCACCGAGGGGCAACTCTTTCTGTTTATGTATAGCGGCCAGCCCGGCCGCGGATTGCACCACCGCGAGACACTAGCGGGTCCGCGGCTGTCTTATCGGGGCAGCTGATTTGCGGAACAGGAGGTGCCCGTAACATGCAAGGGTGCCGGCAGGAACATTGGAAATCCTTTTAAAGAAATTTTGAATGTGAGTGATGGCGGCGACCCACTTGGGTTTGACTGAACCACCAGTCCCAGAAAGCAGTGCTTCAAGTGGTTCACCTGAGCATAATCATTATGGGGATATACTGGCGGTTGGTGCACGCCATCAAGTCACATGGTCTGCCACTGAAGAGGTCGTTGGCCCGAAACGCGTCTGGCAGGAGAAAGTAAAGGACTTTGTTCATGGCGTTTGCTCTTGTTTTGGCAAAGATACCTACCTGGGAGTGCATCCCACCGAGGGGCAACTCTTTCTGTTTATGTATAGCGGCCAGCCCGGCCGCGGGATTGCACCACCGCGAGACACTAGCGGGTCCGCGGCTGTCTTATCGGGGCAGCTGATTTGCGGAACAGGAGGTGCCCGTAACATGCAAGGGTGCCGGCAGGAACATTGGAAATCCTTTTTAAAGAAATTTTGAATGTGAGTGATGGCGGCGACCCACTTGGGTTTGACTGAACCACCAGTCCCAGAAAGCAGTGCTTCAAGTGGTTCACCTGAGCATAATCATTATGGGGATATACTGGCGGTTGGTGCACGCCATCAAGTCACATGGTCTGCCACTGAAGAGGGCGTTGGCCCGAAACGCGTCTGGCAGGAGAAAGTAAAGGACTTTGTTCATGGCGTTTGCTCTTGTTTTGGCAAAGATACCTACCTGGGAGTGCATCCCACCGAGGGGCAACTCTTTCTGTTTATGTATAGCGGCCAGCCCGGCCGCGGGATTGCACCACCGCGAGACACTAGCGGGTCCGCGGCTGTCTTATCGGGGCAGCTGATTTGCGGAACAGGAGGTGCCCGTAACATGCAAGGGTGCCGGCAGGAACATTGGAAATCCTTTTTAAAGAAATTTTGAATGTGAGTGATGGCGGCGACCCACTTGGGTTTGACTGAACCACCAGTCCCAGAAAGCAGTGCTTCAAGTGGTTCACCTGAGCATAATCATTATGGGGATATACTGGCGGTTGGTGCACGCCATCAAGTCACATGGTCTGGCACTGAAGAGGGCGTTGGCCCGAAACGCGTCTGGCAGGAGAAAGTAAAGGACTTTGTTCATGGCGTTTGCTCTTGTTTTGGCAAAGATACCTACCTGGGAGTGCATCCCACCGAGGGGCAACTCTTTCTGTTTATGTATAGCGGCCAGCCCGGCCGCGGGATTGCACCACCGCGAGACACTAGCGGGTCCGCGGCTGTCTTATCGGGGCAGCTGATTTGCGGAACAGGAGGTGCCCGTAACATGCAAGGGTGCCGGCAGGAACATTGGAAATCCTTTTTAAAGAAATTTTGAATGTGAGTGATGGCGGCGACCCACTTGGGTTTGACTGAACCACCAGCCCCAGAAAGCAGTGCTTCAAGTGGTTCACCTGAGCATAATCATTATGGGGATATACTGGCGGTTGGTGCACGCCATCAAGTCACATGGTCTGCCACTGAAGAGGGCGTTGGCCCGAAACGCGTCTGGCAGGAGAAAGTAAAGGACTTTGTTCATGGCGTTTGCTCTTGTTTTGGCAAAGATACCTACCTGGGAGTGCATCCCACCGAGGGGCAACTCTTTCTGTTTATGTATAGCGGCCAGCCCGGCCGCGGGATTGCACCACCGCGAGACACTAGCGGGTCCGCGGCTGTCTTATCGGGGCAGCTGATTTGCGGAACAGGAGGTGCCCGTAACATGCAAGGGTGCCGGCAGGAACATTGGAAATCCTTTTTAAAGAAATTTTGAATGTGAGTGATGGCGGCGACCCACTTGGGTTTTGACTGAACCACCAGTCCCAGAAAGCAGTGCTTCAAGTGGTTCACCTGAGCATAATCATTATGGGGATATACTGGCGGTTGGTGCACGCCATCAAGTCACATGGTCTGCCACTGAAGAGGGCGTTGGCCCGAAACGCGTCTGGCAGGAGAAAGTAAAGGACTTTGTTCATGGCGTTTGCTCTTGTTTTGGCAAAGATACCCACCTGGGAGTGCATCCCACCGAGGGGCAACTCTTTCTGTTTATGTATAGCGGTCCAGCCCGGCCGCGGGATTGCACCACCGCGAGACACTAGCGGGTCCGCGGCTGTCTTATCGGGGCAGCTGATTTGCGGAACAGGAGGTGCCCGTAACATGCAAGGGTGCCGGCAGGAACATTGGAAATCCTTTTAAAGAAATTTTGAATGTGAGTGATGGCGGCGACCCACTTGGGTTTTGACTGAACCACCAGTCCCAGAAAGCAGTGCTTCAAGTGGTTCACCTGAGCATAATCATTATGGGGATATACTGGCGGTTGGTGCACGCCATCAAGTCACATGGTCTGCCACTGAAGAGGGCGTTGGCCCGAAACGCGTCTGGCAGGAGAAAGTAAAGGACTTGTTCATGGCGTTTGCTCTTGTTTTGGCAAAGATACCTACCTGGGAGTGCATCCCACCGAGGGGCAACTCTTCTGTTTATGTATAGCGGCCAGCCCGGCCGCGGGATTGCACCACCGCGAGACACTAGCGGGTCCGCGGCTGTCTTATCGGGGCAGCTGATTTGCGGAACAGGAAGTGCCCGTAACATGCAAGGGTGCCGGCAGGAACATTGGAAATCCTTTCAAAAGAAATTGTGAATGTGAGTGATGGCGGCGACCCACTTGGGTTTGACTGAACCACCAGTCCCAGAAAGCAGTTCTTCAGGTGGTTCACCTCAGCATAATCATTATGGGGATATACTGGCGGTTGGTGCACGCCATCAAGTCACATGGTCTGCAACTGAAGAGGGCGTTGGCCCGAAACGCGTCTGGCAGGAGAAACAAAGGACTTTGTTCATGGCGTCTGCTCTTGTTTTGGCAAAGATACCTACCTGGGAGTGCATCCCACCGAGGGGCAACTCTTCTTGCTTCTTATGTATAGCGGCCAGCCCGGCCGCGGGATTGCACCACCGCGAGACACTAGCGGGTCCGCGGCTGTCTTATCGGGGCAGCTGATTTGCGGAACAGGAGGTGCCCGCAACATGCAAGGGTGCCGGCAGAAACATTGGAAATCCTTTTTAAAGAAATTTTGAATGTGAGTGATGGCGGCGACCCACTTGGGTTTGACTGAACCACCAGTCTCAGAAAGCAGTGCTTCAAGTGGTTCACCTGAGCATAATCATTATGGGGATATACTGGCGGTTGG
>CAWUFW010000251.1:0-27344 GCA_963921515.1 Calotriton arnoldi | reverse complement strand
CTCCCGTGAGTCATTGAGCTGACGAGCTCGTGTAAGAAGCACCCGCGCGCTAGTGAGAGGTACTTGACCTGATGCAATGTTTGGCAGCCTACTCAGCAAACCCCAAATTTGAAGCCTGTAATCTCTACTGATGACGGTTAAAGAACCAGAAACACGTGTCTAGAGATCAGCACTATCTGTGCCAACTCTGGCGAAACACTCTGAATACTAGAGCAAAGCAAGCAACAAGAGACTGCATTTACCAGAATGCCAGGGGCGAACCTTGCTGGGGGGTGAAGCGGTGTGCTGCCACCCCTGTTCCTGTTTAAAAGTACTCCTGTGAGTCATTGAGCTGACGAGCTCTTGGAAGAAGCACCTTCGCGCCAGTGAGAGGTACTTGACCTGATGCAATGTTTGGCAGCCTACTCAGCAAACCCCCAATTTGAAGCCTGTAATCTCTACTGATGACGGTTAAAGAACCAGAAACACGTGTCTAGAGATCAGCACTATCTGCGCCAACTCCGGCGAAACACTCTGAATACTAGAGCAAAGCAAGCAACAAGAGACTGCATTTACCAGAATGCCAGGGGCGAACCTTGCTGGGGGGTGAAGCGGTGTGCTCCCACCCCTGTTCCTGTTTAAAAGTACTCCCGTGAGTCATTGAGCTGACGAGCTCGTGGAAGAAGCACCCACGCACCAGTGAGAGGTACTTGACCTGATGCAATGTTTGGGAGCCTACTCAGCAAACCCCAAATTTGAAGCCTGTAATCTCTACTGATGACGGTTAAAGAACCAGAAACACGTGTCTAGAGATCAGCACTATCTGCACCAACTCTGGCGAAACACTCTGAATACTAGAGCAAAGCAAGCAACAAGAGACTGCATTTACCAGAATGCCAGGGGCGAACCTTGCTGGGGGGTGAAGCGGTGTGCTCCCACCCCTGTTCCTGTTTAAAAGTACTCCCGTGAGTCATTGAGCTGACGAGCTCGTGGAAGAAGCACCCGTGCGCCAGTGAGAGGTACTTGACCTGATGCAATGTTTGGCAGCATACTCAGCAAACCCCAAATTTTAAGCCTGTAATCTCTACTGATGACGGTTAAAGAACCAGAAACATGTGTCTAGAGATCAGCACTATCTGCGCCAACTCTGGCGAAACACTCTGAATACTAGAGCAAAGCAAGCAACAAGAGACTGCATTTACCAGAATGCCAGGTCCGAACCTTGCTGGGGCGTGAAGCGGTGTGCTCCCACCCCTGTTCCTGTTTAAAAGTACTCCCGTGAGTCATTGAGCTGACGAGCTCGTGGAAGAAGCACCCGTGCGCCAGTGAGAGGTACTTGACCTGATGCAATGTTTGGCAGCCTACTCAGCAAACCCCAAATTTGAAGCCTGTAATCTCTACTGATGACGGTTAAAGAACCAGAAACACGTGTCTAGAGATCAGCACTATCTGCGCCAACTCTGGCGAAACACTCTGAATACTAGAGCAAAGCAAGCAACAAAATACTGCATTTACCAGAATGCCAGGGGCAAGCCTTGCTGGGGGGTGAAGCGGTGTGCTCCCACCCCTGTTCCTGTTTAAAAGTACTCCCGTGAGTCATTGAGCTGACGAGCTCGTGGAAGAAGCACCCGCGCGCCAGTGAGAGGTACTTGACCTGATGCAATGTTTGGCAGCCTACTCAGCAAACCCCAAATTTGAAGCCTGTAATCTCTACTGATGACAGTTAAAGAACCAGAAACACGTGTCTAGAGATCAGCACTATCTGCGCCAACTCTGGTGAAACTCTCTGAATACTAGAGCAAAGCAAGCAACAAGAGACTGCATTTACCAGAATGCCAGGGGCGAACCTTGCTGGGGGGGGAAGCGGTGTGCTCCCACCCCTGTTCCTGTTTAAAAGTACTCCCGTGAGTCATTGAGCTGACGAGCTCGTGGAAGAAGCACCCGCGCGCCAGTGAGAGGTACTTGACCTGATGCAATGTTTGGCAGCCTACTCAGGAAACCCCAAATTTGAAGCCTGTAATCTCTACTGATGACGGTTAAAGAACCAGAAACACGTGTCTAGAGATCAGCACTATCTGCGCCAACTCTGGCGAAACACTCTGAATACTAGAGCAAAGCAAGCAACAAGAGACTGCATTTACCAGAATGCCAGGGGCGAACCTTGCTGGGGGGTGAAGCAGTGTGCTCCCACCCCTGTTCCTGTTTAAAAGTACTCCCGTGAGTCATTGAGCTGACGAGCTCGTGGAAGAAGCACACGCGTGCCAGTGAGAGGTACTTGACCTGATGCAATGTTTGGCAGCCTACTGAGCAAGCCCCAAATTTGAAGCCTGTAATCTCTACTGATGACGGTTAAAGAACCAGAAACATGTGTCTAGAGATCAGCACTATCTGCGCCAACTCTGGCGAAACACTCTGAATACTAGAGCAAAGCAAGCAACAAGAGACTGCATTTACCAGAATGCCAGGGGCAAACCTTGCTGGGGGGTGAAGCGGTGTGTTCCCACCCCTGTTCCTGTTTAAAAGTACTCCCGTGAGTCATTGAGCTGCCGAACTCATGGAAGAAGCACCCGCGCGCCAGTGAGAGGTACTTGACCTGATGCAATGTTTGGCAGCCTACTCAGCAAACCCCAAATTTGAAGCCTGTAATCTCTACTGATGACGGTTAAAGAACCAGAAACATGTGTCTAGAGATCAGCACTATCTGCGCCAACTCTGGCGAAACACTGAATACTAGAGCATAGCAAGCAACAAGAAACTGCATTTACCAGAATGCCAGGGACGAACCTTGCTGGGGGGTGAAGCGGTGTGCTCCCACCCCTGTTCCTGTTTAAAAGTACTCCCGTGAGTCATTGAGCTGACGAGCTCGTGGAAGAAGCACCCACGCGCCAGTGAGAGGTACTTGACCTGATGCAATGTTTGGAAGCCTACTCAGCAAACCCCAAATTTGAAGCCTGTAATCTCTACTGATGACGGTTAAAGAACCAGAAACACGTGTCTAGAGATCAGCACTATCTGCGCCAACTCTGGCGAAACACTCTGAATACTAGAGCAAAGCAAGCAACAAGAGACTGCATTTACCAGAATGCCAGGGGCGAACCTTGCTGGGGGGTGAAGCGGTGTGCTCCCACCCCTGTTCCTGTTTAAAAGTACTCCCGTGAGTCATTGAGCTGATGAGCTCGTGGAAGAAGCACCCGTGCGCCAGTGAGAGGTACTTGACCTGATGCAATGTTTGGCAGCATACTCAGCAAACCCCAAATTTGAAGCCTGTAATCTCTACTGATGACGGTTAAAGAACCAGAAACATGTGGCTAGAGATCAGCACTATCTGCGCCAACTCTGGCGAAACACTCTGAATACTAGAGCAAAGCAAGCAACAAGAGACTGCATTTACCAGAATGCCAGGTCCGAACCTTGCTGGGGCGTGAAGCGGTGTGCTCCCACCCCTGTTCCTGTTTAAAAGTACTCCCGTGAGTCATTGAGCTGACAGAGCTCGTGGAAGAAGCACCCGTGCGCCAGTGAGAGGTACTTGACCTGATGCAATGTTTGGCAGCCTACTCAGCAAACCCCAAATTTGAAGCCTGTAATCTCTACTGATGACGGTTAAAGAACCAGAAACACGTGTCTAGAGATCAGCACTATCTGCGCCAACTCTGGCGAAACACTCTGAATACTAGAGCAAAGCAAGCAACAAAATACTGCATTTACCAGAATGCCAGGGGCAAACCTTGCTGGGGGTGAGCGGTGTGCTCCCACCCCTGTTCCTGTTTAAAAGTACTCCCGTGAGTCATTGAGCTGACGAGCTCGTGGAAGAAGCACCCGCGCGCCAGTGACAGGTACTTGACCTGATGCAATGTTTGGCAGCCTACTCAGCAAACCCCAAATTTGAAGCCTGTAATCTCTACTGATGACAGTTAAAGAACCAGAAACACGTGTCTAGAGATCAGCACTATCTGCGCCAACTCTGGTGAAACACTCTGAATACTAGAGCAAAGCAAGCAACAAGAGACTGCATTTACCAGAATGCCAGGGGCGAACCTTGCTGGGGGAAGCGGTGTGCTCCCACCCCTGTTCCTGTTTAAAAGTACTCCCGTGAGTCATTGAGCTGACGAGCTCGTGGAAGAAGCACCCGCGCGCCAGTGAGAGGTACTTGACCTGATGCAATGTTTGGCAGCCTACTCAGCAAACCCCATATTTGAAGCCTGTAATCTCTACTGATGACGGTTAAAGAACCAGAAACACGTGTCTAGAGATCAGCACTATCTGCGCCAACTCTGGCGAAACACTCTGAATACTAGAGCAAAGCAAGCAACAAGAGACTGCATTTACCAGAATGCCAGGGGCGAACCTTGCTGGGGGGTGAAGCAGTGTGCTCCCACCCCTGTTCCTGTTTAAAAGTACTCCCGTGAGTCATTGAGCTGACGAGCTCGTGGAAGAAGCACACGCGCGCCAGTGAGAGGTACTTGACCTGATGCAATGTTTGGCAGCCTACTCAGCAAGCCCCAAATTTGAAGCCTGTAATCTCTACTGATGACGGTTAAAGAACCAGAAACATGTGTCTAGAGATCAGCACTATCTGCGCCAACTCTGGCGAAACACTCTGAATACTAGAGCAAAGCAAGCAACAAGAGACTGCATTTACCAGAATGCCAGGGGCAAACCTTGCTGGGGGGTGAAGCGGTGTGTTCCCACCCCTGTTCCTGTTTAAAAGTACTCCCGTGAGTCATTGAGCTGCCGAACTCATGGAAGAAGCACCCGCGCGCCAGTGAGAGGTACTTGACCTGATGCAATGTTTGGCAGCCTACTCAGCAAACCCCAAATTTGAAGCCTGTAATCTCTACTGATGACGGTTAAAGAACCAGAAACATGTGTCTAGAGATCAGCACTATCTGCGCCAACTCTGGCGAAACACTGAATACTAGAGCATAGCAAGCAACAAGAGACTGCATTTACCAGAATGCCAGGGGCGAACCTTGCTGGGGGGTGAAGCGGTGTGCTCCCACCCCTGTTCCTGTTTAAAAGTACTCCCGTGAGTCATTGAGCTGACGAGCTCGTGGAAGAAGCACCCGCGCGCTAGTGAGAGGTACTTGACCTGATGCAATGTTTGGTAGCCTCCTCAGCAAACCCCAAATTTGAAGCCTGTAATCTCTACTGATGACAGTTAAAGAACCAGAAACACGTGTCTAGAGATCAGCACTATCTGCGCCAACTCTGGCGAAACACTCTGAATACTAGAGCAAAGCAAGCAACAAGAAACTGCATTTACCAGAATGCCAGGGGCGAACCTTGCTGGGGGGTGAAGCGGTGTGCTCCCACCCCTGTTCCTGTTTAAAAGTACTCCCGTGAGTCATTGAGCTGACGAGCTCGTGGAAGAAGCACCCACGCGCCAGTGAGAGGTACTTGACCTGATGCAATGTTTGGAAGCCTACTCAGCAAACCCCAAATTTGAAGCCTGTAATCTCTACTGATGACGGTTAAAGAACCAGAAACACGTGTCTAGAGATCAGCACTATCTGCGCCAACTCTGGCAAAACACTCTGAATACTAGAGCAAAGCAAGCAACAAGAGACTGCATTTACCAGAATGCCAGGGGGAACCTTGGTGGGAGGTGAAGCGGTGTGCTCCCACCCCTGTTCCTTTTTAAAAGTACTCCCGTGAGTCATTGAACTGACGAGCTCGTGGAAGAAGCACCCGTGCGCCAGTGAGAGGTACTTGACCTGATGCAATGTTTGGCAGCCTACTCAGCAAACCCCAAATTTGAAGCCTGTAATCTCTACTGATGACGGTTAAAGAACCAGAAACACGTGTCTAGAGATCAGCACTATCTGCGCCAACTCTGGCGAAACACTCTGAAGACTAGAGCAAAGCAAGCAAGAAGAGACTCCATTTACCAGAATGCCAGGGGCGAACCTTGCTGGGGGTGAACGGTGTGCTCCCACCCCTGTTCCTGTTTAAAAGTACTCCCGTAAGTCATTGAGCTGACGAGCTCGTGGAAGAAGCACCTGCGCGCCAGTGAGAGGTACTTGACCTGATGCAATGTTTGGCAGCCTACTCAGCAAACCCCAAATTTGAAGCCTGTAATCTCTACTGATGATGGTTAAAGAACCAGAAACACGTGTCTAGAGATCAGCACTATCTGCGCCAACTCTGGCGAAACACTCTGAATACTAGAGCAAAGCAAGCAACAAGAGACTGCAAGCACTTAAGAGGAATTGGAAAAAACTGTTGCCTGCTTCCTTAGGACCAGCTCTGATGGATAGCCAACCCCAATGGTCCAATGACTCAGACAAGGATGCTGTGTCCGTGGACGCATGGATACTGGGCGCTCTGGATAAGCTTGCGCCAGCAAGATTAGTAAGCTCCCCTAGAAGAGCTCCCTCGGCCCCATGGTTTACAGAGGAGTTGAGAGCGGCAAAGAGTAATTGTAAGCGCCTTGAGCGTGTTTGGAGGAAAGCGTACTGTCCCCTGGCAAAAAATATGTACAGGGATGCCACAAAAGAGCTTCATAAAGCCATGAAAATAGCTAGAAGGGATTACTTTGTGAAGCGCATAAATTTATCAGATAATTCTAGCAGAGAAATCTTTAATATAGTACGCTCCTTCACCAAACCCTCCGCCCTCGAGGGCAAGATACCCTCATCCCCTATACTCTGTGATAAGCTGTCAGTCTTTTTTGAGGAAAAATTCAGAAGGTTTATGAGTTCTTCTTGCCTGTACAGGACACTGTTGAGTCTGATGTGGGAGAGAACCATTCGGGGGATGTCTCCTTGTCTGCTTTTTTTCCAATCTCACTCGAGGCAGCCCTGGATGGAATCTTGAAGTGTAAGTCAGGTTCCCCAGCAGACTCTTGCCCTCCAAAATTGTTGGTGGCACTGGCACATATTCTCAATCCAACCCTTAACCTTTTATGGAATAATTCTTTAAGTACTGGCAGATTTCCAGAAGCTTGGAAACATGCGATGCTCCAACCTCTTCTAAAAAAACCTAATGCTGACTTGATGGATTTAAAAAACTATCGCCCTATTTCCCTTCTCCCAGCGCCGGCAAAGATGTTGGAAAAATTGGTACAGCACCAACTCAATAATTTCGTGGTTAATAACGATATATTGCATGAAACTCAGTCCGGTTTCCGGGCAGGCTTTAGCACAGAGACGGCACTTCTGGAGGTGGCCGAATCAATAAGAATGGAAGTGGACGGAGGAGCCTCAGCTATGCTGGTGTTGTTGGATCTGTCCGCCGCATTTGATACGGTGGACCATTCATTATTGCTGGCCAGACTGAGGAAGGTGGGAGTGAAGGGGAAGGTACTCGCTTGGATCAAGTCCTATCTTAGCGATCGCACACAAAGAGTGACACTTCACCCTTATAAATCAGAAGCTAAGCCTCTCTGGTGTGGGGTGCCGCAGAGATCGGCGTTGAGCCCGCTACTTTTAACATCTATCTGGCCCCTTTGTGTGTGCTCATTTCTAAATGGGGAATCAAAACTGTGTCTTATGCAGATGACACTCAATTGGTGTTCTCCTTCAGGGACCTATCGGCAAACACCTTTGAGAGGTTCAGGGGCTGCCTGTGTGATGTTGCTAGATGGATGAACAATAACAAATTAAAACTGAACACAGAGAAAACTGAGGTGTTGTTTTTGGTAAGAATTTCCCCCTCCATCGGGTCTGTGGTGGCCGGAGGAAATGGGTCCTCCACCTTCTCCATCTTCTACGGTAAAAACTTGGGTGTAAAATGGGATGCTGAGATGACATTTGCTCCCCAAATACGTTCCATTACATCTATTTGTTTTGGAATTTTGAAGAGTCTGAGGAAATTTCTTTTTCTTCTGCCGGAGAACTGTCGAAAATTAGTCATTCATGCTACGGTGACTTCAAGGCTTGATTATGCCAACAGTCTGTTCCTTAGCCTCCCGGCATACTTGATAAAAGATTGCAGATGGTGCAAAATGCAGCAGTAAGATTGATTAGAAGAGTGCCATTTAGACAACATATTTCTCCACATGCTAAACGACTTCATTGGCTGCCAGTTGTACAGCGTATAGAGTTTAAGGCCTTGACAATTGCTTTCAGGGCCCTGAACGGCAGCGGTCCCAATTACATTAAAAACGTATCCGCCCTTATCAGCAAAGGCGATTGTTACGTTCTAACTCACAGAACTTGCTGTGTGTCCCCCGATTTGCAAAGGCTCGTATTGGAGGAAGGGCTTTCTCAGTTGGAGTGACCAAACTGTGGAACTCACTTCCGGTTAGACTTCGGCATATACCGGAAGAAGGGGAGTTCAGAAAAGCTCTAAAAACATGGCTTTTTAGCCGGGACTAGTTAATTACGTTTCGGTTTTGGAGATCTGTCTCCCCTCTGCTGCTGGATCATGCTAGCGCCGGGACACCTCTGTTTGAGGTAGCTGTTGCGCTCTATAAATGTTGTGTATTGTATTGTATTGTATTTACCAGAATGCTAGGGGCGAACCTTGCTGGGGGGTGAAGCGGTGTGCTCCCACCCCTGTTCCTGTTTAAAAGTACTCCCGTGAGTCATTGAGCTGACGAGCTCGTGGAAGAAGCACCCGCGCGGCAGTGAGAGGTACTTGGCCTGATGCAATGTTTGGCAGCCTCCTCAGCAAACCCCAAATTTGAAGCCTGTAATCTCTACTGATGACAGTTAAAGAACCAGAAACACGTGTCTAGAGATCAGCACTATCTGCGCCAACTCTGGCGATACACTCTGAATACTAGAGCAAAGCAAGCAACAAGAGACTGCATTTACCAGAATGCCAGGAGCGAACCTTGCTGGGGGGTGAAGCGGTGTGCTCCCACCCCTGTTCCTGTTTAAAAGTACTCCCGTGAGTCATTGAGCTGACGAGCTCGTGAAGAAGCACCCGTGCGCCAGTGAGAGGTACTTGACCTGATGCAATGTTTGGCTGCCTACTCAGCAAACCCCAAATTTGAAGCCTGTAATCTCTACTGATGACGGTTAAAGAACCAGAAACACGTGTCTAGAGATCAGCACTATCTGCGCCAACTCTGGCAAAACACTCTGAATACTAGAGCAAAGCAAGCAACAAGAGACTGCATTTACCAGAATGCCAGGGGCGAACTTTGCTGGGGGGTGAAGCGGTGTGCTCCCACCCCAGTTCCTGTTTAAAAGTGCTCCCGTGAGTCATTGAGCTGACGAGCTCGTGGAAGAAGCAATCTATCGTCAGTGAGAGGTACTTGACCTGATGCAATGTTTGGCAGCCTACTCAGCAAACCCCAAATTTGAAGCCTGTAATCTCTACTGATGACGGTTAAAGAACCAGAAACACGTGTCTAGAGATCAGCACTATCTGCGCCAACTCTGGCGAAACACTCTGAATACTAGAGCAAAGCAAGCAACAAGAGACTGCATTTACCAGAATGACAGGGGCGAACCTTGCTGGGGGGTGAAGCGGTGTGCTCCCACCCCTGTTCCTGTTTAAAAGTACTCCAGTGAGTCATTGAGCTGCCGAGCTCGTGGAAGAAGCACCCGCGCGCCAGTGAGAGGTACTTGACCTGATGCAATGTTTGGCAGCCTCCTCAGCAAACCCCAAATTTGAAGCCTGTAATCTCTACTGATGACAGTTAAAGAACCAGAAACACGTGTCTAGAGATCAGCACTATCTGCGCCAACTCTGGCGATACACTCTGAATACTAGAGCAAAGCAAGCAACAAGAGACTGCATTTACCAGAATGCCAGGGGCGAACCTTGCTGGGGGTGAAGCGGTGTGCTCCCACCCCTGTTCCTGTTTAAAAGTACTCCCGTGAGTCATTGAGCTGACGAGCTCGTGAAAGAAGCACCCGCGCGCCAGTGAGAGGTACTTGACCTGATGCAATGTTTGGCAGCCTACTCAGCAAACCCCAAATTTTAAGCCTGTAATCTCTACTGATGACAGTTAAAGAACCAGAAACACGTGTCTAGAGATCAGCACTATCTGCGCCAACTCTGGCGAAACACTCTGAATACTAGAGCAAAGCAAGCAACAAGAGACTGCATTTACCAGAATGCCAGGGGCGAACCTTGCTGGGGGTGAAGCGGTGTGCTCCCACCCTGTTCCTGTTTAAAAGTACTCCCGTGAGTCATTGAGCTGACGAGCTCGTGGAAGAAGCACCCGCGCGCCAGTGAGAGGTACTTGACCTGATGCAATGTTTGGCAGCCTACTCAGCAAACCCCAAATTTGAAGCCTGTAATCTCTACTGATGACGGTTAAAGAACCAGAAACATGTGTCTAGAGATCAGCACTATCTGCGCCAACTCTGGCAAAACACTCTGAATACTAGAGCAAAGCAAGCAACAAGAGACTGCATTTACCAGAATGCCAGGGGGAACCTTGGTGGGAGGTGAAGCGGTGTGCTCCCACCCCTGTTCCTTTTTAAAAGTACTCCCGTGAGTCATTGAACTGACGAGCTCGTGGAAGAAGCACCCGTGCGCCAGTGAGAGGTACTTGACCTGATGCAATGTTTGGCAGCCTACTCAGCAAACCCCAAATTTGAAGCCTGTAATCTCTACTGATGACGGTTAAAGAACCAGAAACACGTGTCTAGAGATCAGCACTATCTGCGCCAACTCTGGCGAAACACTCTGAAGACTAGAGCAAAGCAAGCAAGAAGAGACTCCATTTACCAGAATGCCAGGGGCGAACCTTGCTGGGGGGTGAAGCGGTGTGCTCCCACCCCTGTTCCTGTTTAAAAGTACTCCCGTGAGTCATTGAGCTGACGAGCTCGTGGAAGAAGCACCCGCGCGCCAGTGAGAGGTACTTGACCTGATGCAATGTTTGGCAGCCTACTCAGCAAACCCCAAATTTGAAGCCTGTAATCTCTACTGATGACGGTTAAAGAACCAGAAACATGTGTCTAGAGATCAGCACTATCTGCGCCAACTCTGGCAAAACACTCTGAATACTAGAGCAAAGCAAGCAACAAGAGACTGCATTTACCAGAATGCCAGGGGGGAACCTTGGTGGGAGGTGAAGCGGTGTGCTCCCACCCCTGTTCCTTTTTAAAAGTACTCCCGTGAGTCATTGAACTGACGAGCTCGTGGAAGAAGCACCCGCGCGCCAGTGAGAGGTGCTTGACCTGATGCAATGTTTGGCAGCCTACTCAGGAAACCCCAAATTTGAAGCCTGTAATCTCTACTGATGACGGTTAAAGAACCAGAAACATGTGTCTAGAGATCAGCACTATCTGCGCCAACTCTGGCAAAACACTCTGAATACTAGAGCAAAGCAAGCAACAAGAGACTGCATTAGCAGAATGCCAGGGCGAACCTTGCTGGTGGGTGAAGCGGTGTGATCCCACCCCTGTTCCTGTTTAAAAGTACTCCCGTGAGTCATTGAGCCGGCGAGCTTGTGGAAGAAGCACCCGCGCGCCAGTTAGAGGTACTTGACCTGATGCAATGTTTGGCAGCCTACTCAGCAAACCCCAAATTTGAAGCCTGTAATCTCTACTGATGACGGTTAAAGAACCAGAAACACGTGTCTAGAGATCAGTACTATCTGCGCCAACTCTGGCGAAACACTCTGAATACTAGAGCAAAGCAAGCAACAAGAGACTGCATTTACCAGAATGCCAGGGGCGAACCTTGCTGGGGGGTGAAGCGGTGTGCTCCCACCCCTGTTCCTGTTTAAAAGTACTCCCGTGAGTCATTGAGCTGACGAGCTCGTGGAAGAAGCACCCGCGCGCCAGTGAGAGGTACTTGACCTGATGCAATGTTTGGAAGCCTACTCAGCAAACCCCAAATTTGAAGCCTGTAATCTCTACTGATGACGGTTAAAGAACCAGAAACACGTGTCTAGAGATCAGCACTATCTGCGCCAACTCTGGCGAAACACTCTGAATACTAGAGCAAAGCAAGCAACAAAATACTGCATTTACCAGAATGCCAGGGGCAAACCTTGCTGGGGGGTGAAGCGGTGTGCTCCCACCACTGTTCCTGTTTAAAAGTACTCCCGTGAGTCATTGAGCTGACGAGCTCGTGGAAGAAGCACCCGCGCGCCAGTGAGAGGTACTTGACCTGATGCAATGTTTGGCAGCCTCCTCAGCAAACCCCAAATTTGAAGCCTGTAATCTCTACTGATGACGGTTAAAGAACCAGAAACATGTGTCTAGAGATCAGCACTATCTGCGCCAACTCTGGCAAAACACTCTGAATACTAGAGCAAAGCAAGCAACAAGAGACTGCATTTACCAGAATGCCAGGGGGGAACCTTGGTGGGAGGTGAAGCGGTGTGCTCCCACCCCTGTTCCTGTTTAAAAGTACTCCCGTGAGTCATTGAGCTGACGAGCTCGTGGAAGAAGCACCCGCGCGACAGTGAGAGGTACTTGACCTGATGCAATGTTTGGAAGCCTACTCAGCAAACCCCAAATTTGAAGCCTGTAATCTCTACTGATGACGGTTAAAGAACCAGAAACACGTGTCTAGAGATCAGCACTATCTGCGCCAACTCTGGCGATAACACTCTGAATACTAGAGCAAAGCAAGCAACAAGATACTGCATTTACCAGAATGCCAGGGGCGAACCTTGCTGGGGGGTGAAGCGGTGTGCTCCCACCCCTGTTCCTGTTTAAAAGTACTCCCGTGAGTCATTGAGCTGACGAGCTCGTGGAAGAAGCACCCGCGCGCCAGTGAGAGGTACTTGACCTGATGCAATGTTTGGCAGCCTACTCAGCAAACCCCAAATTTGAAGCCTGTAATCTCTACTGATGATGGTTAAAGAACCAGAAACACGTGTCTAGAGATCAGCACTATCTGCGCCAACTCTGGCGAAACACTCTGAATACTAGAGCAAAGCAAGCAACAAGAGACTGCAAGCACTTAAGAGGAATTGGAAAAAACTGTTGCCTGCTTCCTTAGGACCAGCTCTGATGGATAGCCAACCCCAATGGTCCAATGACTCAGACAAGGATGCTGTGTCCGTGGACGCATGGATACTGGGCGCTCTGGATAAGCTTGCGCCAGCAAGATTAGTAAGATCCCCTAGAAGAGCTCCCTCGGCCCCATGGTTTACAGAGGAGTTGAGAGCGGCAAAGAGTAATTGTAAGCGCCTTGAGCGTGTTTGGAGGAAAGCGTACTGTCCCCTGGCAAAAAATATGTACAGGGATGCCACAAAAGAGCTTCATAAAGCCATGAAAATAGCTAGAAGGGATTACTTTGTGAAGCGCATAAATTTATCAGATAATTCTAGCAGAGAAATCTTTAATATAGTACGCTCCTTCACCAAACCCTCCGCCTCGAGGGCAAGATACCCTCATCCCCTATACTCTGTGATAAGCTGTCAGTCTTTTTTGAGGAAAAATTCAGAAGGTTTATGAGTTCTTCTTGCCTGTACAGGACACTGTTGAGTCTGATGTGTGAGAGAACCAGTCGGGGGATGTCTCCTTGTCTGCTTTTTTCCAATCTCACTCGAGGCATCCCTGGATGGAATCTTGAAGTGTAAGTCAGGTTCCCCAGCAGACTCTTGCCCTCCAAAATTGTTGGTGGCACTGGCACATATTCTCAATCCAACCCTTAACCTTTTATGGAATAATTCTTTAAGTACTGGCAGATTTCCAGAAGCTTGGAAACATGCGATGCTCCAACCTCTTCTAAAAAAACCTAATGCTGACTTGATGGATTTAAAAAACTATCGCCCTATTTCCCTTCTCCCAGCGCCGGCAAAGATGTTGGAAAAATTGGTACAGCACCAACTCAATAATTTCGTGGTTAATAACGATATATTGCATGAAACTCAGTCCGGTTTCCGGGCAGGCTTTAGCACAGAGACGGCACTTCTGGAGGTGGCCGAATCAATAAGAATGGAAGTGGACGGAGGAGCCTCAGCTATGCTGGTGTTGTTGGATCTGTCCGCCGCATTTGATACGGTGGACCATTCATTATTGCTGGCCAGACTGAGGAAGGTGGGAGTGAAGGGGAAGGTACTCGCTTGGATCAAGTCCTATCTTAGCGATCGCACACAAAGAGTGACACTTCACCCTTATAAATCAGAAGCTAAGCCTCTCTGGTGTGGGGTGCCGCAGGGATCGGCGTTGAGCCCGCTACTTTTTAACATCTATCTGGCCCCTTTGTGTGTGCTCATTTCTAAATGGGGAATCAAAACCGTGTCTTATGCAGATGACACTCAATTGGTGTTCTCCTTCAGGGACCTATCGGCAAACACCTTCGAGAGGTTCAGGGGCTGCCTGTGTGATGTTGCTAGATGGATGAACAATAACAAATTAAAACTGAACACAGAGAAAACTGAGGTGTTGTTTTTGGTAAGAATTTCCCCCTCCATCGGGTCTGTGGTGGCCGGAGGAAATGGGTCCTCCACCTTCTCCATCTTCTACGGTAAAAACTTGGGTGTAAAATGGGATGCTGAGATGACATTTGCTCCCCAAATACGTTCCATTACATCTATTTGTTTTGGAATTTTGAAGAGTCTGAGGAAATTTCTTTTTCTTCTGCCGGAGAACTGTCGAAAATTAGTCATTCATGCTACGGTGACTTCAAGGCTTGATTATGCCAACAGTCTGTTCCTTGGCCTCCCGGCATACTTGATAAAAAGATTGCAGATGGTGCAAAATGCAGCAGTAAGATTGATTAGAAGAGTGCCATTTAGACAACATATTTCTCCACATGCTAAACGACTTCATTGGCTGCCAGTTGTACAGCGTATAGAGTTTAAGGCCTTGACAATTGCTTTCAGGGCCCTGAATGGCAGCGGTCCCAATTACATTAAAAAACGTATCCGCCCTTATCAGCAAAGGCGATTGTTACGTTCTAACTCACAGAACTTGCTGTGTGTCCCCGATTTGCAAAGGCTCGTATTGGAGGAAGGGCTTTCTCAGTTGGAGTGACTAAACTGTGGAACTCACTTCCGGTTAGACTTCGGCATATACCGGAAGAAGGGAGTTCAGAAAAGCTCTAAAAACATGGCTTTTTAGCCGGGACTAGTTAATTACGTTTCGGTTTTGGAGATCTGTCTCCCCTCTGCTGCTGGATCATGCTAGCGCCGGGACACCTCTGTTTGAGGTAGCTGTTGCGCTCTATAAATGTTGTGTATTGTATTGTATTGTATTTACCAGAATGCTAGGGGCGAACCTTGCTGGGGGGTGAAGCGGTGTGCTCCCACCCCTGTTCCTGTTTAAAAGTACTCCCGTGAGTCATTGAACTGACGAGCTCGTGGAAGAAGCACCCGCGCGCCAGTGAGAGGTACTTGGCCTGATGCAATGTTTGGCAGCCTCCTCAGCAAACCCCAAATTTGAAGCCTGTAATCTCTACTGATGACAGTTAAAGAACCAGAAACACGTGTCTAGAGATCAGCACTATCTGCGCCAACTCTGGCGATACACTCTGAATACTAGAGCAAAGCAAGCAACAAGAGACTGCATTTACCAGAATGCCAGGAGCGAACCTTGCTGGGGGGTGAAGCGGTGTGCTCCCACCCCTGTTCCTGTTTAAAAGTACTCCCGTGAGTCATTGAGCTGACGACCTCGTGGAAGAAGCACCCGCGCGCCAGTGAGAGGTACTTGACCTGATGCAATGTTTGGCAGCCTACTCAGCAAACCCCAAATTTGAAGCCTGTAATCTCTACTGATGACGGTTAAAGAACCAGAAACACGTGTCTAGAGATCAGCACTATCTGCGCCAACTCTGGCAAAACACTCTGAATACTAGAGCAAAGCAAGCAACAAGAGACTGCATTTACCAGAATGCCAGGGGCGAACTTTGCTGGGGGGCGAAGCGGTGTGCTCCCACCCCAGTTCCTGTTTAAAAGTGCTCCCGTGAGTCATTGAGCTGACGAGCTCATGGAAGAAGCACCCTATCGCCAGTGAGAGGTACTTGACCTGATGCAATGTTTGGCAGCCTACTCAGCAAACCCCAAATTTGAAGCCTGTAATCTCTACTGATGACGGTTAAAGAACCAGAAACACGTGCCTAGAGATCAGCACTATCTGCGCCAACTCTGGCGAAACACTCTGAATACTAGAGCAAAGCAAGCAACAAGAGACTGCATTTACTAGAATGACAGGGGCGAACCTTGCTGGGGGGTGAAGCGGTGTGCTCCCACCCCTGTTCCTGTTTAAAAGTACTCCAGTGAGTCATTGAGCTGCCGAGCTCGTGGAAGAAGCACCCGCGCGCCAGTGAGAGGTACTTGACCTGATGCAATGTTTGGCAGCCTCCTCAGCAAACCCCAAATTTGAAGCCTGTAATCTCTACTGATGACAGTTAAAGAACCAGAAACACGTGTCTAGAGATCAGCACTATCTGCGCCAACTCTGGCGATACACTCTGAATACTAGAGCAAAGCAAGCAACAAGAGACTGCATTTACCAGAATGCCAGGGGCGAACCTTGCTGGGGGGTGAAGCGGTGTGCTCCCACCCCTGTTCCTGTTTAAAAGTACTCCCGTGAGTCATTGAGCTGACGAGCTCGTGAAAGAAGCACCCGCGCGCCAGTGAGAGGTACTTGACCTGATGCAATGTTTGGCAGCCTACTCAGCAAACCCCAAATTTTAAGCCTGTAATCTCTACTGATGACAGTTAAAGAACCAGAAACACGTGTCTAGAGATCAGCACTATCTGCGCCAACTCTGGCGAAACACTCTGAATACTAGAGCAAAGCAAGCAACAAGAGACTGCATTTACCAGAATGCCAGGGGCGAACCTTGCTGGGGGGTGAAGCGGTGTGCTCCCACCCCTGTTCCTGTTTAAAAGTACTCCCGTGAGTCATTGAGCTGACGAGCTCGTGGAAGAAGCACCCGCGCGCCAGTGAGAGGTACTTGACCTGATGCAATGTTTGGCAGCCTACTCAGCAAACCCCAAATTTGAAGCCTGTAATCTCTACTGATGACGGTTAAAGAACCAGAAACACGTGTCTAGAGATCAGCACTATCTGCGCCAACTCTGGCAAAACACTCTGAATACTAGAGCAAAGCAAGCAACAAGAGACTGCATCAGCAGAATGCCAGGGCGAACCTTGCTGGTGGGTGAAGCGGTGTGCTCCCACCCCTGTTCCTGTTTAAAAGTACTCCCGTGAGTCATTGAGCTGACGAGCTCGTGGAAGAAGCACCCGCGCGCCAGTTAGAGGTACTTGACCTGATGCAATGTTTGGCAGCCTACTCAGCAAACCCCAAATTTGAAGCCTGTAATCTCTACTGATGACGGTTAAAGAACCAGAAACACGTGTCTAGAGATCAGTACTATCTGCGCCAACTCTGGCGAAACACTCTGAATACTAGAGCAAAGCAAGCAACAAGAGACTGCATTTACCAGAATGCCAGGGGCGAACCTTGCTGGGGGGTGAAGCGGTGTGCTCCCACCCCTGTTCCTGTTTAAAAGTACTCCCGTGAGTCATTGAGCTGACGAGCTCGTGGAAGAAGCACCCGCGCGACAGTGAGAGGTACTTGACCTGATGCAATGTTTGGAAGCCTACTCAGCAAACCCCAAATTTGAAGCCTGTAATCTCTACTGATGACGGTTAAAGAACCAGAAACACGTGTCTAGAGATCAGCACTATCTGCGCCAACTCTGGCGAAACACTCTGAATACTAGAGCAAAGCAAGCAACAAAATACTGCATTTACCAGAATGCCAGGGGCAAACCTTGCTGGGGGGTGAAGCGGTGTGCTCCCACCCCTGTTCCTGTTTAAAAGTACTCCCGTGAGTCATTGAGCTGACGAGCTCGTGGAAGAAGCACCCGCGCGCCAGTGAGAGGTACTTGACCTGATGCAATGTTTGGCAGCCTACTCAGCAAACCCCAAATTTGAAGCCTGTAATCTCTACTGATGATGGTTAAAGAACCAGAAACACGTGTCTAGAGATCAGCACTATCTGCGCCAACTCTGGCGAAACACTCTGAATACTAGAGCAAAGCAAGCAACAAGAGACTGCAAGCACTTAAGAGGAATTGGAAAAACTGTTGCCTGCTTCCTTAGGACCAGCTCTGATGGATAGCCAACCCCAATGGTCCAATGACTCAGACAAGGATGCTGTGTCCGTGGACGCATGGATACTGGGCGCTCTGGATAAGCTTGCGCCAGCAAGATTAGTAAGATCCCCTAGAAGAGCTCCCCGGCCCCATGGTTTACAGAGGAGTTGAGAGCGGCAAAGAGTAATTGTAAGCGCCTTGAGCGTGTTTGGAGGAAAGCGTACTGTCCCCTGGCAAAAAATATGTACAGGGATGCCACAAAAGAGCTTCATAAAGCCATGAAAATAGCTAGAAGGGATTACTTTGTGAAGCGCATAAATTTATCAGATAATTCTAGCAGAGAAATCTTTAATATAGTACGCTCCTTCACCAAACCCTCCGCCCTCGAGGGCAAGATACCCTCATCCCCTATACTCTGTGATAAGCTGTCAGTCTTTTTTGAGGAAAAATTCAGAAGGTTTATGAGTTCTTCTTGCCTGTACAGGACACTGTTGAGTCTGATGTGTGAGAGAACCAGTCGGGGGATGTCTCCTTGTCTGCTTTTTTTCCAATCTCACTCGAGGCATCCCTGGATGGAATCTTGAAGTGTAAGTCAGGTTCCCCAGCAGACTCTTGCCCTCCAAAATTGTTGGTGGCACTGGCACATATTCTCAATCCAACCCTTAACCTTTTATGGAATAATTCTTTAAGTACTGGCAGATTTCCAGAAGCTTGGAAACATGCGATGCTCCAACCTCTTCTAAAAAAACCTAATGCTGACTTGATGGATTTAAAAAACTATCGCCCTATTTCCCTTCTCCCAGCGCCGGCAAAGATGTTGGAAAAATTGGTACAGCACCAACTCAATAATTTCGTGGTTAATAACGATATATTGCATGAAACTCAGTCCGGTTTCCGGGCAGGCTTTAGCACAGAGACGGCACTTCTGGAGGTGGCCGAATCAATAAGAATGGAAGTGGACGGAGGAGCCTCAGCTATGCTGGTGTTGTTGGATCTGTCCGCCGCATTTGATACGGTGGACCATTCATTATTGCTGGCCAGACTGAGGAAGGTGGGAGTGAAGGGGAAGGTACTCGCTTGGATCAAGTCCTATCTTAGCGATCGCACACAAAGAGTGACACTTCACCCTTATAAATCAGAAGCTAAGCCTCTCTGGTGTGGGGTGCCGCAGGGATCGGCGTTGAGCCCGCTACTTTTTAACATCTATCTGGCCCCTTTGTGTGTGCTCATTTCTAAATGGGGAATCAAAACCGTGTCTTATGCAGATGACACTCAATTGGTGTTCTCCTTCAGGGACCTATCGGCAAACACCTTCGAGAGGTTCAGGGGCTGCCTGTGTGATGTTGCTAGATGGATGAACAATAACAAATTAAAACTGAACACAGAGAAAACTGAGGTGTTGTTTTTGGTAAGAATTTCCCCCTCCATCGGGTCTGTGGTGGCCGGAGGAAATGGGTCCTCCACCTTCTCCATCTTCTACGGTAAAAAACTTGGGTGTAAAATGGGATGCTGAGATGACATTTGCTCCCCAAATACGTTCCATTACATCTATTTGTTTTGGAATTTTGAAGAGTCTGAGGAAATTTCTTTTTCTTCTGCCGGAGAACTGTCGAAAATTAGTCATTCATGCTACGGTGACTTCAAGGCTTGATTATGCCAACAGTCTGTTCCTTGGCCTCCCGGCATACTTGATAAAAAGATTGCAGATGGTGCAAAATGCAGCAGTAAGATTGATTAGAAGAGTGCCATTTAGACAACATATTTCTCCACATGCTAAACGACTTCATTGGCTGCCAGTTGTACAGCGTATAGAGTTTAAGGCCTTGACAATTGCTTTCAGGGCCCTGAACGGCAGCGGTCCCAATTACATTAAAAAACGTATCCGCCCTTATCAGCAAAGGCGATTGTTACGTCTCTAACTCACAGAACTTGCTGTGTGTCCCCCGATTTGCAAAGGCTCGTATTGGAGGAAGGGCTTTCTCAGTTGGAGTGACCAAACTGTGGAACTCACTTCCGGTTAGACTTGGCATATACCGGAAGAAGGGAGTTCAGAAAAGCTCTAAAAACATGGCTTTTTAGCCGGGACTAGTTAATTACGTTTCGGTTTTGGAGATCTGTCTCCCCTCTGCTGCTGGATCATGCTAGCGCCGGGACACCTCTGTTTGAGGTAGCTGTTGCGCTCTATAAATGTTGTGTATTGTATTGTATTGTATTTACCAGAATGCTAGGGGCGAACCTTGCTGGGGGTGAAGCGTGTGCTCCCACCCCTGTTCCTGTTTAAAAGTACTCCCGTGAGTCATTGAGCTGACGAGCTCGTGAAGAAGCACCCGTGCGCCAGTGAGAGGTACTTGACCTGATGCAATGTTTGGCTGCCTACTCAGCAAACCCCAAATTTGAAGCCTGTAATCTCTACTGATGACGGTTAAAGAACCAGAAACACGTGTCTAGAGATCAGCACTATCTGCGCCAACTCTGGCAAAACACTCTGAATACTAGAGCAAAGCAAGCAACAAGAGACTGCATTTACCAGAATCCCAGGGGCGAACTTTGCTGGGGGTGAAGCGGTGTGCTCCCACCCCAGTTCCTGTTTAAAAGTGCTCCCGTGAGTCATTGAGCTGACGAGCTCGTGGAAGAAGCAATCTATCGTCAGTGAGAGGTACTTGACCTGATGCAATGTTTGGCAGCCTACTCAGCAAACCCCAAATTTGAAGCCTGTAATCCCTGGACGTATGTGACAACTCAGCTGTCTTTTATTATTTTAATTTTATTTCCTAGATGTCGTGCGTATTGTACGCTAAACAAATCTTTCTTGCAGACGTAAAGCTTGTCCAGACGACTAGAAATATATATAAAAACAATTCTTTCAGGCAGGTTGATTTTTACATGCAGGTAGACCATCTCTGGCTTTCAAAGCGGTTGCATGTGCTTTTCTTGCACACTTTTCTATTCACATTTTTCTTATTTTTCTTACTTAAGTGCACGGATGAACTAAGTGTCTCTCTTCATCTTCTTTCATGTTTGGTGTAGGCTATTTATACGGTAACTAGTTTTCATGGTTGTGTTAAATCACATTGGGAACTACCACCTCTATTCACTTTATGACCGGAGGAAACACCTCAAGATAGGAACCACGGGTAGATAATGAAGTAATTACTTGACTTGGTATCAACTTTGTATTGAAATTAGATGCTTGTTCCTGCCACTCCCCCATCATTACTAAAATCAATGTTTTAACACCTTACAGATAACCCCCGGCTATTGTTGGGTCTGAGATTTCTCTCCTTTTATTTTTGGTCCTGAAGAAGGTGGCTTGTCCACTGAAACGCGCAGTAGACCAAGACCGAGTCCAACTCTGCGAAGAGGTCCTTGGAGGAATAGTACCATCAGACATCGCCTTTTACCAACTCTCTGTCTTCCCTCCACCGAATTGTTTAGACCCCTCATAGGATTGAATCTCATGTGGTTTTTATTCATATTAGGATGATTGTAGAATGTTTGAAGTAGGTTGTGTGGTGTGAATGAATGATTGGTGGTTGCTGTGGGGTTATAAACTTTAATGTTTACAATAATGTATTATTTGTAATGCTTTTGTGTCACATTGATTGAATATTTCATAAATAAATTGTACTCATGTAAACTTTTTTCTAATGTGAACCAGAACAAATATAAAATGATAAAAATGTCTTTGGAGAATTTTTAAAGAAAATAAAAAACATAAATGAATATTTTGTAATTGGTATAATTTAGATGTACAAGTGATTCATGATTTGGTTGTTGGCAGGATAGAACCTGAAGGGGTCAGCATTAAAGCAATATAGGTCTGATTAGAGGTTTTGTAGTTTATGTTTGGCAGCCTACTCAGCAAACCCCAAATTTGAAGCCTGTAATCTCTACTGATGACGGTTAAAGAACCAGAAACACGTGTCTAGAGATCAGCACTATCTGCGCCAACTCTGGCGAAACACTCTGAATACTAGAGCAAAGCAAGCAACAAGAGACTGCATTTACCAGAATGACAGGGGCGAACCTTGCTGGGGGGTGAAGCGGTGTGCTCCTGTGAGAAGTTGGCCTGGCATATGCTGTCCACTAATTATAGTGGGCACCTTGCACCAGTCCAAATCGACTCTTATGGTAGGTAGGTTAAAGACAACCTTATTGAAAGCTATCCTAGTGGTAGCTGTGGAGAGCAGCCTTCAGGCTAAGTCTTGAAGGAATGTAAAGCAGCTTGTTTTACCAGTCTATAATCTCTTGAGTGACCAAATGAAAGAGCACCACACCAGGTATATATTCAAAATATATGTATTTATTACTAAACACACCCCTCTAGTCTCTTTATGAGGCTAGAGTTCGAAGTACATAGGTTATAAGATCTTAAATCACAGTAATAGCACAAATACACGTTTGGGCCCTAGGGGCGTACCAAACCATATACCAATAAAGTGGTATGCGAACCACGACTGAACTAGACACTAGGCCTAGAGCCTCTAGAAGTGCTTGGACCACAAGGAACCACCCAAGGTAGTGACACAGGGGACCCACGGGAGACGCGTGCAGTGTAAATACACAACCGCGATACGCCGTTAACTTCTATGGAGAAAGTCGGGATCGGGAAAATAGAGGAAAGGGACACTTTAAAGAGGACTAGGACAAAACCCTTTGAGATCTAGGACTTTGAAGAGTCTCTACCCACGGGAGCACCGGAGTACTCGTGTTACCTCACCCAGGAAGCCGGGTGCATAGGTGCCTTTCGGGGTCGGGTTTCGTCGTCGGTTCTTATGGCGATCTGCTGCAAAGTGCTGCTGGCGACCAGGAGAAAAGTGTCCGGGTGGATCCAAGAGTGGATCGGAGTTCTGAAGAACCTGAAAGCAGAGGGGACAGAGTCTGGGTCACTAGCCAGTGACCAGGGAGGTGATGGACGGATGCCCACCGATGTCGAGTGCTTCAGGTGCGTTGACGGTCGTCTCGTTTCAGCAGCCACGAGGTCCAGGAGGCGTTGTCGGCGACCAGGAGCAGGATTCGGGCTGGTACACGATGTCTGTCGAGTGCTGCGGTGTCGGCGACCAGATTGGACCCAACAAGCCTTGGCAACGGCAAGTCTCGATGTAGCTGAAGATCGTCGATGGTGCAGACCAGCAAGGTCTGGGGAACTCACCCAGCAAGGGTAAGTGAGGGCAGGCCTGGAGCAACCAGACTGCCAAGTAAAGAAAAGATTGGCCTTCGGTAAGGGCTACTAGCCAACGGGCTAGCGACCGCGAAGGAGCCTCGTGACGCCGCACGTGGAGCTGGCTTACAGGACACTCGTGGAGTGGGGGCCAGTGATCTTCGGTGCAGGTGGTGCTGGAGGCTAGGGCTACTCGGAGCCCAAAGCACGACTTCTTGGGAGACCCAGAAGATGGTGCACTTGCAAGTGTGCTCGGTGTCCAGGGGTCACGGTCTCACGTTACCCACGATAGCCACGGGCCTCAGCTTTGCTGGGGACTCAGGGTAGCCTCGGGGAAGTCTGAGAATCCACCTCTGGTGATGCGATGACTTCGGCGTCCGACGGGAGCTTCAGTGATGCGAACCGGACAGATGCTTCTTTGGTGCCTGCCAAGCAGGGAGTCACTCCTTGACCCCAAGGGAGATTCTTCAGTCCTCTAATCTTGTCGTAGAGCGTCGAAGGTCCAGGATTCCGTGTCAGAGTTTCGTCCAGGTATAATCTAAAGTCCTAAGGACTGGGTTCCTACCTTTATTCCAAAAATAGGGGATGGACTACTCTGTGGCCCCACCTATGGGTGGGTCAGGGCAGAGGGTGGCTACACCCTTTCCCTTTGTCCAGTTCGCGCCAAAGCAGGGGCTGCAAGCCCTGATCCGGTTTGAACTGGGGTATGCACAGGGACACCAAATGTGCCCCCAGTGCAGGACTTCAAAGCACCCGAAAGTGCTCCCGCCCAGCCCCAATACACTTTGTCCTGTCTGGGGAGGTGGTCACACCTCCCTGGGACAGGAAACCTATTGTCCAGGCCTCCCCTGCCGGAGTTTCGTCCAGCAGCAGGAGGCCAGACTCGTGTCTGTGGCAGTAGCATCCATTTTGTGATGCCAGGCTCTGGAAAGAAGTTACCGGACTCGTCAGAGTTAACATGCCTTTCCCTCTAGAAGGGTGGAATGCTACCCCCGCCGCCAGAATTGGCGGGGGGTAGTATTCCAAGATGTTTGACACCAAACACGACATGTTTCGGTGCAGCCATTCCATAGTTAGCATTTTACCGCGAGGATATAATGCGTTTAAGAGTATATGGTCAGGCTGCACTACAAACAGCATCAGAGATGGTCTCCGAACGCTGCAGAGGGGCCCTGCTCATGCAGGGGCACCCTCTCACATAGAAACCATGCACTCTGCCTTTAGGATTGATAAGGCCTGCCTTAGGAGTGACTTATAGGTTTATATGTGTGTATGCATTTAGTGATATAGGTAACCTATACCACAGCAAGGGGTGCATGCACCACCTTACCCAGGCTGCAGTAGCAGACCTGTGGTGTCAGTTTGGATGGCCTACCAGGGGTGGCATAATATATGCTGCAGCCCTGGCAGGCCTCTGAGGTACCTATGCCCTTGGTACATAGTATACCATATACTAGGGACTTACAAGGGCACTCCAGATCCCAATCAGAGATGTGCCTAAGGCACATGGATACCCTTTAAAGAGGAACCAGCTAGGCTGGGGTTCTGAATAGCAGGGCCCCAGCCAGACTAATGTCGAAAACCAGTGAAGTATCAGCAAAAAGTGGGGGTACCCCTGTGAAGCAGATCCTACTCTCCTACACAACCCCCCCAAACGTAGGGACATTAAACTAACCTTGCCCAGTTAAGTCTTCATGTTCTAAGTGGAAATACCTAGAGAGTCCATCTGCATTCGCATGGTTACTCCCAGGCCTATGTTCCACTGTAAAGTCCATCCCCTGTAGGGAAATGGACCACCTAAGCAGTTTGGGGTTTTCACCCTTCATTTGTTTTAGCCATAAGAGGGGCTTATGGTCTGTCTGAACCAGGAAGTGTGTACCAAACAAGTATGGCCTCAACTTCTTCAGAGCCCAGACCACAGCAAAGGCCTCCCTCTCTATGGCTGACCAACGTTTCTCTCTAGGGGTCAGCCTTCTGCTAATAAAAGCTACTGGCTGATCCTGACCTTCTTCATTCAATTGTGACAGTACAGCCCCTACCCCCAATTCAGATGCATCAGTTTGAACAATGAACTTCTTGGAGTAATCAGGACTCTGCAGAATTGGAGCAGTGCACATGGCCTGCTTGAGGTCATCAAATGCCTTTTGACAGCTAACTGTCCACTGAACCTTTTGGGCATTTTCTTAGAAGTTAAGTCATTCAAGGGTGTCACTATTGATCCATACCCCTTGACAAATCTCCTATAGTACCCAGTCAGGCCTAAGAAGGCTCTCACCTGAGTCTGGGTAGTGGGAGCAGTCCAGTCCATGATGGTCTGGATCTTGCTCTGCAAAGGTTGAACCTGGCCTCCACCCACAAGGTGGCCCAGGTACACAACCTGACTCTGCCCTATCTGGCACTTAGTGGCCTTGATAGTCAGGCCTGCCTTTTGCAGGGCCTGTAAAACATTCCTGAGGTGGACCAGGTGATCCTCCCAGGTGGAGCTAAAGACAGCAATATCATCTAGATAAGCTGCACTATAGGCCTCCAGTCCTGTGAGAACTGTGTTCACCAACCTCTGGAAAGTGGCAGGTGCAGTTTTCAGACCAAAGGGCATCACCACAAATTGATAATGCCCACTAGGGGTTGAAAATGCTGTTTTGGGCTTTGCAGCATCAGCTAGTCTGATCTGCCAGTAGCCAACTGTTAGGTCAAATGTGCTGAGATACTTGGCAGAGGCCAAAGTATCTATGAGCTCATCTGCCCTGGGTATTGGATGGGCATCAGTCCTAGTGACTGCATTGAGGCCCCTGTAGTCTACACAAAACCTCATCTCTCTTTTCCCACCACTGGTGTGAGGTTTAGGTACTAGGACTACTGGACTAGCCCAAGGGCTATCTGAGGGCTCAATCACTCCCAATTCCAACATCTTCTGGACTTCAGTCCTGATACAGTCCCTGACATGGTCAGGTTGCCTATAAATCTTGTTTTTAATAGGCAGACTGTCCCCAGTGTCCACTTCATGAGTGCACCAGGTGGTCTGACTGGGTGTCAGAGAAAACATATGTCTAAACTGATTGAGGACTTGCCTGCAATCAGTTTGTTGCTGGGTAGTGAGGCTGCCTGCCAAGGCTACACCATCTACTGACCCATCGTCAGGGTTCTGTGAGAGCAGGTCAGGGAGTGGGTCACTCTCTTCCTCCTGCCCTTCATCAGTAGCCATGAGCAAGCCCATGTCTGCCCTGTCCACATATGGCTTAAGTCTGTTGACATGGAGAACCCTGTGGGGACTCCTGGGTGTTCCCAGGTCTACTAAGTAAGTGACCTCACCCTTCTGCTCAACAATAGTGTGGGGTCCACTCCATTTGTCTTGGAGAGCTGCTGGGGCCACTGGCTCCAACACCCACACCTTCTGTCCTGGCTGGTAAACAGTTAGGACAGCCTTTTGGTCATGCCAGGCCTTTTGAAGTTCCTGGCTAGCCTCAAGGTTTTTGGTTGCCTTTTTCATGTACTCAGCCATCCTGGAGCGGAGACCAAGTACATAGTCCACTATATCTTGCTTTGGGGGCTTGAGAGGTAACTCCCATCCTTCCTTCACCAAGCACAGTGGACCCCTCACAGGGTGGCCAAACAGAAGTTCAAAAGGGCTGTAACCAACCCCCTTCTGAGGCACCTCCCTATATGCGAATAAAGGCAGGGCAAGAGTATGTCCCATCTACGCCTAAGCTTTTCTGGGAGCCCTTTAATCATGTGTCATAAGGTTTCTGCACATACACAGAGCTATGCACAGGAAAATGAGACCCCGGAATACAGTGGTTTGCCACCATATACCGTAGCACCCAAAAACCCCAACCCAACTAGCTTAGCATCCCATTAGCACCCAAGTACTAATGTTTGGACAACCCAGAACACGGTATCTTTATCTCAGGACTCGCAGAAGCAAGAACACTCTTTCGTCACTCACTCGTACTTGTCCACAAGGTGCGTAGTAAGAGACACTGGATAGGTTAAAATGTTTATTCCAACTTACGTGCTCTAATGTACAGTACACGTGTCAGTACTAATAGCATAATGCATATGACTAATATAAGCAGCATGGTTACAATTCCATAGAATACAAACGGGGAAAGCATCTCAGAGCTCAGTGGATAAACGTATAAATAACATTACCACCCTCCCCTTGCAGTAAGATAGTTTATTATAATAATAGAAGACCTCTGGGCTTTGACTAGCGAACCCCCATACCTCAGTCTCTAGATGCAGAATTACATCAGCAGGACATCATAGCTCTTCTCACTGAAAGGGATTTCT